>CM038677.1:811168877-811585551 GCA_021605205.1 Aegilops longissima
AGCTTTGACACTGATCCGGACGATTCTAAATCGCAAACCGGATACGTGTTTATATTGAACGGTGGAGCTGTCAGTTGGTGCAGTTCTAAACAAAGTGTCATAGCGGGATCTACATGCGAAGAGGAGTACATAGCTGCTTCGGAAGCAGCAAATGAAGGAGTCTGGATGAAGGAGTTCATCTCCGATCTAGGTGTCATACCTAGTGCATCAGGACCAATCAAGATCTTCTGTGACAATACTGGTGCAATTGCCTTGGCAAAGGAATCCATATTTCACAAGAGGATCAAGCACATCAAGAGACACTTCAATTCCATCCGGGACCAAGTCCAGGTGGGAGACATAGAGATTTGCAAGATACATACGGATATGAATGTTGCAGACCCGTTGACTAAGCCTCTTCCACGAGCAAAACATGATCAGCACCAAGACTCCATGGGTGTTAGAATCATTACTGTGTAATCTAGATTATTGACTCTAGTCCAAGTTGGAGACTGAAGGAAATATGCCCTATAGGCAATAATAAAGTTATTATTTATTTCCTCATATCATGATAAATGTTTATTATTCATGCTAGAATTGTATTAACCGGAAACATGATACATGTGTGAATACATAGACAAACTTAAAGTCACTAGTATGCCTCTCCTTGACTAGCTCATTAATCAAAGATGGTTATGTTTCCTAACCATAGACATGAGTTGTCATTTGATTAACGGGATCACATCATTAGGAGAATGATGTGATTGACATGACCCATTCCATTAGCTTAACACTTGATCGTTTAGTATGTTGCTATTGCTTTCTTCATGACTTATACATGTTCCTACAACTATGAGATTATGCAACTCCCGTTTACCGAGGAACACTTTGTGTGCTACCAAACGTCACAACGTAATTGGGTGATTATAAAGGAGCTCTACAGGTGTCTCCAAAGGTACATGTTGAGTTGGCGTATTTCGAGATTAGGTTTTGTCACTCCGATTGTCGGAGAGGTATCTCTGGGCCCTCTCGGTAATGCACATCACTATAAGCCTTGCAAGCAATGTAGCTAATGAGTTAGTTACGGAATGATGCACTACATAACGAGTAAAGATACTTGCCGGTAACGAGATTGAACTAGGTATTGGGATACCGACAATCGAATTTCGGGCAAGTAACATACCGATGACAAAGGGAATAACATATGTTGTTATGCGGTTTGACCGATAAAGATCTTCGTAGAATATGTAGGAGCCAATATGAGCATCCAGGTTCCGCTATTGGTTATTGATCGGAAACAAGTCTCTGTCATGTCTACATAGTTCTCGAACCCGTAGGGTCCGCACGCTTAAGGTTTCGATGACAGTTATATTATGAGTTTATGAGTTTTGATGTACCGAAGATTGTTCGGAGTCCCGAATGTGATTACGGACATGACGAGGGGTCTCGAAATGGTCGAGAAATGAAGATTGATATATTGGAAGCCTATATTTGGATGTCGGAAGTGTTTTGGGTGAAATCGCGATTTTACCGGAGTACAGGGAGGTTACCGGAACCCCCCGGGAGCTTAATGGGCCTTAGTGGAAATAGAGGGCAGCAAGGGGAGTGTGGGGCGCCCCCCAAGGCCCAAACCGAATTGGTTTAGGGCAAGGGGGGCCGGCCCCCTCTTTCCTTCTCCTCCTCTCCCTTTCCTTTCCCCTCTCCTAGTCCAACAAGGAAGGAGGGAGTCCTACTCCCTGGCGTGCCCCCTCCTAGGCCGGCCGCCCCCTCCCCCCTTGCTCCTTTATATACGGGGGCAGGGGGCACTGAGGGAGTCCTGGATTAGGGGGTGTCCGGATAGCCGGACTACCATCATCAGCCGAACTATCATTTGCGGACTATCATCATCGACCGGACTCCAAGACTATGAAGATACAAGATTGAAGACTTCCCCCGTGTCGGATGGGACTTTCCTTGGCGTGGAAGGCAAGCTTGGCGATAAGGATATGTAGATCTCCTACCATTGTAACCGACTCTATGTAACCCTAGCCCTCTCCGGTGTCTATATAAACCGGATGGCTCTAGTCCGTGGGACGACAATCACAACAACCCTTACAATCATACCATAGGCTAGCTTCTAGGGTTTAGCCTCCTTGATCTCGTGGTAGATCCACTCTTGTAAACATCCACAATATCAATATCAATCAAGCGGGACGTAGGGTTTTACCTCCATCAAGAGGGCCCGAACACAGGTAAACATCGTGTCCCTTGTCTCCTGTTACCATCCGCCTAGACGCACGATTCGGGACCCCCTACCGAGATCCGCGGTTTGACACCGACATTGGTGCTTTCATTGAGAGTTCCTCGTATGTCGTCACCGATAGGCTTGATGGCCTCTTCAATCAACAACGACGCAGTCCTGGTGAGACCTTTCTCCCGGACAGATCTTCATATTCGGCAGCCGCCTTGCGGGCCAACTCCCTTGGCCATCTGGAGCAGATCGAAGCTTCGCCCTGGCCGTCGAGTCAGGTTTGAAGCCTAAACTTCACGGCCGATATCGCGGGACTTGATCCTCGATGGATCTGAGCCACAGCCGGCGTGCAGCGCTGTCACGATGGGCATGACCTAACTCTGCCGCGGACAGCCCTTGAGGCAGACACGAATCCGCTCCGACTCATAGTCCGGAGCCGATCGCTCGGATCGAGGGCGGATGGCTGGACACCGCCTCGGGCCGCAATTTCACGGCGATGGGCGAACACTTACCTTGTCCCACGTAAAGCCCATGACTCGGTGCCGGACTCCTGCGGACTCCGAACCTCCTGCGCCCTGCCGGTCGAATCCGATTGGGCGCCGATCATGGAATTCACCGCTGCGGACGTCTTTCAGCACTCGCTCTTCGGCGATATCATAAACTCATTGAAGCATCTCTTGCTATCCGGAGGGCCCTGGCCGAACTACGGCCAGGACGGTTGGGACGCGGACGACAAAGAAATTCAGATCCCACCCACCACCCACCCGTAGCCACCGTCGGCGATTTAACCGACGTGCTCGACTACGACTCCGAAGACATCGGCGGTATGGGCGGCGATGCGGAGACTACTAAGAACCAGTGCCTACGGGACACCGAAAACCACCTCGTCATACGACATATACATGGTGGACACCCCAAAAGATGGGGACGGCGAAGAAGCAGCGGAGGCCGATTCCTTAAAGAAACAGCCCAAACACCGACGTCGGTGGCGCCGCTTAAATCCCGCCATGGCAAGAATGGAGATTCCGCACGGAGATAATAACACCCCGAAAGTGCCGAAGACAACTCCTCCAAAGACGATCCAGCGCAGGAGGAGGCGAAGCAAGCCCGTGAGAGGCGGCGATTTAAGAGGTCGAGGATGACAATTACTTACCTCCTCCGGAGACGAGGCAAGCCTCGGCGACATTTAATTCGTCGTGCCTGAAGATCCCGTCGAACAAGAGCGTTTTAGACACAGGCTAATGGCCACGGCAAACAGCCTAAAGAAAAAGCAACAACAGCTTCAAGTTGATCAAGACCTACTGGCCGACAGATGGACCGAGGTCCTCGCGGCCGAAGAGTATGAACTCGAACGCCCCTCCAAAAGTTACCCAAAACGCAAGTTGCTCCCCCGATTAGAGGAGGCAGCATCACCAGCGCACAATACGGCAGACCGACCACCTCGTGGCCGCGATAGAGAGGCATGCAAGCCCTCCACCAAAACCGTACCCCGGCATCGCTCTAAAAGCAGGAAGCCACGGGGGAACGCGCCGGACTTGCGAGATATATTGGAGGACAAGGCAAGACAATCCAGATCTATCTATGGATCACGTGGACGCCCCACGACCCACGACGAATACCGTCGCACCGGATACAACTACTCCGGCCGGGCCGAACACAGCAGACAACGCTCTCTCGAGCTACGTCGCGATATTGCTCAATACAGAGGCGCCGCACACCCACTATGCTTCACTGACGAAGTAATGGATCATCAAATCCCTGAAGGGTTCAAACCCGTTAATATCGAATCCTACGATGGCACAACAGACCCCGCGGTCTGGATTGAGGATTATCTCCTCCATATACACATGGCCCGCGGCGACGATCTTCACGCCATCAAATATCTCCCGCTCAAGCTTAAAGGACCAGCTCGGCATTGGCTTAACAGCCTGCCCGCAGAGTCAATTGGATGCTGGGAAGACCTGGAAGCCGCATTCCTCGACAACTTCCAGGGCACATATGTGCGACCACCGGACGCAGATGACCTAAGCCACATAATCCAGCAGCGATTTAATCGCCGAGCAATTCTCGACACGGTTCTTAACAAAGAAAAATCAAATCGCCGACCGTCCGGATGCAGAGGCACTCGCTGCCTTCAAACATAACATCCGCGACGAGTGGCTGGGCCCGCACCTAGGACGGAGAAGCGAAATCCATGGCAGCCCTCACATCCCTCATGACCCGCTTCTGTGCGGGAGAGGATAGCTGGCTCGCTCGCAGTAACAACCTCAGCAAAAACGCTGGCAGTCCGGATACCAAGGACCGCAATGGCAGGTTGCGTCGAAACAAAACAAACGCCGATTAACGGCGACAAAGAATGAGGATACGGCAGTCAACGCCGGATTCCGAGGCTCCAAACCCGTCAACGGAAGAAGCCATTCAAAAGAACCACTCCGGCCCGCCCAATTTGGACCGAATACTCGACCGCTCTTGTCAAATACATGGAACCCCGAAAAGCCAGCTAACCATACCAACAGAGATTGTTGGGTATTCAAAGCAGGCAAATTAATCGCCGAAAACAGTGACAAGGGCTACACAGCGATGACGAGGAAGAGACCCGCCGCCCGAACAACAGAGGACAAAAGGGATTCCCCCCTCAAGTTCGGACGGTAAACATGATATACGCAACGCATATTCCCAAGAGGGAGCGGAGGCATGCACTAAGGGACGTATACGCGATGGAGCCGGTCGCCCCAAAATTCAACCCATGGTCCTCTTGCCCGATCACTTTCGATCGAAGAGACCATCCGACCAGTATCCGCCATGGCGGATTCGCCGCATTGGTTTTAGACCCAATCGCTGATGGATTTCACTCACGAGAGTCCTGATGGACGGCGGCAGAGCTGAACCTGCTTTATCGGGATACGGGCGCAAGATGGGCATAGACCCTTCAAGGATTAAACCTACAACAACGACCTTCAAAGGCGTCATACCAGGTGTCGAGGCCAATTGTACGAGCTCGTTACATCGAAGTGGTCTTGGATCCCGGATAATTTCCGGCGAGGAGTTAATCTTCGACATAGTCCCGTTCCGTAGCGGCTATCACGCTCTGCTTGGACGAACCACGTTTGCAAAGTTCAACGCGTGCCGATTATGCATACCTTAAGCTCAAGATGCCAGGCCCTCGTGGAGTCATCACGGTCAATGGAAACACGGAACGCCCTCCGAACGGAGGAACATACAGCGCTCGCGCGCAGAAGTACAGAGCAGCCTTTTAAGGCAATTCTCGAGTCCGCCGTTAAACGACCGGACACGACCAAACGTGCCCGGAGCAACATCAACCAAGACCACCGCACGTTCCTGCACGCCAGAGCAATGCGGCCCCAACCCCAACCCTCGCAAAATTGCAAGACAAACTCTCCACAGACATAATTACGCCTGGAGATACCATGGGCATAGGGGAAGGGCACAACCACAACAGACCCAGTGCGGTTCGACCACACCAGGGCTCCCAAATGTGTCGCTTTTTTTTTTTTCTCTTTTTATACAGAACTCAGTCCGCGGCGAACCTGCCAACTCATGATGCAACAGCCAGGAAGGACAAAGGCGCGGATTTAACACTCGGTGGTCTCCATCACGAGCATTAAATTTGTTAAAATACAACATTCCGCTGCCTACCCTCGAGGGAGACGCCTTTAATTCGTCCAATCCCTTGCTTTCCGTGACTATTTGTATCATTCCGCACCGATAGCATATCTTCTCGAATAAAATGCAGCACTTTTTCCTATAATTGCATTACTTTATATATATATATGTTCATTTATTTACATGTTGCACCGTGCATCTTGGTACACCCAAATACACCAGGGCTTATGTCCTCCGCTTTATGGTGTGATAAAGTCCGACACTTTCACAAGTGCGGCACCCGAACTTATAGCATTATATGAATCAGCTCGAATCATGCCTTGGGTCAATAGTTGGGTTTGCCCGGCTCCCATGTTCGGCACCTTACGTTCCGTTCTATCGGCTAAGGTAGCACTGGGAGAACCACTGCGATTGCGCCCGGTTGAGCCGGGTTAACGCCTCAGTGGAGAAAGCTAAAACTGACCGGCATGATAAGGCGAGAGACTGGTCGCTGTTCGAGAGGTCCTTTCGGGTCCTTAAAGACCTACGCCGCTTCGAGCGAAGTTCCGGATTATGTCCGATGAAGGCGTGGATAGCGCCCCAATTCGGTCTTCCGAATACTAGGGGCTTCGACGAAATTTAAAATTATAGAATTCTATGGCTAAGTGAGAGTGTTCAAGCACTATAAGTCCGGTTGCCTTGTTCGTTGTGTTGAGCGCCTCCCTAGATGGACCCAAAAATGGGAACAAGAGTGCTCAAGTTTATCCCGAACACCCCAGCACTCGTGGCATGGGGGCTGAAGCCGACGACTTGCCATCTCTCAGATTTAATAAACGGCCGCACAGAAGGTAATATTTTAAATTAAACAAGCGTTGCTTAGCGCATATGAACAAAGTTTTCAGCGCACAGGATAACACATTGCGAATTCACTCAATAATTACATCCCTGGGGCACTCATCCGCAATCTTGCGGGCACCCTTCAGGACAGCCTTATAGTAAATTTCGGGCGTACGATGCTCCTTGCCCGCTGGTGGCGCGTCAGTGATTAGCTTCTCCGCATCCAGCTTGCCCCAATGCACCTTTGTGCGGGCAAGGGCCCGACGAGCACCTTCAATACAGGCGGAGCGCTTGATAACCTCCACCCAGGGCACGATCCACCAGCCGTCGACGAGGCCAAGTAGCTCCTGGCATGGCCTCTCCAGGCCACAGCCGGACTATGAGGCCCTTCATGGCCTGCTCGGCCACCTTGTGAAGCTCGACCAGCTGCTTCAGCTGGTCGCTAGGGGGCACCGGATGGCCGGCCTCAGCATACTGAGACCAGAAGACCTTCTCCGTTGAGCTCCCCTCCTCGGCTCGGTAGAATGCGGCGGCATCAGACACGCTGCGAGGCAGATCTGCAAATGCCCCTGGAGAGCTCCGAATCCGGGTAAGTAACACGTAATTTACATTCACATGCTTGCTTTGCATGAAAAATGCCTTACCCGCCGCTATCTTCTTCATCAATTCAACCTCCTGAAGGGACTTATGGGCCTCGGCCTTGGCAGTTTTTGCACTTTCGAGAGCCGAGGCAAGCTCGGACTCTCGAGTCTTTGAGTCACGCTCCAAACTCTCATGCTTTTCCATGAGATCCTGGAGCTCTTGCTGAACCACCGCCACCCGCGCCTCCTGCTTTTCTCGCTTTGCCCGTTCTGTGGCCGCATTGCGTTCGGCCGCAGACACGGCCTCCTTCAGGGTCACCACCTCGTTCGTGGCCCCTGCAGTACCCATGTTATCCTTGTTATTTTTTGTCGCAACCTAAATCCTTTTATGTAAGGTACAAATTCAAAGTGGTGTTACTCACCTTCTTTGTCTTGGAGCTGCTTCCTGGCGCGGCCGAGCTCTTGCCCGGACCGCTCGAGCTCCTGCTTCAACGCACCGACCTCCGCAGTAAGTGCGGCAGAGGTCAGCAGCGCAGCCTGCAACCCATATTGACATAATTTTTTAGCAACCCTGCGTATATCTTTTTTAAGATCCTCAGTCCGGCTTTTCTTTCCGAACACCGAACCGAGCATCAGGGGCTACTGTCTATGCGGTATTACATTGCATATTTTAACTTCTTACCTCAAAGCCCGATAGAAGGCTATTGTAAGCTTTGGTCAGCCCGCCTTTGGCGAAGCTGCACTTTTGGATCACCGCACTCATAATAGTGCGGTGTTCTTCCTCGATGGGCGCTCTCAGCGCGCCCAACAAATTGCCCGGCGCCCGGTTGGGACGGCCGCCGGCGTCACGGTCTTGCCCTTCGATCGAAGGGCGCTGCCGGACTACGGAACCACTGCGGGTTACATTGTGGAGTCCGCGCAAAGTCCGGAGGGCGCCTTGTGGCGCCCCGAGCCTCCCGATGGGTCCCTCTGGGATCCCACCTCGGCGTCTTCGGTGTGACGAGGTGGAGGCGGTCGGGATGGAGTCTACATCCGACGAAGCCAACGACCCGCTTCGATGAAGCGGGAGATCATCACCGGCGGACTACGAGCAGTATGCGGCATTAGAATGACACTATGTGACGCAGAAAAGAAATTATAAATCATTCAGGAATCCGGATACTTACGATCTCGCCGAGGCTGGCCCTTGAAGGCCATTCTCCTCGCCAACATTGATGTTGGCAGAGCTGTCCGGGAATAGTCCTTCCCTCTTGGACCCTCCGGCCTCCCGGTGGGGAAGCCTTCTCTTCCTCTCTCCCTCCTGCGGGAGAGTCCTCTTCCTCCTCCTCATTTTCGGGAGGAGTCAGCCCCGAGTCGCCGGACACCTGAAAACGGGCACTCTTTCGAGCACTCGTGGCCTCCTTCTTGGCCTTCTTCTCCGCACCACGTGCGGTGCGGAACCAGCAGCCTCGCTAGACGGCGTCTCTGGATTTTTCGGCATAGGAGCCGGGCGGGTAATCTGCTCCGCCTTCTTCATCCAGTCTGTCAAAGGAAAAGGGAAATTAAAACCATAGAGTCAAACTATGGAAAACAAGTGTCCCATAAAGGGTAGAATCACTTACCTCGTCGGCTGGCGCTGAGTGAAATCCGCGATCTTGATCGCGGATGCGAAACCGGCGCCCTTGAACAGCACCTTCCAGCGCTTTCAGACGTTGTGTCGAAGAGCTTGTTCAGCGCTGGTGCTGTTCGGATCGAACTCCCATAGATTGAATGCCCGCTCTTGGCATGGGAGAATCCGCGGACGAGCATGACTTGGACCACGTTAACCAGCCCGAGCTTCTTCACCAGCTTCTTGATACAGTGTCAGAGTCCCGTCGGCTCCTTCAAACTGCCCCACAGCAAGCCCTTCTCTTTCCAGGAGGTGAGCTGCGTGGGGATACCAGATCTAAACTCGGGGGCCGCCACCCATTTAGGGTCACGCGGCTCGGTGATGTAGAACCACCCCGATTGCCACCCCTTGACGGATTCCACGAAGGCCCCTTCGAACCAAAGGACGTTGGGCATCTTGCCCAACATGGTGCCTCCAACTCCGCTTGAATGCCCTTCACTACCTTCGCTTGACATTGAAGGTCTTGAGCCACAAGCAAGTGGGGCTGGATGCAGAGGAAGGCCTCGCACACGACGATAAACGCCGAGATGTTGAGGATGAAGTTGGCGCGGATCATGGAAATCCAGGCCGTAGTAGAACATGAGCCCCGGACAAAGGGGTGAAGTGGAAAGCCCAGTCCGCAGAGGAAGTGGGAAAGAAAGACAACCCTCTCATGGGGCCTGGGGTGGGGATGAGCTGCCCTCGTCGGGCAGCCGGTGCTGTGATGTCGCTGGAGAGGTATCCGCGCCGCGCATTTGGCTATTTGCTCCTCCTTAACGGTGGAGGCCAACCATTTACCTCCCGCTCCGGACATGGTCGGAGAAGGTTGAGACGAGATCTTGCGAACTTGGGCGCTGGAGCTCAGTCTTGTGGAGATGGATAAGCAAAGGAGGAAGAAGGCGTGGGTGAGAAGGTGAATCCTTATCCCTTATATGGGTAGGCGAAGTCTTCGCGCCCCCACCGGCCTGGTAAAACTCGCTTATCTCCCAAGCGTCACCATCAATGACGCGGTTGGGTTACCCACGCCCGTATCGATGAGAATCCCGGATTAAGGGGAAACACGATCTCTGCTTCGACAAGACGTGCCAAGGAAACCGCTTCGCTAATGCGCTGAGGTGGTAAAGTAAAAAACAATTCGAGTAATGGCTTGGTAGTGGTGTGATGTCATGCCACGGAAAACGTCATCAGATTGAACTTGTGTTTATATTATTATTCTCTCTATGGTGGAATGTGGAATTTATTTTGCAGAGCCGGACACTATCCTGGTGTTCCCAATCTTCTATCATTTGGAGGAGGAACCCGCCTTGCAATGCCAAGCAATATACACGACGGACTTATCGTCATTGAAGCCTGGTTCAGGGGCTCTTGAGGAGTCTGGATTAGGGGTGTCCGGATAGCCGGACTACCATCATCAGCCGAACTATCATTTGCGGACTATCATCATCGATCGGACTCCAAGACTATGAAGATACAAGATTGAAGACTTCCCCGTGTCCGGATGGGACTTTCCTTGGCGTGGAAGGCAAGCTTGGCGATACGGATATGTAGATCTCCTACCATTGTAACCGACTCTATGTAACCCTAGCCCTCTCCGGTGTCTATATAAACCGGATGGCTCTAGTCCGTAGGACGACAATCACAACAACCCTTACAATCATACCATAGGCTAGCTTCTAGGGTTTAGCCTCCTTGATCTCGTGGTAGATCCACTCTTGTAAACATCCACAATATCAATATCAATCAAGCATGACGTAGGGTTTTACCTCCATCAAGAGGGTCCGAACCTGGGTAAACATCGTGTCCCTTGTCTCCTGTTACCATCCGCCTAGACGCATAGTTCGGGACCCCCTACCCGAGATCCGCCGGTTTTGACACCGACAGGCACCTCTAGACACAACAATTGATCTCTTGATCTCTTAGCCGTGTGCGGTGCCCCCCTCCACCATAGTCCTCCTGGATAATATTGTAGCGGTGCTTAGGTGAAGCCCTACGACGGTAGAACATTAAGATCGTCACCACGCTGTCGTGCTGACGGAACTCTCCCTCGACACTCGGCTGGATCGGAGTTCGAGGGACGTCATCGAGCTGAACGTGTGCTAGAACTCGGAGGTGCCGTAGTTTCGGTGCTTGATCGGTCGGTCCGTGAAGACGTATGACTACATCAACCGCGTTGTTCTAACGCTCCGCCGGGTTCACGAGGGTACGTGGACACACTCTCCCCTCTCGTTGCTATGCATCACCATGATCTTGCGTGTGCGTAGGAAATTTTTTGAAATTACTATGTTCCCCAACATCTAGGGCATATTTCCTTCAGTCTCCCACTTGCACTAGAGTCAATAATCTAGATTACAAAGTAATGATTCTAACACCCATGGAGTCTTGGTGCTAATCATGTTTTGCTCATGGAAGAGGCTTAGTCAACGGGTCTGCAACATATAGATCCGTATGTATTTTGCAAATCTCTATGTCTCCCTCCGCGACTTGATGCCGGATGGAATTAAAGCATCTCTTGATGTGTTTGGTTATCTTGTGAAATCTGGATTCCTTTGCCAAGGCAATTGCACCAGTATTGTCACAAAAGATTTTCATTGGACCCGATGCACTAGGTATTACACCTAGATCGGATATGAACTCCTTCATCCAGACTCCTTCATTTTCTACTTCCGAAGCAGCTATGTACTCCGCTTCATACGTAGATCCCGCCACGATGCTCTGCTTGGAATTACACCAACTGACAGCTCCACCATTCAATATAAATACGTATCCAGATAGCGACTTAGAGTCGTCCGGATCAGTGTCAAAGCTTGCATCGACGTAACCATTAATGACAAGCTCTTTGTCACCTCCATAAACGAGAAACATATCCCTAGTCCTTTTCAAGTATTTCAGGATGTTCTTGACCGTTGTCTAGTGCTCCACTCATGGATTACTTTAGTACCTCCCTACAATACTTATAGCAAGGCACACATTAGGTCTGGTACATAGCATTGCATACATGATAGAACCTATGGCTGAGGCATAGGAAATGACTTTCATTTTCTCTGTATCTTCTGCAGTGGTCGGGCATTGAGTCTGACTCAACTTCACACCTTGTAACACATGCCAGAACTCTTTCTTTGACTGATCCATTTTCAACTTCTTCAAAACTTTATCAAGGTATGTGCTTTGGGAAACTCCAATTAAGCGTCTTGATCTATCTCTACAGATCTTGATGCCCAATATGTAAGCAGCTTCACCGAGGTCTTTCATTGAAAAACTCTTATTCAAGTATCCTTTTATGCTATCCAGAAATTATGTATCATTTCCAATCAACAATATGTCATCCACATATAATATTAGAAATGCTATAGAGCTCCCACTCACTTTCTTGTAAATACAGGCTTCTCCAAAAGTCTGTATAAAACCATATGCTTTGATCACACTATCAAAGTGTTTATTCCAACTCCGAGAGGCTTGCACCAGTCCATAAATGGATCGCTGGAGCTTGCACACTTTGTTAGCACCCTTTGGATCGACAAAACCTTCTGGTTGCATCATATACAACTCTTCTTCAAGAAATCCATTAAGGAATGCAGTTTTGACATCCATCTGCCAAATTTCATAATCATAAAATGCGGCAATTGCTAACATGATTCGGACAGACTTAAGCATCACTACGAGTGAGAAGGTCTCTGAGGGAGTCCTGGATTAAGGGGTCCTCGGACAGCCGGACTATATACTTTGTCCGGACTGTTGGACTATGAAGATACAAGATTGAAGACTTCGTCCCGTGTCCGGATGGGACTCTCCTTTGCGTGGAAGGCAAGCTTGGATATTCGGATATGTAGATTTCCTTCTCTGTAACCGACTCTGTATAACCCAAGCCCCCTCCGGTGTCTATATAAACCGGAGGGTTTAGTCCGTAGGACAAGAACAATCAGAATCATAGGCTAGCTTCTAGGGTTTAGCCTCTACGATCTCGTGGTAGATCAACTCTTGTAATACTCCTATCATCAAGATCAATCAAGCAGGAAGTAGGGTATTACCTCCATCGAGAGGGCCCGAACCTGGGTAAAACATCGTGTCCTCTGCCTCCTATTACCATTAGCCTTAGACGCACAGTTCGGGACCCCCTACCCGAGATCCGCCGGTTTTGACACCGACATTGGTGCTTTCACTGAGAGTTCCACTGTGCCGTCGCTGTAAGGCTTGATGGCCCCTTTGATCATCTTCAATGATGCGGTCCAGGAGAAGGTTTTCCTCCCTGGACAGATCTTCGTATTCGGTGGCTTCGTACTGCGGGCCAACTCGATTGGCCATCTGGAGCAGATCGATAGCTATGCCCCTGGCCATCGGGTCAGGTTTGGAAGCTTAAACTATACTGCTGACATCCGCGGGGACTTGATCTTCGACGGATTCGAGCCGATGCCAGGCACGCCGAACGGTCACGACAGGCACGACTTTGATCTGTCGACGGATAGTATTCAGGAAATCGCGCCTGCAGGGGCACCGGGAATCAATCCGGAGTAGATCGTGCCTTCCGAGGGCGGGTGGATGGACCCCGCCACGGAGGCCGCACACTCATCGGCGTCGGAGCCGAACACTGATCCCACCTCCTGTGAGGGTGGTGTCATCGGACCCCCGGACTCGTCTCCAGCTACAGGGTCCGAACCGCGTGCGTCCTTGCCAATCGAATCGGATTGGACACCCGCATGGAGTTCACCGCCGCGGATATTTTTCAGCACTCTCCCTTAGGAGATGTGCTAAACTCATTAAGGACTCTTTCCCTGTCTGGAGATTCTTGGCCGAACTATGTCCGGTCGAGTGGGGTGCGGACGACGAAGAAATTCGTCCCCCACCCGCCACCCACTTTATAGCCACTGTCGATGACTTAACCGACGTGCTTGACTTCGACTCCGAAGACATCGACGGTATGGACGACGATGTAGGAGAAGAACAGGAACCACCGCCATAGGGCGCTAGACATCCACCTCATCATATGATATTTATATGGTGGACACCCTAAAGAAAACAATGGCGATGAGGCAACGGAAGATAACCCCTTGGGGAAGCAATCTAGACATCGGCGTCATCGGCGCCGCTCCAACCCCCGCCATAGCTAAAATAGCGATACCGACACAAGAGATAACAATCCGGATGGTGCCAAAGACAAAGTCAACCCTGCCTAGCCAGGCTTCGAGCAGGCCGAGCAAGAGGACGGGCAAGCTAGACCTACAGAACAGGCAGCTGATGGAGAATCAGAGGACGATAATTACATGCCTATCTCCGAAGACGAAGTGAGCCTTGGCGATGAGGAATTCCTCGTGCCTGAGGATCCCGTTGAGCAGGAGCGCTTCAAACACCAGCTTATAGCCACTGCAAAAAGCCTGAAGAAAAAGCAGCAACAGCTTGAAGCTGATCAAGATCTGCTAACTGACAGCTGGACCGAGGTCCTGGCTGCCGAGGAATACGGACTCGAGCGCCCTAGCAAAAGCTACCCAAAGCGCAGGCCGCTACCTCAGCTCGAGGAGGAGGCTTTAAAGCCCACGCTGCCAGCGCATGATGCGGCTGACCGGCCACCTCGTGACCGCGACAAAATGGCGTACCAGCCCGAAGTCCAGACCGCACCCCATGGCCAATCAAACAACAATACTAAGGCCAGGGGCTACACGAAGGACCTGCGAGATGTATTGGAAAACAAAGCAGGACAGTCAAGATCGATCTACGGATCACGGGGACGCGCCCCAACACGTGGCAAGGATCGTCACGCCGGATACACTAATAAATCCGGCCGGGCCGAATACAACGAAACCAGGCACAGAGGCGCCGCACATCCTCTATGCTTCACTGATGAAGTAATGGATCATAAATTTCCGGAAGGGTTTAAACCCGTGAACATTGAATCATACGATGGTACCACAGACCCCGCGGTATGGATAGAAGATTTTTTCCTCCACATTCACATGGCCCACGGAGATGATCTACACGCCATCAAGTACCTCCCACTAAAATTAAAAGGACCGGCTCGGCATTGGCTGAATAGCTTGCCCCGGCAAACTCCATTGGAAGTTGGGAGAACCTGGCAGACGCATTCCTTGACAACTTCGAGGGCACTTACGTGCGACCACCGGATGCTGATGATCTAAGACACATAACCCAGCAGCCTGGAGAGTCAGCCAGGAAATTTTGGACCCGGTTCCTAACCAAAAAGAACCAAATCGTCGACTGTCCGGATGTCGAAGCCCTAGTGGCCTTTAAACATAACATCCGCGACGAATGGCTTGCCCAGCATCTCGGCCAAGAAAAGCGAAAGTCCATGGCAGCCCTCACTACACTCATGACCCGCTTTTGCGCGGGCGAGGATAGCTGGTTGGCTCGTAGCAACAATACAGCAAGCAATCTCGGCACATCAAAAGCCAACGATAGCAAAGACAACTCACGGCGCAACAAACACAAGCGCCGCAAAAACGGCGATAATCCCGAAGATACGTCAGTCAATGCCGGATTCAGCGGCTCCAGGTCCGTCAGCGGAAGAAACCATTCAACAAAAACAATTCAGGCTCGTCCAGTTTTGACCGCATACTCGACCGTCCATGCCAAATTCATGGCACCCCTAGAAAACCAGCCAACCACACCAATAGAGAATGCTGGGTCTTCAGACAAGCCGGCAGGTCAGACGCCGAAAACAAGGGGAAGGGCTCTCAAAGCGACGACGACGACGAAGAGCCCCGATCACCGAATACTGGAGGAAAAAGGAAATTCCCTCCCCAGGTGAAATCGGTGAATATGATACACGCAAGCCACATTCCCAAGTGGAAACGTGCAGTAAGGGAGGTCTATACAATCGACCCAAAATTCAACCCATGGTCCTCTTGCCCGATCACCTTCGATCGCAGGGACCACCCTACCAGTATCTGTCATAGCGGTTCGGCCGCATTGGTCCTCGACCCCATCATCGACGGATTCCACCTCACACAAGTCCTTATGGACGGAGGCAGCAGCCTGCACCTGCTTTACCAGGATACAGTGCGCAAAATGGGCATCAAACCCTCAAGGATCAAGCCCACGAAAACCACCTTTAAAGGTATAATACCAGGTGTAGAGACCTGTTGCACGGGCTCAATCACACTGGAAGTGGTCTTCGGATCTCCGGACAATCACCGTACCGAAGACATAGCCTTCGACATCATCCCCTTTTGCAGCGACCATCAGGCACTGTTCGGATGAACCGCATTCGCTCGGTTCAACGCGGTGCCACATTATGCCTACCATAAATTAAAAATGCCCGGTCCACGCGGCGTCATCACGGTTAAGGGCAGTTCCAAAATCCCCTTCACGGCCGAAGAATCTACTACCGCTTTAACAACAAGAACAACGGATGGCACCTTCTAGTCGAACCTCGAGTTGAAGGCCAAGCTCCCGGAAACCATCAATGGAGTCCGAACTATTGCGCGGCAGGATAGCCCGACCCGCCTGGAGATTAATTAAAAACACTCTGGAAAAGGATAATACAAGCCACACACTGCGGCTCAACCACCAGGTGGCGCAAAACCATTTCCTACGTTTTCTTTACAGGTTCACCTTTACGTAGGCTATGATGGAGGGCGTGGGAACAGTTCGAGCGCGTCAGGGAATCTCTAGATATTCCCCTGTAATCATCCGACTACACCCCGGATCCGAACACAACTTCCACACGTCCGGTATCAGCAGGTTCCGCAATCATATTTCCTTTTATCACATCATCTGTACTCATACGCATTGACGTATTACTCAAATACAACATGTGGATTTATGTGATGCTCACCTACTGCTATTTCTTACTTAAAAATCTTTTGTTAAAAGGCGGCTGCTTATCGCGATATGCCTTAATATGCCAGGGGCTTCGTCACGCCCATACTACGGTAAAAAAGTCCGAACACCTTCACGGTAGTCCGGCACCCCGAACTTATAGCATTATATGCATCAACTCCGAATCATGTCTTGGGTCAATAGTTGGGTTTGCCCGGCTCCTATGTTTTGGTACCTTACATTCTGCTATATTGGCTAAGGTAGCACTAGGAGAACTACTGCGATTGTGTCCCGATTCTTCCGGACGAGCACCTCAGTAGAGAAAGCCGAAAACTAAATGTCATGATGCAGCTAGAGCTGGTCAGCTGTTTGAGAGGTTCTAAAATCTTTAAGGATTTCTTCCGCATAATGCTATAACCAATGCAGTGTGCGACGGATCGGCCTTTCCCGATCAGGCGCCCATAGAGCCCCTAGTGCGGTCTTCCGAACACCAGGGGCTGCGCCTACCTTCCTCGTGACAACTTCTATGGCTAAGTGAGAGCGATAAAGCCCTATAGTCTGATTGCTCGGTTCGCGATCTTTGAACACCCCTTTACAGACCCAACATTGGGGTAAAGAGTGCTCGTTTTATCCCTAACACCCCGCATTTTACTACGTGGAGGCGGAAGCCGGCACGGCGACTCTCGGGATTAATATATAAAACGGCCGCACAGGAGGAAAAACTTTCAAACAACAAGCAATAGACGGTACGAATGCTCTTGTTCAAATATTACAAAGGACGAACATGACCATGTTTATGGAAATATAAGGTCCTTGGTGCACTGCTCCGCTGCAAGGCGGGCTCCTTTCAAGACACCTTTATAATAGAGTTCGGGCTTGCGGTGCTCCTTCCCCTCCGGTGGTCCCTCAGTCATCAGCTTTTCTGCATCCATCTTCCCCCAATGCACCTTGGCACGGGCAAAGGCCATTCGTGCACCCTCTATGCAGACCGACCACTTGATGACTTTGATTCGAGGGCAGGCACTTACAAGCCACTTCACGAGCCCGAAGTAGCTGCTTGGAATTGGCTCAGCAGGCCATAGCCGGATAATTAGATCCTTCATGGCTAATTCGACCGCCTTATGCAGCTCGACCAGCTACTTCAGCTGATCGGAGAAAGGCACCGGATAATTCGGCGCCAGATACTGCATCCAGAAGAGCTTATCCGCAGTATCCCCCCTTCGGCTCGGTAGAATTGGGCGGCATCAGATATGCTGTGCGGCAGCTCCGCAAATACCCCTGTATACATCAAAACCCAAGGTTGTCAAATTTGATTTTCTCATCTATGATAATTGATTTTTACAGAAAAAGCCTCACCAGCTGCAATCTTCCTCGCCTCCTGGATTTCCTTCAGGGCACCTTGGGTTTCCCCCCGGGCATCACTTGTGGCTTGGCGAGCCTGGGAGAGTTCGAATACTTTCCCTGCTAAACTCTGCTCCAAGGTCTCACACTTTTGCACGGCCTTTTGAAGCTCTCGCTCAGCCTCAATAATTCTGGCCTCGTGCTTCTCATGAAGCACCTGCTCTGCGGCTGCCTTCCTCTCGGCTTCGGCCACAGCCTTCTTCAGGGCCTCAATTTTGGCAGACGCCCCTAGAACACATTATAAAAATATTGTTATGATACACACTTATCCTTTCGTGCTACATACACAAGGTTTCTACACACCTTTATTATTCTCAAGCGGTCTCTTCACTTGGCCAAGTTCCCATTCCACCCGCTCCAGACTACGCCGCAGTCCGGATACTTCCACAGCTTGAGAAGCGGCAGTCGCTACAGATGCCTGCTGGTTAAACAAGAGTGATAAATGTCGTCAAGTGAGTCTCCTGCGGACATGACTTTGATCCTCTGTCCGGTTCTCTCTTTCACCGAACAGTGTATTAGGGGCTACTATCTATACCATGACACTCTCCCAAAAACTCATAAAACATACCTCAAAGCCTCTTATAAGGCTGATACAGGATTCGTTCAGTCCACTCTCAGCGGACTGAATCTTCTCAATCATCGCACCCATGAGGGCACGGTGTTCATCAACAATGAAGGCACCTTTCAGCGCCGCCAATAAAGTATCCGGCACCTGAGGTGGCCAGTGGAGCAGGCATACCTACTCCAGTTGGCAGGAGCTGTCCGTCTGACTCGGGGATCTTATGGGTCTCTAGAATTGTGTCCGGCTTGGGTCCGGATTCAAGATGACCCCCGCCATCGACACCCACGGGAACTTTCTCTCCCATGTGACCGGCCCCAAAAGTATGGCCTCCTGGCGCCGCCTTCGCGACCCTCTCCCCTCCTCCGTGGCCCGGGTCCTTCTGGGATGAAACCTCGGTTTCATTCCTACGTTTGGAGGAGGAGGCCTTCGGGGGTGTCCCGCTCCCCATAGCGTCCGAACCCAGCAGATCTTGTGACGAGGATTGTTCGGCGTGGGGCTTCGCCGGACTGAAAAGGAAAGGCACGGCTCATATTAGGATGTGATGCCATGTCAAGTCCGGACGCATGAGTGTGTTCGGGTTTTATACTTACGAGTTCACCAGGGGCTCGGCCCTGGGATCCCACTCCGGGCTGCTATTGTTGGGAAACGTAGTAATTTCAAAAATTTTCCTACGATCACGCAAGACCATGGTGATGGCATAGCAACGAGAGGGGAGAGTGTCCGCCCACGCACTCGTGAGACCGAAAGCGGAAGCGTTATATTAACGCTGTTGATGTAGTCGACGCCTTCACGATCCGACCGATCCAAGCACCGTTATCTCGCACCTCCGAGTTCTTGGCACACGCTCAGCTCGATGACGATCCCCGAGCTCCGATCCAGCAAAGCGTCGGGAAGGAGTTCCACAAGACGACGGCGTGGTGACGATCTTGATGTTCTACCGTCGCAGGCTTCACCTAAGCACCGCCACAATATGACCGAGGTGGAATATGGTGGAGGGGGCACCGACACGGCTAAGGAACGATCCGTAGATCAACTTGTGTGTTCTAGGGTGCCCCCTGCCCCGTATATAAAGGAGCAAGGGGAGGGCCGCCAGCCTTGGGGCGACCAGGAGGGGGGAGTCCTCCTCCTAGTAGGAGTAGGACTCCCTTTCCTAGTCCTACTAGGAAGAGGGAAGGGGAAGGAAAGAGAGGGAGAGGAGAGGGAAGGGGCTGCCCCTCCTAGTCCAATTCGGACTCCCCATGGAGGGGGGCGCACCACCTCTGGTGCAGCCCTCTCTCTCCCTCTTGGCCCAATAAGGCCCATAACTTCCCGGGGTTCGGTAACCCCTCCGGCACTCCGTTTTCTCCGAAACTTCCGGAACCTTTCCGTGTCCGAATATAACCATCCAATATATCAATCTTTATGTCTCGACCATTTCGAGACTCCTCGTCATGTCCGTGATCACATCCGGACTCGAACTCCTTGGTACATCAAAATACATAAACTCATAATAACCGCCATTGAAACCTTAAGCGCATGGACCCTACGGTTCGAGAACTATGTAGACATGACCTAGAACTATTCTCGGTCAATAACCAATAGCGGAACCTGGATGCTCATATTGGTTCCTACATATTCTACGAAGATCTTTATCGGTCAAACCGCATAACAACATACGTTGTTCCTTTGTCATCGGTATGTTACTTTCCGAGATTCGATCGTCGGTATCCAATACCTAGTTTAATCTCGTTACGGAAAGTCTCTTTACTCGCTCCGTAATACATCATCTCACAACTAACTCTTTAGTTGCAATGCTTGCAAGGCTTTATGTGATGTGTATTACCGAGAAGGCCTAGAGATACCTCTCCGACAATCGGAGTGACAAAACCTAATCTCAAATACGCCAACCCAACAAGTACCTTTGGAGACACCTGTAGTACTCCTTTATAATCACCCGATTCGTTGTGACGTTTGGTAGTACCAAAGTGTTCCTCCGTAAACGGAGTTGCATAATCTCATAGTTACAGGAACATGTATGGGTCATGAAGAAAGCATTAACATACTAAACGATCAAGTGTTAAGCTAACGGAATGGGTCATGTCAATCAGATCATTCAACTAATGATGTGACCTTGTTAATCAAACAACAACTCCTTGTTCATGGTTAGGAAACATAACCATCTTTGATTAACAAGCTAGTCAAGTAGAGGCATACTAGTGACATACTGTTTGTCTATATATTCACACATGTATTATGTTTCCGGTTAATACAATTCTAGCATGAATAATAAACATTTATCATGATATAAGGAAATAAATAATAACTTTATTATTGCCTCTAGGGCATATTTCCTTCATCTCCCACTTGCACTAGAGTCAATAATCTAGATTACAAAGTAATGATCCTTACACCCATGGAGTCTTGGTGCTGATCATGTTTTGCTCGTGGAAGAGGCTTAGTCAACGGGTCTCGCAACATTCAGATCCGTATGTATTTTGCAAATCTCTATGTCTCCCACTTGGACTTGGTCCCGAATGGAATTGAAGCGTCTCTTGATGTGCTTGGTCCTCTTGTGAAATCTGGATTCCTTTGCCAAGGCAATTGCACCAAGATTGTCACAGAAGATCTTCATCGGTCCCGATGCACTAGGTATGACACCTAGATCGGAAATGAACTCTTTCATCCAGACTCCTTCATTTGCTGCTTCCAAGCAGCTATGTACTCGCTTCACATGTAGATCCCGCCACGACGCTTTGTTTAGAACTGCACCAACCGACAGCTCCACCGCTTAATAAAAACACGATCCGGTTTGCGATTTAGAATCGTCCGGATCGTGTCAAAGCTTGCATCGACGTAACCATTTACGACTAGCTCTTTGTCACCTCCATATACGAGAAACATATCCTTAGTCCTTTTCGGTATTTCAGGATGTTCTTGACCGCTGTCCGATGATCCACTCTGGATTACTTTGGTACCTTCCTGCCAAGCTTACAGCTAAGCATACGTCAGGTCTGGTACACAGCATTGCATACATGATAGAGCCTATGGCTGAAGCATAGGAACATCTTTCATTTCTCTCTATCTTCTGCTGTGGTCGGGCATTGAGTCGACTCAATCTTACACCTTGTAAACAGGTAAAAACCTTTCTTTGCTCGATCCATTTTGAACCTTTTCAAAACTTTATCAAGGTATGTGCTTTGTGAAAGTCCAATCAAGCGCCTTGATCTATCTCTATAGATCTTGATGCCTAATATGTAAGCAGCTTCACCGAGGTCTTTCATTGAAAAACTTTTATTCAAGTATCCTTTATGCTATCCAGAAATTCTATATCATTTCCAATCAATAATATGTCGTCCACATATAATATTAGAAATGCTCTGAGCTCCCACTCACTTTCTTGTAAATACAGGCTTCTCCAAAAGTCTGTATAAACCCATATGCTTTGATCACACTATCAAAGCGTTTATTCCAACTCCGAGAGGCTTGCACTGCACCATAAATTGATCGTTGGAGCTTGCACACTTTGTTAGCACCTTTTGGATCGACAAAACCTTCTGGTTGTATCATATACAACTCTTCTTCTAGAAATCCATTCAAGAATGCAGTTTTACATCCATTTGCCAAATTTCATAATCATAAAATCGGCAATTGCTAACATGATTCGGACGGACTTAAGCATCGCCACTGGTGAGAAAGTCTCATCGTAGTCAACCCCTTGAACTTGTCGAAAACCTTTTGCAACAAGTCGAGCTTTGTAGATAGTTACATTACCATCAGCGTCAGTCTTCTTCTTAAAATCCATTTATTCTCAATAGCTTGCCGATCATCGGGCAAGTCTACCAAAGTCCATACTTTGTTCTCATACATGGATCCCATCTCAGATTTCATGGCTTCAAGCCATTTTATGGAATCTGGGCTCACCATCGCTTCTTCATAGTTCGAGGTTCATCATGATCTAGTAGCATGACTTCCGAATAGGATTACCGTACCACTCAGTGCGGATTTTGTTCTGGTTGATCTACTGAAGTTCAAGGACAACTTGATCTGAAGTTTCATGATCTTTATCATTATCTTCCTCACTAACTGGTGTAGGTGTTACGTAAACTGATTTCGTGACGAACTACTTTCCAATAAGGGAGCTGGTACTATTACCTCATCAAGTTCCACTTTCCTCCCACTCACTTCTTTCGAGAGAAACTCCTTCTCTAGAAAGGATCCATTTTAGCAACGAATGTTTTGCCTTCGGATCTGTGATAGAAGGTGTACCCAATTGTCTCCTTTGGGTATCCTATGAAGACACATTTTTCGATTTGGGTTCAAGCTTATCGGGTTGAAGTTTCTTCACATAAGCATCGCAACCCCAAACTTTCGAAACGACAACTTTGGTTTCTTGCTAAACCATAGTTCATAAGGCGTCGTCTCAACGGATTTTGACGGTGTCCTATTTAACGTGAATGCGGCCGCCTCAAGAGCATAACCCCAAAATGATAGCGGTAAATCTGTAAGAGACATCATAGATCGCACCATATCCGAGAAAGTGCGATTCGACGCTCGGACACACCATTGCGCTGTGGTGTTCGGGTGGCGTGAGTTGCGAAACTATTCCGCTTTGTTTCAAATGTAGACCAAACTCGTAACTCAAATATTCGCCTCCACGATCAGATCGTAGAAACTTTATTTTCTTATTACGATGATTTTCAACTTCACTCTGAAATTCTTTGAACTTTTCAAATGTTTCAGACTTATGTTTCATTAAGTAGATATACCCATATCTGCTCAAATCATCTGTGAAGGTGAGAAAATAACGATATCCGCCACGAGCTTCAACATTCATTGGACCACATACATCCGTATGTATGATTTCCAATAAATCTGTTGCTCTCTCCATAGTACCGAGAACGGTGTTTTAGTCATCTTGCCCATGAGGCACGGTTCGAAGTGCCAAGTGATTCATAATCAAGTGACTCCAAAAGTCCATCAAGATGGAGTTTCTTCATGCGTTTTACACCGATATGACCTAAACGGCAGTGCCACAAATAAGTTGCACTATCATTATCAACTCTGCATCTTTTGGTTTCAACATTATGAATATGTGTATCACTACTATCGAGATTCATTAAAAATAGACCACTCTTCAAGGGTGCATGACCATAAAAGATATTATTCATATAAATAGAACAACCATTATTCTCTGATTTAAATGAATAACCGTCTCGCATCAAACAAGATCCAGATATAATGTTCATGCTCAACGCTGGCACCAAATAACAATTATTCAGGTCTAAAACTAATCCCGAAGGTAGATGTAGAGGTAGCGTGCGATTGCGATCACATCGACTTTGGAACCGTTCCCACGCCGCATCGTCACCTCGCCCTTTGCGGTGTTCGCAATCCGTAGTTCCTGTTTCGAGTTGCAAATATTAGCAATGTAACCAGTATCAAATACCTGTACTCTGCGAGCTCTAGTAAGGTACACATCAATAACAAGTATATCACATATACCTTTGTTCACTTTGCCATCCTTCTTATCCGCCAAATACTTGGGGCAGTTCCGCTTCCGGTGACCAGTCCGCTTGCAGAGAAGCACTCGATTTCAGGCTTAGGTCCAGACTTGGGTTTCTTCTCCGATCAGCAACTTGTTTGCTGTTCTTCTTGAAGTTCCTTCTTCTTCCCTTTGCCTTTCTTCTTGAAACTAGTGGTCTTATTGACCATCAACACTTGATGCTCCTTTTGATTTCTACCTCCGCAGCTTTTAGCATTGCGAAGAGCTCGAGCATAGTCTTTACTAACCCTTGCATATTATAGTTCATCACGAAGCCTTTGTAGCTTGGTGGCGTGATTGAAGAATTTCATCAATGACACAATCATCCGGAAGATTAACTCCCAGTTGATTCAAGTGATTGTAATACCTGACATTTTGAGTATGTGCTCACTTGTGTAACTATTCTCCTCCATCTTGCAGCTATAGAACTTATTGGAGACTTCATATCTCTCAATCCGGGCATTCTGTTGAAATATCAACTTCAACTCTGGAACATCTCATATGCTCCATGACGCTCAAAACGTCGTTGAAGACCCGGTTCTAAGCCGTAAAGCATGGCACATTGAACTATAGAGTAGTCATCAGCTCGCTTTGCCGACGCTCACAACTTCGCTCAAGATCTGCAGAGGCTGTCACCCAGCGGTGCTTCCAGACGTAACTTTTACGTGCAGCAATGAGGATTATCCTCAGGTTACGGACCCAGTCCGTGTAATTGCTACCATCATCTTTCAACTTTGCTTTCTCAAGGAACGCATTAAAATTCAACGGAACAACAGCACGAGCCATCTATCTACAAGAAACATAGACAAGCAAAATACTATCGGTACTAAGTTCATGATAAATTTAAGTTCAATTAATCATATTATTAAAGAACTCCCACTTAGACAGACATCTCTCTAGTTATCTAAGTGATCACGTGATCCAAATCAACTAAACCATAACCGATCATCACGTGAGATGGAGTAGTTTTCAATGGTGAACATCTTATGTTGATCATATCTGCTATATGATTCACGTTCGACCTTTCGGTCTCCGTGTTCCGAGGCCATATCTGTATATGCTAGGCTCGTCAAGTATAACCTGAGTATTCTGCGTGTGCAAAACTGGCTTGCACCCGTTGTAGATGGACGAGAGCTTATCACACCCGATCATCACGTGGTGTCTCGGCACGACGAACTTTGGCAACGGTGCATACTCGTGGAGAACACTACTTGATAATTTTAGTGAGAGATCATCTTATAATGCTACCGTCAATCAAAGCAAGATAAGATGCATAAAGGATAAACATCACATGCAATCAATATAAGTGATATGATATGGCCATCATCATCTTGTGCTTGTGATCTCCATCTCGAAGCACCGCCATGATCACCATCGCCACCGCGCGACACCTTGATCTCCATCGTAGCATCGTTGTCGCCTCGCCAACTATTGCTTCTACGACTATCGCTACCGCTTAGTGATAAAGTAAAGCAATTACATGGCGCTTGCATTTCATACAATAAAGCGACAACCATATGGCTCCTCGCCATTGCCGATAACTCGGTTACAAAACATGATCATCTCATACAATAAAATATAGCATCACGTCTTGACCATATCACATCACAACATGCCTGCAAAAACAAGTTAGACGTCCTCTACTTTGTTGTTGCAAGTTTTACGTGGCTGCTACGGGCTGAGCAAGAACCGTTCTTACCTACGCATCAAAACCACAACGATACTTCGTCAAATAGACTCCGTTTTAACCTTCTCAAGGACCGGGCGTAGCCACACTCGGTTCAACTAAAGTGAGAGAGACAGACACCCGCCGGTCACCTTTAAGCAACGAGTGCTCACAGCGGTGAAACCAGTCTCGCGTAAGCGTACGCGTAATGTCGGTCCGGGCCGCTTCATCTCACAATACCGCTGAACCAAAGTATGACATGCTGGTAGGTAGTATGACTTGTATCGCCCACAACTCACTTGTGTTCTACTCGTGCATATGACATCAACGCATAAAACCAGGCTCGGATGCCACTGTTGGGAAACGTAGTAATTTCAAAAATTTTCCTACGATCACGCAAGACCATGGTGATGGCATAGCAACGAGAGGGGAGAGTGTCCGTCCACGTACCCTCGTAGACCGAAAGCGGAAGCGTTATATTAACGCGGTTGATGTAGTCGACGTCTTCACGATCCGACCGATCCAAGCACCGTTACTCCGCACCTCCGAGTTCTTGGCACACGCTCAGCTCGATGACGATCCCCGAGCTCCGATCCAGCAAAGCGTCGGGAAGGAGTTCCGTCAAGACGACGGCGCAGGACGATCTTGATGTTCTACCGTCGCAGGCTTCACCTAAGCACCGCTACAATATGACCGAGGTGGAATATGGTGGAGGGGGCACCGACACGGCTAAGGAACGATCCGTAGATCAACTTGTGTGTTCTAGGGTGCCCCTGCCCCGTGATATAAAGGAGCAAGGGGAGGGCGGCCAGCCTTGGGGCGCATCAAGGGGGGGAGTCCTCCTCCTAGTAGAGTAGGACTCCCTTTCCTAGTCCTACTAGGAAGAGGAAGGGGAAGGAAAGAGAGGAGAGGGAGAGGGAAAGGGGGCTGCGCCTCCTAGTCCAGTCGGACTCCCCATGGAGGGGGGCGCACCACCTCTTGGTGCAGCCTCTCTCTCCCTCTTGGCCCAATAAGGCCCATAACTTCCCGGGGTTCCGTAACCCTCCGGCACTCCGGTTTTCTCCGAAACTTCCGAACCTTTCCGTGTCCGAATATAACCATCCAATATATCAATCTTTATGTCTCGACCATTTCGAGACTCCTCGTCATGTCCGTGATCACATCCGGGACTCGAACTCCTTCGGTACATCAAAATACATAAACTCATAATAACCGTCATTGAAACCTTAAGCGTGCGGACCCTACGGTTCGAGAACTATGTAGACATGACCTAGAACTATTCTCGGTCAATAACCAATAGCGGAACCTGGATGCTCATATTGGTTCCTACATATTCTACGAAGATCTTTATCGGTCAAACCGCATAACAACATACGTTGTTCCCTTTGTCATCGGTATGTTACTTTCCCGAGATTCGATCGTCGGTATCCAATACCTAGTTTAATCTCGTTACCGGAAAGTCTCTTTACTCGTTCCGTAATACATCATCTCACAACTAACTCTTTAGTTGCAATGCTTGCAAGGCTTTATGTGATGTGTATTACCGAGAAGGCCTAGAGATACCTCTCCGACAATCGGAGTGACAAAACCTAATCTCAAATACGCCAACCCAACAAGTACCTTTGGAGACACCTGTAGTACTCCTTTATAATCACCCGATTCGTTGTGGACGTTTGGTAGTACCAAAGTGTTCCTCCGGTAAACGGAGTTGCATAATCTCATAGTTACAGGAACATGTATGGGTCATGAAGAAAGCATTAACATACTAAACGATCAAGTGTTAAGCTAACGGAATGGGTCATGTCAATCAGATCATTCAACTAATGATGTGACCTTGTTAATCAAACAACAACTCCTTGTTCATGGTTAGGAAACATAACCATCTTTGATTAACAAGCTAGTCAAGTAGAGGCATACTAGTGACATACTGTTTGTCTATATATTCACACATGTATTATGTTTCCGGTTAATACAATTCTAGCATGAATAATAAACATTTATCATGATATAAGGAAATAAATAATAACTTTATTATTGCCTCTAGGGCATATTTCCTTCAGCTATCAGTGGCGCTAGTGGACTCCTCTTGAAAAGGAGTTTTTCCCCTCTTAGGCGAATCGGCCTCCAAGGAGTTGTAGGCCATTCTTTTCTTCTTTCCCCTTGCGGGAGATTCGTCCTCCTTCTCCCCGTCCTCTTCGGAGGAAGAATGGGCATTGGAGTCTTCGGATTTTGTGTCCGGGGCACCACGGCGACGGAGGCCGCCCCTGGTCTTCTTGGCCTCCTTTTCGGTCTTCTTCTTCGGCGCCTTATATGGTGCCAGGACCAGCATCTTCATTAGAAGTGGGCCGGCCGGTTCTTCTGGTAGAGGGGCTGGATAGTAGATCCGCCCCGCCTTCTTCGCTCAGCCCTAGGAAAATGATAGGAAGCACGTCAAGTATTTTCCTGAGGATGTGCGGATAGGACACATGAGTTGTCAAACATTTAGTTGCTTACCGAACTTGCGGGGAGGGACAATTGGTATCCACGGTCCTCGGCAGAGTCCGGCCATGGTTTGCCAGACTTAAAAAGCACCTTCCAGATGTCCTTATGCGTAGAGCCGAAAAGCTCTAGCAGGGTCTGGTGCTTGGCCGGGTCGAACTCCCATAGATTGCAAGCTCGGTGTTGACATGGTAGAATCCGGCGAATCAACATCACCTAGACTACATTGACGAGCTTGACGCTCTTACCTTCCATGTCTTGAACGCGCGTCTGGAGCTCTAATAGCTCGTCAGACGAAGCCCGGTTCAGGCCCTTCTTGTGCCAGGACGTAAGTCGCAGGGGGCACCGGATCTGAAATCCGGAACGGCGGTCCACTCCTTCCCACGCGGCTCGGTGATGTAGAACCACTGCTGCTGCCACTCCTTGACGGAGTCGTTGAAAGTCCTTGTCGGCCAGGTAACATTGGGCATCTTGCTCACCATGGCGCCTCCGCATTCGGCATGCTCCCCGCTCACTACCTTGGGCTTTACATTAAAAACCTTTAGCCATAAGCCGAAGTGCGGCGGGACGCGGAGGAAGGCCTCGCACACGACTATGAATGTCGAGATGTTGAGGAAGGAATTTGGGGATAGATCATGGAAATCAATCCCATAATAGTACATGATGTCGCGAACAAATGGGTGGAGGGGAAACCCTAGCCTGCGGATGAAATGAGGGAGAAATACCACCCTCTCGTGGGGTTCTGGGGTGGGGATGATCTGTCCCGCCGTCGAAAGACAATGGCTAATTCTCTTGGTCAGATACCTGGCCCCCCGAAGCTTTTTGATATCCTTCTCCCGGACGGTAGAGGCCATCCACTTGCCTCCTGCTCCGGATCCGGACATCTTCAGGAATCCTTTTTGGGCGGAGAAGAGGAGCGCTTGGGCATTAGGGCTCGAGCGGAGAGGAATGGATGAGTAGAGAAGGGCGTGGGTGAAAGGGAAGGTTCTTATCCCCTTATAGAGGCAGCAAAGATCATGCGCCTCCCCACTTGCCCGCTAAAAGCGCTTATTCCCCCAAGCGCCACGATTGATGGCACGGTTGGGTTACCCACACACGTATTAATGAGAATCCTGCAACGGGGGGGACACGATCTCTGCTTCGACAAGACGTGCGGATAAAACCGCCCCGCAATATGTTCGTCGGCAGGTTATGAAAACGGTTCGAATAATGACCGGGCCATGGTGTGACATCACGCTATAAAAAGCTGTCAGCATATTAGATTGTACTCTCTGCGGTGGAATGTGGAATTTGTTTTGCAGAGCCAGACACGATCTTTGTGTCCTAAATCTTCTATGGAGTATTCGGAGAAGGAACCTGCCTTGCAATGCCGAAGACAATTTGCGCGCCGGACTCATCGTCATTGAAGCCTGGTTCAGGGGCTACTGAGGGAGTCCTGGATTAAGGGGTCCTTGGACAGCCGAACTATATACTTTGGCCGGACTGTTGGACTATGAAGATACAAGATTGAAGACTTCGTCCCGTGTCCGGATGGGACTCTCCTTTGCCTGGAAGGCAAGCTTGGATATTCGGATATGTAGATTTCCTTCTCTGTAACTGACTCTGTGTAACCCTAGCCTCCTCCAGTGTCTATATAAACCAGAGGGTTTAGACCGTAGGACAACAACAATCAGAATCACAGGCTAGCTTCTAGGGTTTAGCCTCTATGATCTCGTGGTAGATCAACTCTTGTAATACTCCTATCATCAAGATCAATCAAGCAGGAAGTAGGGTATTACCTCCATCGAGAGGGCCCGAACCTTGGTAAAACATCGTGTCCCCTGCCTCCTGTTACCATTAGCCTTAGACGCACAGTTCGGGACCCCCTACCCGAGATCCGCCGGTTTTGACACCGACTGTCTCATCATAGTCAACTCCTTGAACTTGTCAAAAACCTTTTGCAACAAGTCGAGCTTTGTAGATAGTAACATTACCATCAGCGTCAGTCTTCTTCTTGAAGATCCATTTATTTTCTATGGCTTGCCAATCATCAGGCAAGTCCACCAAAGTCCATACTTTGTTCTCATACATGGATCCCATCTCAGATTTCATGGCCTCAAGCCATTTCGCGGAATATGGGCTCATCATCACTTCCTCATAGTTCGTAGGTTCATGATGGTCTAGTAACATGACTTCCAGAACAGGATTACCATACCACCCTGGTGTGGACCGTACTCTGGAAGACCTACGATGTTTGGTAGTAACTTGATCTGAAGTTTCATGATCATCATCATAAGCTTCCTCACTAATTGGTGTAGGAATCACTGGAACTGATTTCTGTGATGAACTACTTTCCAATTCGGGAGAAGGGACAATTACCTCATCAACTTCTACTTTCCTCCCACTTGCTTCTTTCGAGAGAAACTCCTTCTCTAGAAAGGATCCATTCTTAGCAACGAAAATCTTGCCTTCGGATCTGTGATAGGAGGTGTACCAAACAATTTCCTTTGGGTATCCTATGAAGACGCATTTCTCCGATTTGGGTTCAAGCTTATCAGGTTGAAGCTTTTTCACATAAACATCGCGGCCCCAAACTTTAAGAAACGACAACTTTGGTTTCTTGTCAAACCACAGTTCATAAGGCGTCATTTCAACGTATTTTGATGGTGCCCTATTTAAAGTGAATGCAGTTGTCTCTAAAGCATAACCCCAAAACGATAACGGTAAATCAGTAAGAGGCATCATAGATCGCACCATATCTAATAAAGTACGGTTACGACGTTCGGACACACCATTACGCTGTGGTGTTCCAGGTGGCATGAGTTGCGAAACTATTCTGCATTGTTTCAAATGAAGACCAAACTCGTAACTTAAATATTCTCCTCCATGATCAGATCGTAGAAACTTTATTTTATTTTTACGATGATTTTCCACTTCACTCTGAAATTCTTTGAATTTTTCAAACATTTCAGACTTATGCTTCATTAAGTAGATATACCCATATATGCTCAAATCATTTGTGAAGGTAAGAAAATAACGATACCCGCCGCGAGCTTCAACACTCATTGGACCGCATACATCGGTATGTATTATTTCCAATAAGTAGTAGCTTGTTCTATTGTTCCGGAGAATGGAGTTTTAGTCATCTTGCTCATGAGGCATGGTTCGCAAGCACCAAGTGATTCATAATCAAGTGATTCCAAAAGCCCAGCATGGAGTTTCTTCATGCGCTTTACACCAATATGACCTAAACGGAAATGCCACAAATAATTTGCACTATCATTATCAACTTTGCATCTTTTGGCTTCAATATTGTGAACATGTGTATCACCACGATCAAGATTTCAACAAAAATAGACCAATCAACAAGGGTGCATGACCATAAAAGATATTACTCATATAAGTAGAACAACCATTATTCTCTGATTTAAATGAATAGCCGTCTTGCATTAAACAAGATCCAGATATAATGTTCATGCTCAACGCTGGCACCAAATAACAATTATTCAGGTCTAAAACTAATCCCGAAGGTAGATGTAGAGGTAGCGTGCCGACGGCGATCACATCGACCTTGGAACCATTTCCTACACGCATCGTCACCTTGTCCTTAGCCAATCTTCGTTTAATCTGTAGCCCCTGTTTCGAGTTGCAAATATGAGCAACAGAACCAGTATCAAATACCTAGGCGCTACTATGAACATTAGTAAGGTACACATCAATAACATGTATATCAAATATACCTTTCACTTTGTCATCCTTCTTATCCGCCAAATACTTGGGGCAGTTCCGCTTCCAATGACTAGTCCCTTTGCAGTAGAAGCACTCAGTTTCAGGCTTAGGTCCAGACTTGGGCTTCTTCTCGGGAGTAGCAACTTGCTTGCTATTCTTCTTGAAGTATTCCCCTTCTTCCCTTTGCCCTTTTTCTTGAAACTAGTGGTCTTGTTAACCATTAACACTTGATGCTCCTTCTTGATTTCTACCTCCGCAACCTTTAGCATTGCGAAGAGATCGAGAATCATTTTCGTCATCCCTTGCATATTGTAGTTCATCATGAAGACTTTATAGCTTGGTGGCAGTGATTGAAGAACTCTGTCAATGACACTATCATCAGGAAGATTAACTCCCAGCTGAGTCAAGTGGTTATGGTACCCAGACATTCGGAGTATGTGTTCACTGACAGAACTATTCTCCTCCATTTTGCAGCTATAGAACTTGTTGGAGACTTCATATCTCTCAACTCAGGCATTTTCTTGAAATATTAACTTCAACTCTTGGAACATCTCAAATGCTCCATGACGTTCAAAACGCCTTTGAAGTCCCGATTCTAAGCCGTAAAGCATGGCGCACTAAACTATCAAGTAGTCATCAGCTTCGCTCTGCCAGATGTTCATAACGTCCGCAGTTGCGTCTACAGCAGGCCTTGCACCTAGTGGTGGTTTCAAGACGTAATTCTTCTGTGCAGCAATGAGGATAATCCTCAAGTTACGGACCCACTCCGTGTAATTGCTACCATCATCTTTCAACTTAGCTTTCGGTAGGAACGCATTAAAATTCAAGGGAACGGTAGCATGGGCCATTGATCTACAACAACATAGACATGCAAAAACTATCAGGACTAAGTTCGTGATAAATTAAAGTTCAATTAATCATATTACTTAAGAACTCCCACTTAGATAGACATCCCTCTAGTCATCTAAATGATCACATGATCCAAATCAACTAAACCATGTACGATCATCACGTGAGATGGAATAGTTTTCAATGATGAACATCACTATGTTGATCGTATCTACTATATGATTCACGTACGACCTTTCAGTCTCAGTGTTCCAAGGCCATATCTGCAGATGCTAGGCTCGTCAAGTTTAACCCGAGTATTCTGCACGTGCAAAACTGGCTTGCACCCGTTGTATGTGAACGTAGAGCTTATCACACCCGATCATCATGTGGTGTCTCGGCACGACGAACTGTAGCAATAGTGCATACTCAGGGAGAACACTTATACCTTGAAATTTAGTAAGGGATCATCTTATAATGCTACCACCGAACTAAGCAAAACAAGATGCATAAAAGATAAACATCACATGCAATCAAAATATGTGACATGATATGGCCATCCTCATCTTGTGCTCATGATCTCCATCACCGAAGCATCGTCGTGATCTCCATCATCACCTTCTTGACACCTTGATCTCCATCGTAGCATCGTTGTCATCTCGCCAAATATTGCTACTACGACTATCGCTACCGCTTAGTGATAAAGTAAAGCAATTACATGGCGATTGCATTTCATACAATAAAGCGACAACCATATGGCTCCTGCCAGTTGCCGATAACTCCGTTACAAAACATGATCATCTCATACAACAATTTATATCACATCATGTCTTGACCATATCACATCACAACAAGCCCTTCAAAAACAAGTTAGACGTCCTCTACTTTGTTGTTGCAAGTTTTACGTGGCTGCTACGGGCTTCTAGCAAGAATCGTTCTTACCTACGCATCAAAACCACAATGATTTTTTGTCAAGTGTGCTGTTTTAACCATCAACAAGGACCAGCCGTAGTCAACCTCGATTCAACTAAAGTTGGAGAAACAGACACTCGCCAGCCACCTATGTGCAAAGCACATCGGTAGAACCAGTCTCATGAACACGGTCATGTAATGTCGGTCCGGGCCGCTGAGTCAAAGTAAGACGTTGGTGGTAAGCAGTATGACTATTATCGCCCACAACTCTTTGTGTTCTACTCATGCATATATCATCTACGCATAGACCTGGCTCGGATGCCACTGTTGGGGAACATAGTAATTCAAAAAAATTCCTAAGATCACGCAAGATCTATCTAGGAGATGCATAGCAACGAGACAGGAGAGTGTGTCCATGTACCCTCATAGACTGGAAGCGGAAGCGTTTAGTAACGCGGTTGATGTAGTCGAACATCTTCACGATCCAACTGATCCAAGTACCGAACATACGGCACCTCCGTGTTCAGCACACGTTCAGCATGATGACGTCCCTCGAGCTCTTGATCCAGTTGAGGATGAGGGAGAGTTCCGTCAGCACGACAGCGTGGTAACAGTGATGATGAAGTTACCGGCGCAGGGCTTCGCCTAAGCACTACGACGATAAGGCTGAGGTGTTAAACTGTGGAGGGGGGCACCGCACATGGCTAAGAGATTGTCTGTTGTGCTTTGGGGTGCCCCCCTTCCCCCATATATAAACGAGGAGAGGGGGAGGTCAGTCGGCCCTGTATGGCGCACCAAGAGGAGGGAGTCTTCGATAGATGTAGTCTCGATCTTTTCCCCAGCGTGTGGCCTCCTGAGTCCATCTGGCAAAGAATGAGGGCCCTTCGGCCCATCCCGAAGTGTACAGACAGGCTAGGTTGGTACCCCCTGGTCAATGACACCGTCAGTTATTGTAGCAACGCGTTGGAGAAGAATCATCCTTAGTACTCTATTTTAGAGTTACATATTAAATTCAAGCCACCTTCTGCTGCAAAACATTTTTAATTTTTATTTTCTTACTCCTTTTCTCCTTACCGTGTGCCCCACTATTCCGAATTGTTTGTTACATTACCATCCCGCTGCAACGCGTGTGTTATTGTCTAGTATACCATATAAATATTATATCTCTCTACCATTATAATATATTTTATTAATAATTATTAAATACTTCAGTATGCGCGTCATGCCCTGATCCCATCTTAAATTATGGTTATTTTGCATCTACGAAGCTGGTTTTCATGCTATTTAGGCTAGTCATACTGGGAGTAATTTAGGTAGTAACATAGCGCATTTCATGAAATTTTTTCTTATGTGACATGTAGTTAATAAGGAGGGAGATGTTTAAAGTAACATAATATATTACTGTAACATAACGCTTCCCGAGAAAGGATGAGTCTACAAGCTAATAAATAAAGTCATCTATGACACTATTATTATGTTGCTTTGTTATATGCATGACACTAATATAAGTTACCCCTCACTATGACCAGCCTTAGTGCTTCAAGTATGTTCTCACACATGCATGCTAACTATTGCTTTTATTGTGATTTATATCTTGAAATTAACCATGAAATTGCCAAAATTTTCAACATAGTCTTATGTGCCAACGATGCACTTCCATCAGTTATGGACTATACGCTCATTTTTCTTATGAATATAGTATATACTTACATTGGGTTGGGAGTTTTTATATTCACTCATTCGAGAATTTAAGACCTAGCTGAAGCCTCTCCCACAGTTTAGGTGCCTCACTTGAGCTAGCTCTTTCCACCTCAACCATCAACATTTCCTCCGACAATCGACTAACCCTCACCAGGGCGATGATCTCCCTCCCGATCGTCTCAAACATGACCCCACCGCACCCAACTTCTTCCTTCCTCCTCACCGCGAACCCCTCCTCGCGCCCAATCTCCTCAGCCATATCCAGCATCGACCCAATGTCCACACCTTGTACAGCAAATCGAACCCGGTCCGGCAATGGCCCAAACAACCCGCTCAGATCGCATCCCGACGCCAACGCGATTATGTCGAACGCGTTCAGCTCCCGCACCTGCTCCATTTCCGCCTCCCATTTCATCACTTCCGGCCTAGGATCAGAGGAACCAGCTCGGATGATGTTGCCAAACGAGGACGTCCCATCTTGTTGTAGCCAGGGGTGCTCCATGATTTCATCCATCTTGATGCGCGTGTCGGCGTCTGGGTCCAGCATGCGGCCGACGAGGTCCCTGAGCTCCGGCGAGAACCACCTCGGGCACCGGAATCTGCCGGAGAAGATCTTACGGTACATGCCCATGAGGTTGCCGTCGTTGAACGGCAGGTAGCCGGCCGTGAGCGAGAAGAGCGCCACGCCCGAGGACCACACGTCCACTCTGCCCGCGTCGTACCGCTTCTTGTAGAGGATCTCCGGCGCGACGTAGGCCGGGGACCCGCAGCGCGTGGCCGCGAGCCCGTCGGCGCCGAGGTGCCGGTCGGCGAGGGCGCACAGCCCGAAGTCCGTCAGCTTCAGGTCGCCGTGCTCGTCCAGCAGCAGGTTCTCCGGCTTCACGTCGCGGTGGAACACGCCGCGGGAGTGCACGTGCGCCAGCGCGGAGACGAGCTGGACGAACAGGCGGCGCGCCGTGGGCTCGTCGTAGCGGCCCCGTTCGTCCATCGCGGACAGGAGTGTGCCGCCGCGCGCGAGCTCGAGCACGAGGTAGACGGTGGAGCGGGATGCCAGGACGTCGAGGAGGCGCATGACGTGCGGGTGGCCCTGCACGCGGCGGAGCGCGGCGAGCTCCCGCTCCACGGACCTGCGCGCCGCGGCGGCCTTCTCGGGAGAGCACGGGTGGTGCGGCTTCCGGACGGCCTTGACGGCGACGGAGACGCCGGTTCGGATGTCGCGCGCGCGGTAGACTTTGGACGACCCACCCCGGCCGAGCACGCGGCCAAGCTCGTACCGGCCCTGCAGGATCTTCGAGTAGCTCTCCCCGATGGCCGGTGAATCTTCCGGCCCCATGGCCGGCGAGATGCTAAGTTTGTTTGTCTTCTTTCTTTAGAGTTTGCTGCCTCTGGTTTTGTGCAGGTAGGAGGCACGACTCTGCTGCCCTTTTATACCAGAGCAGTTTCGCTGGACTTCCTTTGTTTCGAGAAAAGGTTTTGGGATAAATGAAGAAAAAAGATCCCTAAACTTTTCAGTAACTTTTTTTGAATCAGATGTATATAAACACGTTTTAGTATTGTTCACTCATTCCATTCTCTATGTAGTATAATTTAAAATATTCAAAACATTTTATATTTCTGAACGGAGGGAAAATAGTCTATTTGATCGCAAAAAGGAATTTAGTTTGACTAGCAATATAGAGAAGTAACCCACAAAAAAAAGCAATATAGAGAAGTAACAGGGTTCAATAACATTCAGATTCATACTAATCATCTGGCAAAAAACCATATAGTATATAATTATATTAACTTTAACTAGTCTATTTTATAAAAGCAGCCAGAGTGTCACTTTGATACTATCTCAACATTCAGACCAGTATGATGAGAGGGTGCCTATAATGATTGGAGTTGGTTCGGTAATAAGCTAAACTAAAAGGCTGGAGGCAAGATCATTCCCTCAAAAAAAAAAATGTTGGAAGTATGATCACGAGAGCTCACCATTGGAATAAAAAAAACAGACTTCGCTATTACACTAAAGTTTGTGCAAGAAATTGGTAACACCCGATTTCACGTTGTCTGTTGCTGCTTCACCGCACCCGCCCGCTGGACCTCTGCTACCCACACGCCAAGATCATTCCCTCAAAACAAAAATATTGGAAGTATGATTACGAGGAGCTCATAATTGAAAAAATCAACATTTTTTGCAAGTATTGTAGATGTCAATTTAGTTGACACTTATAGATTTATATAAAAAATGTTTTGTTGTGATTATATTTATCCACACTTTTTTCTTACAAAAAAGAAGGTAATGTTCATATTGAATTCTAAAGCAGAAAATAAAAGAGAAAACGACGTAATATAAGAAAATGTGAACCCTTTGAACAACTGGCATAAGTTCACTGTCGTATCAGTTTTCTGTGAGCAGCTTTCCTTAAAGTACCGTTTAGAGTTCTACATCATGTGATGTTGACTTCTTATAACTTAACAACAAGACAACGAAGAAGAAGATTAGGACCACAATTAATCTATTTGAGTGATTAGTTCATTGGTATCTAGACACGTCCTTTGCTATAGCTTTTGTTCAATGTTAGTGTGGTTTATTGGGTATAAGGGCATCTCCAGCCGTTGCCCCCACACCCCCCCCCCCCCTCCCCCCAGGACGCATATAAATCGCCCCCTGGGGCGAGCCGGCGATACACTCGGCGCTGGGTGAAGGAAATATGCCCTAGAGGCAATAATAAAGTTATTATTTATTTCCTTATATCATGATAAATGTTTATTATTCATGCTAGAATTGTATTAACCGGAAACATAATACATGTGTGAATATATAGACAAACAGTATGTCACTAGTATGCCTCTACTTGACTAGCTTGTTAATCAAAGATGGTTATGTTTCCTAACCATGAACAAGGAGTTGTTATTTGATTAACAAGGTCACATCATTAGTTGAATGATCTGATTGACATGACCCATTCCGTTAGCTTAGCACACGATCGCTTAGTATGTTGCTATTGCTTCCTTCATGACTTATACATGTTCCTATGACTATGAGATTATGCAACTCCGTTTACGGAGGAACACTTTGGTACTACCAAACGTCACAACGTAACTGGGTGATTATAAAGGAGTACTACAGGTGTCTCCAAAGGCAGATGTTGGGTTGGCGTATTTGAGATTAGGATTTGTCACTCCGAATGTCGGAGAGGTATCTCCGGCCCTCTCGGTAATGCACATCACTTAAGCCTTGCAAGCATTGCAACTAATGAGTTAGTTGCGAGATGATGTATTACGGAACGAGTAAAGAGACTTGCGGTGACGAGATTGAACTAGGTATTGGATACCGACGATCGAATCTCGGGCAAGTAACATACCGATGACAAAGGGAACAAAGTATGTTGTTATGCGGTTTGACCGATAAAGATCTTCAGTAGAATATGTAGGAGCCAATATGGGCATCCAGGTTCCGCTATTGGTTATTGACCAAGAATAGTTCTAGGTCATGTCTACATAGTTCTCGAACCCGTAGGGTCCGCACGCTTAAGGTTTCGATGACAGTTTTATTATGAGTTTATGAGTTTTGATGTACCGAAGGAGTTGAGTCCCGGATGAGATCGGGGACATGACGAGGAGTCTCGAAATGGTCGAGACGTAAAGATCGATATATTGGACGACTATATTCGGAGTTCGGAAAGGTTCCGAGTGATTCGGTATTTTTCGAGTACGGGTAGTTACGGGAGAAGTAATGGGCCTTGATGGGCTTTAGTGGGAAGAGGAAAAGGCTGCTGCGCCCCCTCCCTCTAGTCCGAATTGGACTAGGGAAAAGGGCCGCCACCTTCCTACTCCTCCACTTCCTTCTCCTTCCTCCCCTACATGGAAGGATTCCTAGTTGGACTAGGAAAGGGGAATCCTACTCCGGTGGGAGTAGGACTCCCCTGGCGCGCCAAACATAGGGCCGGCCTCCTCCTCCTTGCTCCTTTATATACGGGGCAGGGGGCACCCTAGAACACACAAGTTGATCTTCGTGATCGTTCCTTAGCCGTGTGCGGTGCCCCCTCCACCATATTCCACCTCGGTCATATTGTAGCGGTGCTTAGGCGAAGCCCGCGACGGTAGAACATCAAGATCGTCACCACGCCGTCGCAGTTGACGGAACTCCTCCCGACGCTTTGCTGGATCGGAGCCCGGGATCGTCATCGAGCTGAACGTGTGCAGAACTCGGAGGTGCCGTACGTTCGGTGCTTGGATCGGTCGGATCGTGGAGACGTACGACTACATCAACCGCGTTGTTATAACGCTTCCGCTTTCGGTCTACGAGGGTACGTGGACGGACACTCTCCCCTCTCGTTGCTATGCCATCACCATGGTCTTGCGTGATCGTAGGAAATTTTTTGAAATTACTACGTTCCCCAACAGTGGCATCCGAGCCTGGTTTTATGCGTTGATGTCATGTGCACGAGTAGAACACAAGTGAGTTGTGGGCGATACAAGTCATACTGCCTACCAGCATGTCATACTTTGGTTCAGCGGTATTGTGAGATGAAGCGGCCCGGACCGACATTACGCAGACGCTTACGCGAGACTGGTTTCACCGCCCGAGCACTCGTTGCTTAAAGGTGACCGGCGGGTGTCTGTCTCTCTCACTTTAGTTGAATCGAGTGTGGCGCCCGGTCCTTGAGAAGGTTAAAACGAGTCTATTTGACGAAGTATCGTTGTGGTTTTGATGCGTAGGTAAGAACGGTTCTTGCTCAGCCCGTAGCAGCCACGTAAAATTTGCAACAACAAAGTAGAGGACGCCTAACTTGTTTTTGCAGGGCATGTTGTGATGTGATATGGTCAAGACATGATGCTGAATTTTATTGTATGAGATGATCATGTTTTGTAACGAAGTTATCGGCAATCTGGCAGGAGCCATATGGTTGTCGCTTATTGTATGAAATGCAATCGCCTGTAATGCTTTACTTTATCACTAAGCGGTAGCGATAGTCGAGAAGCATAAGATTGGCGAGACGACAACGATGCTACGATGGAGATCAAGGTGTCGCTACCGGTGACGATGGTGATCATGACGGTGCTTGAGATGGAGATCACAAGCACAAGATGATGATGGCCATATCATATCACTTATATTGATTGCATGTGATGTTAATCCTTTATGCATCTTATTTTGCTTTGATTGACGGTAGCATTATAAGATGATCCCTTACTAAATTATCAAGAAGTGTTCTCCCGAGTATGCACCGCTGCGAAAGTTCTTCGTGCTGAGACACCACGTGATGATCGGGTGTGATAGGCTCTACGCTCAAATACAACGGGTGCAAAACAGTTGCACACGCAGAATACTCAGGTTATACTTGACGAGCTATGCATATAAGATATGACCTCGAACACGGAGACCGAAGGTCGAGCGTGAATCATATAGTAGATATGATCAACATATTGATGTTCACCATTGAAACTACTCCATCACACGTGATGATCGGTCATGGTGTAGTTGATATGGATCACGCAATCACTTAGAGAATTGGAGGGATATTTTTCTAAGTGGGAGTTCTTAAGTAATATGATTAATTGAACTTAAATTTATCATGAACTTAGTCCTGGTAGTATTTTGCAAATTATGTTGTAGATCAATAGCTCGCGTTGTTGCTTCCCTATGTTTTCATATGTGTTCCTAGAGAAAATTGTATTGAAAGATGTTAGTAGCAATGATGCGGATTGGATCCGTGATCTGAGGTTTATCCTCATTGCTGCGCATAAGAATTATGTCCTTAATGCACCGCTAGGTGACAGACCTATTGCAGGAGCAGATGCAGACGTTATGAACGTTTGGCTAGCTCAATATGAGCAGATACAGACGTTATGAACGTTTGGCCAGCTCAATATGATGACTACTTGATAGTTTAGTGCACCATGCTTAAACGGCTTAGAATCGGGACTTCAAAGACGTTTTGAACGTCATGGACCATATGAGATGTTCCAGGAATTGAAGTTAATATTCCAAGCAAATACCCGAGTTGAGAGATATGAAGTCTCCAACAAGTTCTATAGCTAAAATATGGAGGAGAATCGCTCAACTAGTGAGCATGTGCTCAGATTGTCTGAGTACTTCAATCACTTGAATCAAGTGGGAGTTAATCTTCCAGATAAGATAGTGATTGACAGAATTCTCTAGTCACCATCACTAAGTTAGTAGAACTTCGTGATGAACTATAGTATGCAAGGGATGACGAAAAAGATTCTCGAGCTCTTCGCGATGCTAAAATCGGCGAAGGTAGAAATCAAGAAAAACATCAAGTGTTGATGGTTGACAAGACTATTAGTCTCAAGGAAAGGGCAAAGGGAAGAAGGGAACTTCAAAAGGAACGGCAAGCAAGTTGCTGCTCGAGTGAAGAAGCCCAAGTCTGGACCTAAGCCCGAGACTAAGTACTTTTGCTGCAATGGAACTGGTCACCGAAGCGGAACTACCCTGAATATTTGGTGGATAAGAAGGATGGCAAAGTGAACAAAGGTATATTTGATATACAGATTATTGATGTGTATTTTACTAGTGTTCATAGCAACCCCTCGGTATTTGATACTGGTATAGTTGCTAAGAGTAGTAACTCGAAACGGGAGTTGCAGAATGAACAGAAACTAGTTGAAGGGGAAGTGACGATGAGTGTTGGAAATAGTTCCAAGATTGATATGATCATCATCGCACACTCCCTATACTTTCGGGATTAGTGTGGAACCTAAATAAATGTTATTTGGCGTTTTCATTGAGCATAAATATGATTTGATCATGTTTATTGCAATACGGTTATTCATGTAAGTTAGAGAATAATTGTTGTTCTGTTTACATGAATAAAGACCTTCGATGGTCATACACCCAATAAAAATAGTTTGTTGGATCTCGATCGTAGTGATACACATATTCATAATATTGATGCCAAAAGATGCAAAGTTAATAATGATAGTGCAACTTATTTGTGGCACTGCCGTTTAGGTCATATTGGTGTAAAGCACATGAAGAAACTCCATGCTGATGGGATTTTGGAATCACTTGGTTATGAATCATTTGATGCTTGCAAACCGTGCCTTTTGGGCAAGATGACTGAAACTCCGTTGTTCGGAACAATGAACGAGATACTGACTTATTGGAAATAATACATACCGATGTATGCGATCCAATGAGTGTTGATGCTCGTGGCAAGTATCGTTATTTTCTGACCTTCACAAGATGATTTGAGCAGATATGGGTATATCTACTTGATGAAACATAAGTCTGAAATAGTTGAAAGGTTCAAAGAATTTCAGAGTGAAGGGAAAATCATCGTAACAAGAAAATAAAGTTTCTGCGATCTGATCGTGGAGATGAATATTTGAGTTACTGAGTTTGGTCTTCAATGAAAACAATGTGGAATAGTTTCACAGCTCACGCCACCTGGAACACCACAACGTTATGGTGTGTCCGAACGTCAGAACCGTACTTTATTATGATATGGTGCGATCTATGATGTATCTTACCGATTTACCACTATCGCTTTGGGGTTATGCATTAGAGACAGCTGCATTCACGTTTAATAGGGCAACCATCTAAACCGCTGAGATGACACCGTATGAACTATGGTTTAGCAAGAAACCTAAGCTGTCGTTTCTTAAAGTTTGGAGTTGTGATGCTTATGTGAAAAGGTTTTCACCGATAAGCTCGAACCCAAATCGGAGAAGTGCGTCTTCATAGAATACCCAAAAGAAAATGTTGGGTACACCTTCTATCACAGATCCGAAGGCAAGTTTTTGTTAAGATGGATCCTTTCTAGAGAAGAAGTTTCTCTCGAAAGAAGTGAGTGGGAGGAAAGTAGAACTTGATGAGGTAATTGTACCTTCTCCCTTATTGGAAAGTAGTTCATCACAGGAATCAGTTCCAGTGATTCCTACACCAATTAGTGAGGAAGTTAATGATGATGATCATGAAACTTCAGATCAAGTTGTTACTAAAACCTCGTAGGTCTTCCAGAGTAAGATCTGCACCAGAGTGGTACGGTAATCTTATTCTAGAAGTCATGTTACTAGACCATGATGAACCTACGAACTATGAGGAAGCGATGATGAGCCCAGATTCGCGAAATGGCTTGAGACCATGAAATCTGAGATAGGATCCATGTATGAGAACAAAGTATGGACTTTGATTGACTTGCTCGATGATCAGCAAGCCATGTTAAATAAATGGATCTTAAAGAGGAAGACGGACACTGATAGTAGTGTTACTATCTACAAAGCTCGACTTGTCGCAAAAAGGTTTTCGACAAGTTCAAGGTGTTGACTACAATGAGATTTTCTCAACTGTAGCGATTCTTAAAGTCTGTCCGAATCATGTTAGCAATTGCCACATTTTATGAAATCTGGCAAATGGATATCAAAACTACATTCTTTAATGGATTTATTAAAGAAGAGTTGTATATGATGCAACCAGAAGTTTTTTGTCAATCCTAAAGGAGCTAACAAAATGTGCAAGCTCCAGCGATCCATCTATGGACTGGTGCAAGCATCTCGGAGTTGGAATACACGCTTTGATAAATTGATCAAAGCATATAGTGTTATACAGACTTACGGTGAAGCCTGTATTTACAAGAAAGTGAGTGGGAGCACTACAGCCTTTCTGATAAGTATATGTGAATGACATATTGTTGATCGGAAATAATGTAAAATTATTCTGCAAAGCATAAAGGAGTATTTGAAAGGAATTTTTCAAAGAAAGACCTCGGTGAAGCTGCTTACATATTGAGCATCAAGATCTATAGAGATAGATCAAGACGCTTGATAAGTTTTTCAATGAATACATACCTTGACAAGATTTTGAAGTAGTTCAAAATGGAACAGTCAAAGAAAGAGTTCTTGCCTGTGTTACAAAGGTGTGAAATTGAGTAAGACTCAAAACCCGGCCACGGCAGAAGATAGAAAGAGAATGAAAGTCATTCCCTATGCCTTGGCCATAGGTTCTATAAAGTATGCCATGCTGTGTACCAGATCTATTGTATACCCTGCACTGAGTTTGGCAAGGGAGTACAATAGTGATCTAGGAATAGATCACTGGACAGCGGTCAAAATTATCCTTAATGGAATAAGGATATGTTTCTCGATTATGGAAGTGATAAAAGGTTAGGCCGTAAAGGGTTACGTCGATGCAAGTTTTGACACCGATCTGGATGACTTTAAGTCTCGATCTAGATACATATTGATAGTGGGAGCAATTAGCTAGAGTAGCTCCGTGCAGAGCATTGTTGACATAGAGATTTGCAAAATACATACGGATCTAAATGTGGCAGACCCGTTGACTAAGATTCTCTCACAAAGCAAAACATGATCACACCTTAGTACTCTTTGGGTGTTAATCACATAGCGATGTGAACTAGATTACTGAATCTAGTAAACCCTTTGGGTCTTGGTCACATGGCGATGTGAATTATGGGTGTTAATCACATGATGATGTGAACTATCGATGTTAATCACATGGTGATGTGATCTAGATTATTGACTCTAGTGCAAGTGGGAGACTGAAGGAAATATGCCCTAGAGGCAATAATAAAGTTATTATTTATTTCCTTATATCATGATAAATGTTTATTATTCATGCTAGAATTGTATTAACGGAAACATAATACATGTGTGAATATATAGACAAACAGTATGTCACTAGTATGCCTCTACTTGACTAGCTTGTTAATCAAAGATGGTTATGTTTCCTAACCATGAACAAGGAGTTGTTATTTGATTAACAAGGTCACATCATTAGTTGAATGATCTGATTGACATGACCCATTCCGTTAGCTTAGCACACGATCGCTTAGTATGTTGCTATTGCTTCCTTCATGACTTATACATGTTCCTATGACTATGAGATTATGCAACTCCGCTTACGGAGGAACACTTTGGTACTACCAAACGTCACAACGTAACTGGGTGATTATAAAGGAGTACTACAGGTGTCTCCAAAGGCAGATGTTGGGTTGGCGATTTCGAGATTAGGATTTGTCACTCCGAATGTCGGAGAGGTATCTCTGGGCCCTCTCGGTAATGCACATCACTTAAGCCTTGCAAGCATTGCAACTAATGAGTTAGTTGCGAGATGATGTATTACGGAACGAGTAAAGAGACTTGCCGGTGACGAGATTGAACTAGGTATTGGATACCGACGATCGAATCTCGGGCAAGTAACATACCGATGACAAAGGGAACAAAGTATGTTGTTATGCGGTTTGACCGATAAAGATCTTCGAGAATATGTAGGAGCCAATATGGGCATCCAGGTTCCGCTATTGGTTATTGACCAAGAATAGTTCTAGGTCATGTCTACATAGTTCTCGAACCCGTAGGGTCCGCACGCTTAAGGTTTCGATGACGGCTTTATTATGAGTTTATGAGTTTTGATGTACCGAAGGAGTTCGGAGTCCCGGATGAGATCGGGGACATGACGAGGAGTCTCGAAATGGTCGAGACGTAAAGATCGATATATTGGACGACTATATTCGGAGTTCGGAAAGGTTCGAGTGATTCGGTATTTTTCGAGTACCGGTAGTTACGGGAGAAGTAATGGGCCTTGATGGGCTTTAGTGGGAAGAGGAAAAGGCTGCTGCGCCCCTCCCTCTAGTCCGAATTGGACTAGGGAAAGGGGCCGCCACCTTCCTACTCCTCCACTTCCTTCTCCCTTCCTCCCCTACATGGAAGGATTCCTAGTTGGACTAGGAAGGGGAATCCTACTCCCGGTGGGAGTAGGACTCCCCTGGCGGCGCCAAACATAGGGCGGCCTCCTCCTCCCTTGCTCCTTTATATACGGGGCAGGGGGCACCCTAGAACACACAAGTTGATCTTCGTGATCGTTCCTTAGCCGTGTGCGGTGCCCCCTCCACCATATTCCACCTCGGTCATATTGTAGCGGTGCTTAGGCGAAGCCCGCGACGGTAGAACATCAAGATCGTCACCACGCCGTCGTCTTGACGGAACTCCTCCCGACGCTTTGCTGGATCGGAGCCCGGGATCGCCATCGAGCTGAACGTGTGCAGAACTCGGAGGTGCCGTGACGTTCGGTGCTTGGATCGGTCGGATCGTGGAGACGCGTCGACTACATCAACAGCGTTGTTATAACGCTTCGCTTTCGGTCTCACGAGGGTGGACGGACACTCTCCCCTCTCGTTGCTATGCCATCACCATGGTCTTGCGTGATCGTAGGAAATTTTTTGAAATTACTACGTTCCCCAACACTGGGGGCGGTTTTGCGCCCAGTCGTCGCCCCCAGCTCGCCCTTAGGCGCCGAAATTGGCCCACTTTGCAGCCCAATTTCGGCGAATAAACGGCCCATATGGGCGAGAATAGGCCCATATTCGGCGTGGTTTCGCCGTGTCTCGGCGTTCAATTATCAACACAATTATTCCTTATCACATATTTCATCACAAAAAAATCAAATACTTCAACAAAATACTACAACAACAAATAGTTCAATACAAATTATATAGTTCAACAAATAAAAACTCGTATTTCATCACGCGGCGTCCCCCTTGAGCCTCCATAGGTGCTCAATCAGATCTTTCTGCAGTTGATGATGCACCTGTGGGTCTCGGATTTCCTGACGCATACTGAGATACGCAGTCCAAGTTGCCGGTAGCTGGTGATCAACTTCGGCTAGAGGACCCTACCTGTAGTATGGTTCAGTGTCAAACACTGGGTCTTCTTGCTCGCTCTCGATGATCATGTTGTGCAAGATGACACAGTAAGTCATGATCTCCCACATTTGATCTTTCGACCAGGTCTGAGCGGGGTACCGAACAACAGCGAATCGAGATTGGAGCACACCAAATGCCTGCTCGACATCCTTCCTGCAAGCCTCCTGAAGCTTCGCAAACCAGGCGTTCTTGCCTCCTGCCACAGGGTTTGAGATCGTCTTCACAAATGTCGACCATCTCGGATAGATGTCGTCAGCTAGATAGTACCCCTTGTTGTATTGGTGCCCATTGAACTCGAAGTTCACCGGAGAAGAATATCCCTCAACGAGCTTGGCAAAAACAGGAGAGCACTGCAGCACGTTGATGTCATTGTGAGTTCCTGGCATACCAAAGAAGGAGTGCCAAATCCAGAGGTCCTGTGTGGCTACCGCCTCAAGCACCACATGTTGGAAATATGCCCTAGAGGCAATAATAAAAGCATTATTATTATATTTCCTTGTTCATGATAATTGTCTTTTATTCATGCTATAATTGTATTATCCGGAAATCGTAATACACGTGTGAATACATAGACTACAATACGTCCCTAGTGAGCCTCTAGTTGACTAGCTCGTTGGTCAACAGATAGTCATGGTTTCCTGACTATGGACATCGGATGTCATTGACAACGGGATCACGTCATTAGGAGAATGACGTGATGGACAAGACCCAATCCTAAGCATAGCACAAAGATCGTGTAGTTCGTTTTGCTAGAGCTTTTCCAATGTCAAGTATCTCTTCCTTAGACCATGAGATCGTGCAATTCCGGATACCGTAGGAGTGCTTTGGGTGTATCAAAGCGTCACAACGAATCGGGTGACTATAAAGGTGCACTACAGGTATCTCCGAAAGTGACCATTGGGTTGACACGGATCGAGGCGGGATTTGTCACTCCGTATTACGGAGAGGTATCACTAGGGCCCACTCGGTAATGCATCATCATAATGAGCTCAAGGTGATCAAGTGTCCGGTCACGGATCATGCATTGCGGTCGAGTAAAGTGACTTGCCGTAACGAGACTAACGAGGTATTGGGATACCGACGATCGAGTCTCGGGCAAGTAACATACCGTCGAGACAAAGGGAATAGAATACGAGGTTGCTTGAACCCTTGACATCGTGGTTCATCCGATGACAACATCGAGGAGCATGTGGGAACCAACATGGGTATCCAGATCCGCTGTTGGTTATTGACTTGAGGTAGTCTCGGTCATGTTCAGATGTCTCCGAACCCGTAGGGTCTACACACTTAAGGTTCGGTGATGCTAGGGTTAATAGGAAGACAAGTATGTGATTACGAATGTTGTTGAGTCCGGATGAGATCCCGGACGTCACGAGGAGTTCGGAATGGTCCGGAGGTAAAGATTTATATATGGAAAGTGGTTAAGCGGACTCGGAAAGTTTGGGGTATACTGTAACGCAGGGGCCACCGGGAGGTTCGGAGGTCCACGGGAGGGGCCACCTCTCCCGGGGGGCCACATGGGCTAAGTGGGAGAGGGAGGCAGCCCCTGGTGGGTTGGGCGCACCTCCCCACCTAGGCCCATGCGGCTAGGGTTTGGGGAGGGGTAAACCCTAAAGGGGGCGCCCCCCTAGCTTGGGGGGCAAGCCACCCTTCCCTCCTCCCTTGGGCCGCCGCCCCCATCTAGGGTTTACCCTAGATGGCCGGCCCCCCTTTGCCCTCTCCTCCTATAAATAGAGGGGTGGGGGAGGGCTGCCAACACCATTGAAGGCGCAGCCCCTCCCCTCCCCAACACCTCTCTTTCTCCACGCAAGCTTGGCGAAGCCCTGCCGGAGAACTGCCGTACCAACTGCACCACGCCGTCGTGCTGCCATTGGAATTGTCTTCCTCAACCTCTCCTTCACTCTTGCTGGATCAAGACGGAGGAGACGCCATCATCCCGTACGTGTGTTGAACACGGAGGTGCTGTCCTTTCAGCACTTTGGTCATCGGTGATCGGAATCACGTTGGGAACGTCTTCATCATCACCACTCCCTCGAACGCTTCCGTACTCGATCTACAAGTGGTATGTAGATGCAAACTCTCTCTAGTAACTCGTTGCTTAGTAGAACTCATAGATGGATCTTGGTGAAACCGTAGGAAAATTTTAATTTTCTGCAGCGTTCCCCAACAAAGTGGCATCATGAGCCAGGTTTATCGTAGTTCTCTTTGCACGAGTAGAACACAATTTTGTTGTGGGCGTGGATCTTGTCAACTTACTTGCCGTTACTAGTTGTTTCTTGCTTCCGCGGTATTGTGGGATGAAGCGGCCGGACCAACCTTACACGCTCTTCACGTGAGACCGGTTCCACCGACTAACATGCACTAGTTGCATAAGGTGGCTGGCGGGTGTCTGTCTCTCCTACTTTAGTTGGAGCGGATTCGATGAACAGTGTCCTTATGAAGGGTAAATAGAAGTTGACAAGATCACGTTGTGGTTATTCGTAGGTAAGAAAACGTTCTTGCTAGAACCCAATTGCAGCCACGTAAAGATGCAACAACAATTAGAGGACGTCTAACTTGTTTTTGCAGCAATTGTCATGTGACGTGATATGGCCAAGTTGTGATGAATGATGATATATTGTGATGTATGAGATCATGTTCTTGTAATAGGAATCACGACTTGCATGTCGATGAGTATGACAACCGGCAGGAGCCATAGGAGTTGTCTTTATTTTTTGTATGACCTGCGTGTCATTGAAGAACGCCATGTAATTTACTTTACTTTGTTGCTAAACGCGTTAGCCATAAAAGTAGAAGTAGTCGTTGGCGTGACAACTTCATGCGAGGCACGATGATGGAGATCATGATGATGGAGATCATGGTGTCATGCGGTGACAGGATGATCATGGAGCCCCGAAGATGAAGATCAAAGGAGCTATATGATATTGGCCATATCATGTCACTACTTTATAATTGCATGTGATGTTTATTATGATTATGCATCTTGTTTACTTAGAACGACGGTAGTAAATAAGATGATCCTTAGAACAATTTCAAGAAGTGTTCTCCCTATCGTGCACCGTTGCTACGGTTCGTCGCTTCTAAGCACCACGTGTTAATCGGGTGTGATGGATTCTTACGTTCACATACAACGGGTGTAAGCAAGATTTACACGCAGAAACACTTAGGGTTAACTTGACGAGCCTAGCATGTGAAGACATGGCCTCGGAACACGGAGACCGAAAGGTCGAACACGAGTCGTATGGAAGATACGATCAACATGAGAATGTTCACCGACGCAGACTAGTCCGTCTCACGTGTTGATCGGACACGGCCTAGTTGACTCGGATCGTGTAACACTTAGATGACTAGAGGGATGTCTAATCTAAGTGGGAGTTCATTAATAATTTGATTAGATGAACTTAATTATCATGAACTTAGTCTAAAACTTTTGAATGATATGTCTTGTAGATCAAATGGCCAACGCTCATGTCAACTTGAACTTCAACGCGTTCCTAGAGAAAACCAAGCTGAAAGATGACGGCAGCAACTATACGGACTGGGTCCGGAACCTGAGGATCATCCTCATAGCTGCCAGGAAACAATACGTCCTAGAAGGACCGCTAGGTGACGCTCCGTCTGCAGAACCAAGACATTATGAATGCTTGGCAGTCTCGTCTTGATGATTACTCCCTCGTTCAGTGCGGCATGCTTTACAGCTTAGAACCGGGGCTCCAAAAGCGTTTTGAGCATCACGGAGCATATGAGATGTTCGAAGAGCTGAAACTTGTTTTCCAAGCTCACGCCCGGGTCGAGAGATATGACATCTCGACAAGTTCTATAGTTGTAAGATGGAGGAAAACAGTTCGTCGGTGAGCACATTCGAAGATGTCAGGTTGCACAACCGTATGACCCAGCTGAATATTAACCTCCCCGATGAGGCGGTCATTGACAGAATCCTCCTGTCGCTCCCACCAAGCTACAAGAGCTTTGTGATGAACTACAACATGCAGGGGATGGTAAAGACCATTCTGAAGTGTTCTCTATCTGAAGTCAGCCGAGGTTGAAATCAAGAAAGAACATCAAGTGTTGATGGTCAATAAGACCACTAAGTTTAAGAAGGGCAAGGGCAAGAAGAACTTCAAGAAGGACGGCAAGGAGATTGCCGCGCCCGTAAGCAAGTTGCGGGAAGAAGTCAAAGAATGGACCCAAGCCCGAGACTGAGTGCTTTTATTGCAAGGAAGGGTCCTTTGAAGCGGAACTGCCCCAAGTACTTAGCGGATAAGAAGGCCGCAACACCAAAGGTATATTTGATATACATGTAATTGATGTGTACCTTACCGAGAATCGTAGTAACTCCTGGGTATTTGATACGGTGCCGTTGCTCATATTTGTAACTCACAGCAGGAGCTGCGGAATAAGCGGAGGCGGCGAAGGGCGAGGTGACGATGCGCGTCGGGAATGGTTCGAGTCGATGTGATCGCCGTCGCACGCTACCTCTTCATTTACCCACGGGATTAGTTATGAACCTTAATAATTGTTATTTGGTGCCAAGTTTGAGCATGAATATTGTATCTGGATCTCGTTTAATGCGAGATGGCTACTCATTTAAATCCGAGAATAATGGTTGTTCTATTTATATGAGAGATATGTTTTATGGTCATGCTCCGATGGTCAATGGTTTATTCTTAATGAATCTCGAGCGTAGCATTGCACATGTTCATAGCGTGAATACCAAAAGATGTAAAGTTGATAACGATAGTCCCCATACTTGTGGCATGCCGCCTTGGTCACATTGGTGTCAAGCGCATGAAGAAGCTCCATCTTGATGGACTTTTGGAGTCTCTTGATTATGAATCATTTGACACATGCGAACCATGCCTCATGGGCAAGATGACCAAGACTCCATTCTCTGGAACAATGGGCGAGCAACCAACTTGTTGGAAATCATACATACCGATGTGTGCGGTCCAATGAGCGTTGAGGCTCATGGAGGATATCGTTATGTTCTCACTCTCACAGATGACTTGAGTAGATATGGGTATGTCTACTTGATGAAACACAAGTCTGAGACCTTTGAAAAGTTCAAGGAATTTCAGAATGAAGTAGAGAATCAACGTGACCGAAAGATAAAATTCTTACGATCGGATCGTGGAGGAGAATATTTAAGTCACGAATTTGGTACACACTTAAGAAAATGTGGAATCGTTTCACAACTAACGCCTACTGGAACACCTCAGCGAACGGTGTGTCCGAACGTCGTGTCGCACTCTATTGGATATGGTGCGATCTATGATGTCTCTTACCGATTTACGCAATCATTTTGGGGATACGCTCTAGAGACAGCTACATTCACTTTAAATAGGGCACCGTCTAAATCCGTTGAGACGACACCGTATGAATTATGGTTTGGGAAGAAACCTAAGCTGTCGTTTCTAAAAGTTTGGGGATGCGATGCTTATGTCAAGAAACTTCAACCTGAAAAGCTCGAACCCAAGTCGAAAAATGCGTCTTCATAGGATACCCTAAGGAAACCTTTGGGTATACCTTCTACCTTAGATCGAAGGCAAGATCTTTGTTGCCGTGAACGGAACCTTTCGGAAAAGAGTTTCTCTCGAAAGAAGTAAGTGGGAGGAAAGTAGAACTCGATGAAGTACTACCTCTTGAACAGGAAAGTAGTGCAGCTCGGAAAATGTTCTGTGATGCCTACACCAAGCGAAGAGGAAATTCATGATGATGATCAAGGTACTTCGGATCAAGTTGCTCTTGAACTCAGAGGTCCACTAGGACACGTTCCGCACTGCAGTGGTACGGCAACCCTGTCCCGGAAATCATGTTGTTAGACAACGGTGAACCTTGAACTATGAAGAAGCAATGGCGGGCCCAGATTCCAACAAATGGCTAGAAGCCATGAAATCCGAGATAGAATCCATGTATGAAAACAAAGTGTGGACTTTGGTGACTTGCCCGATGATCGCGAGCGATAGAAAACAAATGGATCTTTAAGAAGAAGACGGACGCGGATGGTAATGTCACCATCTATAAAGCTCGACTTGTCGCTAAGGGTTATCGGCAAGTTCAAGGGATTGACTACGATGAGACTTTCTCTCCCGTAGCGAAGCTTAAGTCCGTCCGAATCATGTTAGCAATTGCCGCATACTATGATTATGAGATATGGCAGATGGACGTCAAAACAGCGTTCCTTAACGGCTATCTTAAGGAAGAGCTGTATATGATACAGCCGGAAGGTTTTGTCGATCCTAAGAATGCTGACAAAGTATGCAAGCTCCAGCGATCCATTTATGGGCTGGTGCAAGCATCTCGGAGTTGGAACATTCGCTTTGATGAGATGATCAAAGCGTTTGGGTTTATGAAGACTTATGGAGAAGCCTGCGTTTACAAGAAAGTGAGTGGGAGCTCAGAGCATTTCTCATATTATATGTAGATGACATACTTCGATGGGAAATGATATAGAATTCTTGGACAGCATTAAGGCCTACTTGAATAAGTGTTTTTCAATGAAGGACCTTGGAGAAGCTGCTTATATATTAGGCATCAAGATCTATAGAGATAGATCGAGATGCCTCATAGGTCTTTCACAAAGCACATACCTTGATAAGATTTTGAAGAAGTTCAAAATGGATCAGTCCAAGAAAGGGTTCTTGCACTGATTGCAAGGTGTGAAATTGAGCTCGGCTCAATGCCCGACCACGGCAAAAGATAAAGAAGAGATGAGTGTCATCCCTATGCTTCAGCCATAGGATCTATTATGTATGCCATGCTGTGTACTGACCTGATGTAAACCTTGCCGTAAGTTTGGTAGGAAGGTACCAAAGTAATCCCGCAAGGAACACGGACAGCGGTCAAGAATATCCTGAAGTACCGAAAGGACAAAGGACATGTTTCTCGTTTATGGAGGTGACGAAGAGCTCGTCGTAACAGGTTACGTCGACGCTTAGCTTCGACACAGATCTGATGACTCTAAGTCACAAACCGGATACGTGTATATGTTGAATGGTGGAGCGATGGCTGGTGCAGCTGCAAGCAGAGCGTCGTGGCGGGATCTACATGTGAAGCGGAGTACATGGCAGCCTCGGAGGCAGCGCATGAAGCAATTTGGGTGAAGGAGTTCATCACCGACCTAGGAGTCATACCCAATGCGTCGGGCCGATCAAACTCTTCCGTGACAATCTGGAGCTATTGCACTTGCCAAGGAGCCCAGGTTTCACAAGAAGACCAGGCACATCAAGCGTCGCTTCAACTCCATCCGTGAAAATGTTCAGGATGGAGACATAGAAATTTGTAAAGTGCATACGGATCTGAATGTCGCAGATCCGTTGACTAAACCTCTTCATGGGCAAAACATGATCAACACCGAACTCTATGGGTGTTCGATTCATCACAATGTAAACTAGATTATTGACTCTAGTGCAAGTGGGAGACTGTTGGAAATATGCCCTAGAGGCAATAATAAAAGCATTATTATTATATTTCCTTGTTCATGATAATTGTCTTTTATTCATGCTATAACTGTATTATCCGGAAATCGTAATACACGTGTGAATACATAGACTACAATACGTCCCTAGTGAGCCTCTAGTTGACTAGCTCGTTGGTCAACAGATAGTCATGGTTTCGACTATGGACATCGGATGTCATTGACAAGCGGGATCACGTCATTAGGAGAATGACGTGATGGACAAGACCCAATCCTAAGCATAGCACAAAGATCGTGTAGTTCGTTTTGCTAGAGCTTTTCCAATGTCAAGTATCTCTTCCTTAGACCATGAGATCGTGCAATTCCCGGATACCGTAGGAGTGCTTTGGGTGTATCAAGCGTCACGACGTAGCGGGTGACTATAAAGGTGCACTACGGTATCTCGAAAGTGACCATTGGGTTGACACGGATCGAGGCGGGATTTGTCACTCCGTATTACGGAGAGGTATCACTAGGGCCCACTCGGTAATGCATCATCATAATGAGCTCAAGGTGATCAAGTGTCTGGTCACGGGATCATGCATTGCGTACGAGTAAAGTGACTTGCCGTAACGAGACTAACGAGGTATTGGGATACCGACGATCGAGTCTCGGGCAAGTAACATACCGTCGACAAAGGGAATAGAATACGGGTTGCTTGAACCCTTGACATCGTGGTTCATCCCATGACAACATCGAGGAGCATGTGGGAACCAACATGGGTATCCAGATCCGCTGTTGGTTATTGACTTGAGGTAGTCTCGGTCATATCGCATGTCTCCGAACCCGTAGGGTCTACACATAAGGTTCGGTGGCGCTAGGGTTAATAGGAAGACAAGTATGTGATTACCGAATGTTGTTGAGTCCGGATGAGATCCCGGACGTCACGAGGAGTTCGGAATGGTCCGGAGGTAAAGATTTATATATGGAAAGTGGTTAAGCGGACTCGGAAAGTTTCGGGGTATACTGTAACGTCTGGGGCCACCGGGAGGGTTCCGGAGGTCCACGGGAGGGCCACCTCTCCGGGGGCCACATGGGCTAAGTGGGAGAGGAGGCAGCCCCTGGTGGCTGGGCGCACCTCCCACCTAGGCCCATCTTGGCTAGGGTTTGGGAGGGTAACCCTAAAGGGGCGCCCCTAGCTTGGGGGCAAGCCACCTCCCTCCTCCCTTGGGCCGCCCCATCTAGGGTTTACCCTAGATGGCCGCCCCTTGCCCTCTCCTCCTATAAATAGAGGGGTGGGGGGGAGGGCTGCCAACACCATTGAAGGCGCAGCCCCTCCCCTCCCCAACACCTCTCTTTCTCCACGCAAGCTTGGCGAAGCCCTGCCGGAGAACTGCCGTACCAACTGCACCACGCCGTCGTGCTGCCATTGGAATTGTCTTCCTCAACCTCTCCTTCACTCTTGCTGGATCAAGACGGAGGAGACGCCATCGTCCCGTACGTGTGTTGAACACGGAGGTGCTGTCCTTTCAGCACTTTGGTCATCGGTGATCGGAATCACGTTGGGAACGTCTTCATCATCACCACTCCCTCGAACGCTTCCGTACTCGATCTACAAGTGGTATGTAGATGCAAACTCTCTCCAGTAACTCGTTGCTTAGTAGAACTCATAGATGGATCTTGGTGAAACCGTAGGAAAATTTTAATTTTCTGCAACGTTCCCCAACACCACACTGCAACCGCCTTTGGCACCTTTGTACATCCCCTGCCAACCAAATGGGCAGTTCTTCCATTTCAATGCATGCATCGATGCTTCCAAGCATCTCGGAAATCCTCTTGCTGCATTACGGGCTAGGATCCGGCAGTGTCTTCCGCATTGGGTGTTCTCAAGTATTGTGGCCCAAACACCGCCACACCGCCCGGCAGAACTTGTAGAAACACTCTATGCTGGTGGACTCGCCATGCGCCCATAGTCGTCGAGTGAATCACGGGAGCTCCATATGCAAGCATCCTCATCGCTGTCGTGCACTTCGGATGGAGGTGAATCCAAGAGCGCCAATGCAATCCATCTTGCACTTGAAGTAGTTGTCGAACTCCGGATGGAATTCACAATCTGAGGAAGAGCTTTCGGCTCATCCGATAATGGCGCCGAAATGTTCTCTCGCCATGAAGTGGAGCATCGGAAGTAGTCGGAGTAGAGCATGCAGTAGCCTTGCGACGATGCGGTTCTTTGCTTTCACCCGCCCGCGCCGAGCCACCTCGACGCTGCTTTTCATTGCTTCGCAAGGCTGGCGAGGGCGGCGAGCACCATCAGATGCTCTTCTTCCTGGACGTCGGCGCGGCTTCCTCCTCCAGCAACGCGGCGAGCTCTTCCTCCTCATCCGAGTCCATCGCCGACACAGTCAAAACGCCGAACACCTTGCGCTCGGTGGGCGTGTACCCGCCATTAAACCGCGCCTCCGCGGCCGGAACGCCAGTTGCTGCGGCGAGGGCTGCCGCGCGGCGCTGCTATTTTCCGGCGGGGAATGGCTATCTAGCGGAGTAGGCCGGCGGAGCCCCCAACGGCTCCCCAGCGCGCCGGGTTCGGCCTGTGACCGCCGGACGAAAAAAAGGTCCGAACCGGCGATTTTGGCGTCTGAAGCGCGACGGGCGTTTTTTTAGGCGGCGGCCGAAAAAAGTGGCTGAGGGGCCTGTTGAAGAAGCGGCTGGAGATGCCCTTACCATGCCACGCATCACCTATCTTTTCAAATATGAATGAAGCCAAAGAACAACACCCAATAATAACCCCATACATGTGAAATAAATAGGTGACCTATCTATTTGAATCAACTACTGTGTTTTATATGAATGATTGGTGAACAATAAGATCAATTTGCACCTTGTTTGGTCATTTGATTGTGATGGAATAATTTTTAAGTATCATTATTGGTGTTTGGTCCACTAGGAGATTCTGTTGCAGATGCACAACAGATGCTTGAAGTGACATCACGACAGCTTTTATAACTCGGTTGTTAAATAGCCTCTGTTGGACACGTTAGCTCGTCACTACAAGAGTTTTTCAAGAACAAAAAACTTCCAAAACACACGCGAAATATACTTGGTGCACTGAGGTGACTTGTGTGGCTCAAATAAAATCACCGTCGAACATATTTATTTTGTAACTATATTACGAAGTGTGTCAGAGTATTAATTCAACAATATTTTTCCAGAAGTTCAGGTGGTAAATATAATTAAAATGGATCAAACATAGTACTTATTTTGCACTACTTCCACATTATGATGTCTTAAACTCAAGTTGATGCTTGCAGTTGAAGGAAAGTAAAGAATGTATATGATTATATAGTTCACTTCTTTAAGTCTTTTTAGCGGAACAATCACATTTTAAATGTCTTTCCGTATACATGGTTGGCGCTCTTTTCATTAGTTGATGATAGGCACTCCTGAGGCGGGAAGTTCCCTCCAATTATCTTAAAAGACATTTTGAAACAAGAGGAAACCCTTCCAATTTTCTGTTATCATGAACCAGTGGAGGTGGGCAATCCTGACAAGCGATAAGATATACAGTATATCATAAATTGATCAGTACAATAATAACTTGTCGTTCTTATCATGAGGGGTCTGCCCGTGTGGGGCATTGCTGACTATCATACAAGCAGTTTGAAAGGACAGGTATGGCTGGAAAGCAAAACAAGCAACATTATTTGATGCGTGAAAAAGACAGCTGTCCATTTCCATCCAACCAAACATCAACATAATTGAGACAATTATTGGTTGGTTTTTCCAATTATATATTGTCAAACGGTGATATACATGTCGCCTTTTCAAAACTTTCTTGTTGGTCAAATCAAATTATACAGCAAATAATTTGAGATATATTTATATAAAATGGCATGAGACTGCTCGTGAGCTCGTCTGCTCATATGTTTATTATTTGGCAAACGATATAAGAGTAAGACTAGAAGTACGCATAAATAAGCCTCTAGCTGAGCACTGATCAGCCTTATCGTGACAGTTTTGGAAGCTAACATATACTGAAGCTATTTTTCTTGAGGCGGATGGTATGTCGATTCGGGGTACTGTTTGGGCCTAAGTATTTAGGGCCTGTTCGCTTCAAAGGATTTGTAGACATTCCAAAGGAATGTTCATTCCATAGCTTTCAGTTCCTTCACTGGCGTTCGGATCAAGGGAATCAGCTACAGCGTTCCTATGGAAAAGTTTGTAAACAGTGACCATTTTACAGGAATCTAAACATCTGGTCTGAACCAATTTTTGGGCGGAGGCCCGAGGCAAGCCAACTCGCAAACCAAATAAAAAATTCCTTTCGCATGGGTGGGAGAGAAGCAATACCAGCATGCAGCGATTAGAACACTTAGTGCCTGAATAAAATACTCAATACTGTTGCATCAGTAGTACGGCTCCTTTGCTCACACCTCTAGACAATTTCCTGTGAACCGAACACCTCTATTCTTCTATTTTGCAAACTGCAGGAATGTACTGTACAGCCAACCGCATTCATATTCTTTTTTACATCCCTTTGGTTTTCTTACCTGTGTATCGAACGGGGCCTTAACTGGGTCGTCCCGCAGGTCATTTGCGTCCCGGCCTGGCCTGCTTGGGGCACCATTACTTGGGCTGCTGCTCCATGTGCGAGTTACGCAGCCTTGGGCCTAATTCTACGTTATCCATCCATCACATCCTGCTCGTTCCCATTATCTTTTGTCCGACCATATCTCTCAGGTGAAAGCTAAGAGGAGGCAACAGTTGTGTTCAAAGTTTTTGTTTTGAGCGTCCGTGAGTAGACAAGTAGTGCAAGTGTGCAGCACGTTCGTTGCAAGCCCATCCTAGTGTATGATCTGATCTGTCTATCATTTCGTTTCATGTTTATCTATCCCAAAAAATTACCCTCACCTAAAAAATCTAAAAATATTTTCCCCAAGATCTTTTTTCTAGGAAAATGTGCTTAACAATATATTTAATGACCAAATTACGCAGGTAAATCATTCAATTTTCCTAACATAGCATGAAATAATTCATGCAAAGAGATAATTAAATGCAAAGACAGGGCTATGTTCAAAACTAACATTCAAAAGCAGCTTTATAATTGCATCAAAATATAGACGGGTGCGGTAACGAACACCTACCTGGTCTAGTCTCTCTATACTTATGGAACCAACATTCTGTGATTTGTTTCACTTGGTAATATTGGGGTGCATCCCCTAAAAAGGTAATATTGGGGTGACTTATATTAGGGTACATTTTGCATATGTTTTCTTTATAAAGGTCACTAGGTAAATGCCCGTTCGTTGCAACAGGGCACAATATTCTAGTGGTTTAACAATAATCACCGGGCACTACTCTTCTCTTCTTATTTTTCATCCACTTCCTTCATGTCTCTGCCTACCTAATTCAAACTTATCATCTTTGTCAATGGCGCATCCAGCTCACCATCCCTCTTCCTCCACCACATTTCAAACACACACAATATTTTCCTTGGATATTCGTTTCTTATATTCGGCTTCTATCATTGGGCATCCAATCTAATCACGTCCCTGTATTACCGAAGGATCATATGCATTATATTTGCCACCACAACGGAGGAAAATAATGTCATGGAATCCGATCAAACCAGTATTAGAAACCAAGTTTCAATAGCTTTAAGTTAACTGCATAATTGATCTTTTTCATTATCCATTTCTTTAATCATGTCAGAATAATTATTTTGGTCTTGCATTTCTTGAACAAGGTACCACTAGTAGAAAACAGGGCTTTCGTTCGGGCCAGATAAGTCCATTAGTCCCGGTTCAGTCACGAACTGGGACTAATGTGAGCATTGGTCCCGGTTCGTGCGGCTAAAGGCATTAGTCCCGGTTCAAATGAGCCCTTTAGTCCCGATTTGAGACACAAACCGGTACTAAAGGGTGTGATGCACTTTAGTCCCTGTTCGTGTCTCAAACCGGGACTAAAGATTAGACCTTTAGTCCCGGTTTGAGGCATGAACCGGGACTAAAGGGTGTTGCGGCCTTTAGTACCAGTTCGTGCCTCAAACCGGTACTAAAGGTCCCATTTTCAAACTCCCCCCCCCCCCCTGTTCGCCTTTTCTGTTTTGTAAAAAGCAAAAGAAAATGATAAAAACTTCAAAAATTAAAATCCTTCGAGATGTAGTTATGTTACTACATCTATTAGTTAGGAAAATTTAAAAACTTAAATTTGGACACGTTTTGCAAAAAAGTGTTATGAAAAAGTAAAACGGCTATATCTTTTGCATACGATGTCGAAAAAAATGCATAATATATCAAAAAAATCAGCACGAAAATCCGCATCCGATTTTGACCGCCTTAGGCCTGTTTGCAATTATTTAGAACCCTCAAATTCTAAAAGAAAAATAAGATATGCTCAAATTTCATTTTTTTTAATTTTGGTTAAATCTGGTCAAACTACTTATTGAAGAAGTATTAGTGGTACTAAATAATTATTCAATAATATTATTTTTACTAAATACTTATTTCAGTACTTATTTTTGGTCAAACTCTGGTCAAACTGCTTATTCAAGAAATATTAGTGTTACTAAACAATTATTGTTTTTCAAAATAATAGTTTCAAACTCAAACAGTGAAACGTGTGACTTCATGCTCAAGCTAAACTCCTGAGGGTTAATAGGATTGACATCTTACTATTGTCAGGAAAACAACAAGTGCAGACTTGGAAACGAGGGGGAATAGAACCCGAAAGTTAAGCGTGCTTAGGCTGGAGTAGTGAGAGGATGGGTGACCGGCCGGGAAGTTAGATGATTTGAAATGATGAGGGGTGATTAGAGAGTAAAGGTTAAATTGAGCAGTGATGAGGGGTGATTAGAGAGTAGAGGTTAAATAATTCAGAAATTTGAAAATCAAGAAAAATTAAAAAAAAATTACCTTTAGTCCACGAAGGACAACCAAATGAGAAACCTCACATCTGTATTAAGTACGAGAGACAAGACATATGAATTATACTGACCCAAAATAACCATCTTTCTCTGTATACTTTTAGGATTTTTCATGTGTCTTCTTTGGTTCTACTAAAAAGTTTCCTCTTTAAATTTATTGATTTATTTTGCTCAAAATATATTAATTTATATATTTTTTATGTGTTGTTTTCTTATTTTTGAACATTTAATGCACCCATCGCTCGTCTCGGCATATAGAATCGTGGAAATGACACCACTGTTTCTGCTTGTGCCTCATACATAAGTCTGAAGTGTACATAACGGGTCAAAAGCCCATTTGATGTTGAGCGGCGGTTGGTTCATCTCCGTGTATACCTGGCCATACCTCGGGCCGAGCCAAGCCCGACACAAAAAACCTAGGCCCAGGCCTGGCCCGGCCTGGCCATCGGACCTGTTTTCTGGGCCCGAGCCTGGCCCGAACACGTAAAAGCCCGTCAGGCTCCGGGCCGGCCTGGCCATCGGGCCTGTTTTCTGGGCCCGAACCTGGCCCGAACACGTAAAAGCCCGTCAGGCTCCGGGCCGGCCTGGCCCAACCTTTAGAAAAACGAAAAAACAACAGGCCTGGGCCCGGCACGGCCCGGCCTTCGGGCTCAAAATCTAGGCCCGAGCCCGGCTCAGGGGCAGCATTGGGTCGGGCTTTTTCGGGCCGGGCTTCCCATGGCCAGGTATACCTCCGTGCCTCCCTGTCTGGACCATTCGGGGCCCATCTCAGCAGCAGCAGCCACCCCCAAATCCATTGGGCGCCCATCCATTGCCGTGATACCTCCAACTCATCTAGCAATCCGGGTGCGATAGGGTAAGTTTTTATTGGCTTACTAAAAAAACATGATTTTATTTGGTAAATCATTAGGACATGGGCAGTTTTATTTTTTACAGAAAACTCCTCCTTTATTCAAGCATCAAAACAGTAGCATCGTTTACAAGCAACGGGATAACCGCACTAGGGGCAGTATCCAACCAACAACCAGTAGTAGAAAATTTAGCCAACCTAGCAAACTCATGAGCTACCACATTACTCTCTCTATTACAATGAGCATAAATGACATGATTGAAATCTAAGGACATGAAATAACAATCATCGAAAATGGCACTAGCAACTGATGAAGAGTAGCCCTCCTTTAGAGCTTCTACCACTTCCAAACTATCTGAGTTGATCTCGATTTTGCTACACCCTGTTGTACGTGCTAGATTCATCCCGAATCGTACTGCAAGTGCCTCTGCTGTAAACGAGTCAAAACATATATCAATCTTTTCATTCGCAGCAGCGATGAACTTGCCATTGTGGTCCCGAAGAACTGCCCCCACCGTTCCTTCTAGTGTATCTACGTCAAAATCAGCATCCACATTCAGTTTAACATATCCATACCTTGGCTTTAACCACATATTTTGTTTCAGTTTGGCCTTAGGTGTGCATGAAATAATGAAGTTCGCGGCGAGTCCTCTCACAGCCAAGCTGATTTGAGCTACACTTTGGACATTCTCCCCATGTGTTAATTTTATTCTTTCATACCACAAATACCATGCTGCAGTTGCTATTGTTTCTCTCAATTTCGGTAGATCCAGGATGTGAATGTCATGGTCTTTCAAAGATAGCAAGTGTTCAAGAATAACTTCTCCCGCCCTGTCCAGCAAGTAGGCGTTCCTGATGATATCATCGGCACCTAATAATTTCCACAAATCTGTTGCTAACTTACACTCAAATAGCAAATGCTTGATACTATCAGGACCTAGATTGCACGCAGGCAACTAGGGTTGATTTTGATATGTTTATTGGCAAGAATAGAGCGGCAAGGGACTGCACTGTGAAGTCCCCTCCAAATAAATATTTTTATTTTCGACGGGCATAGTAAACTCCACACGGATTCCCAGATATCTCTTGGTTTAGAGGACCCCACCGAATTCTGTATTTTATAGTGGTACTGAGACTCCCATACACCATGGTAAGCTGACCGTACTGTGAATACTCCTGTTCTTGTCATATTCCACGCGACAAAATCGGTCACTAAACACAATAAGAGTCGCGTAAGGTGCGAGCGCTCGCCTATGCCACATCGACAAAGGTGCACTGTGCGTGTTGGCCAATTGGAGAACGAGTTGGACTGGGGCCGGCCTTCTGTTTCCAGCCAATGAAATGAAACGAGGGGAGTTCTGCCTTTGGGCCTCGTCCTTCCTTCGTTCAGAAGAAAGAAAAGGGGAGATGAACCTCGAGCCCCACGCACCTTTCTTTTCCGAGCACGCAACCTCTCCTCCCCTTTCCAGAAAAACACCATCCTTCGACCTGGATCGGCTCACGCGACCGTCGGGCCATTGTCGCCACCGACGCCGACGCCTGCCAACGGCGGCAGGCTGGATGCCTAGATCTGGACGGCATGCTCGTAGCGCTGCTCACCATCTGCGTGATCTGGGCCGACGGGTTCATCTCCTCCCACCTCTGTGAGAAGCTCATGGCCGAGACCCCGCACTCCGTCATCGCCGTCGATCACCTCGTCGACCCACCCCCGCCCCACCTCGCCGGTAGTACAAGGAAAGAAGTACGGCATCAGGCTACAGAAATATCTTTAAGAAATTTGGCAAGTAAGTTTGTTTTATTGCATATTTGTACCAACCTCTCCAGTTTTGTTTTCGCAGATATAAGATAATATGTTATGTAATCAAGAGAATGTTGTTGGTGCTAACAAAAGGTGACACCTCTAGTATGTCCTTGCTATTTTTTCCGTCTAGATCTAATATGTGTTCCTACAAAGAGTAAATAGCAACATCAGTGCTGGCCTTCCATCTGAATCTGAGACATTGGATGAGATCCTGTCATTGCTAAGAAAAGCTAAGGAGGTCACCACCAAGAATACCAAGGCCGCGTCGACGGACTCAGGTGCGTGCGCTCGTTGGTGGTTTTAGTCTCATAGCTCATTACACCTAGCCTCTATTTTCTCAATCTTTCAGAATTTCAAGTGTCATTGCATTGTCGAGTATGTTCAGCGGGATGGAAAGCGACAAGCAGCTGGGGGTCAGGATGACAAAGATTGGTTCAACGTCGGCTGCTTCATTGTGCCAGTGCCACACTTAGGCTGGTACATGCACGTACGACCATGGCGTCGGTGCCACGTCTTCATCTTCTCCCGAACTGGCCCATCCTCTCCATTTCCACCGGGATAAGCGAGTTGGAGGAAGATGGAGAGGTGAGCTGGTTCTACTCATTGACAGGAAATTATTTGGGCTTAACTTCCTTTTCGGAACAACAAATGAAAATGTTCCCATGAGATTGATTGATCGTGCCCCGCTTTTGGATGCTGCCGTTGCTTTTGAACCAATGTCATCGGTCATGTAACCTCTAAGGCACCTGATAGTATATATGATGTAACTGTCTTTTCTTCTAAAGATGATCTATCATGTCAGTGTGTTGCATCGATCATGTAGTGCAGTCAACATATTGCACTACTTTCATGCTCTCTCATGTAATAGCACTGTGCGGTACACCTAGAAAAGTGAAAGGGGCACACCCAACCTGGCACCGCCGAGATTCCTTTCAGGCGGCGCGCCACGGGCGCGCCCCAACCACTAGTATCATTCAAAGGTAGAGGAATTGCAAGTATGCGTTGAGCATCCACCTGCCAGAATGTTTGCCTAACAAGCGATCCCAATCACCCGTCATAGGGTCAATGAGACCACACACACGTGATAGAAGATGGTTACCACGAGTAGTTAATACCTTTCTGGTTGGGGATTGCGGAATCCATTCGTCCTTCCAAATCTTAATTTTTGTCTCATCACCGACTCTCCATATGTGCCCAATCTTCAGGACTTCAACACCAACCATAATACTTTGCCAAGTATACGAGGATTTCTTCTTCAATGTAGCATTCAAGATATCTCCATCACTGAAATATTTCGCTTTGAGGATCATTGCACAAAGAGAATCGGGATTATCAATAAGTCTCCACGCCAGTTTTGCCAGTAAAGCCAAATTAAAACAGTGGATGTCTCTAAAGCCCATTCCACCTTGTTTTTTTGGAATGCACATCTTCCACCACGTGAACCAGTGCATCCTCTTGTGAGTTGCATCATCACCCCACCAAAACCGAGATATCGCATCTGTGATTCCTTTGCAATTTTTTAGGAATTTTAAAGACGGACATCGCGTAAGTTGGTATTGCTTGCGCAACTAACTTTATAAGGACCTCTTTCCCTCCCGTGGATAGGCATTTTTCCTTCCAACCACTCAATCTCAGAACTAGTCGGTCAATCAGATATTGGAAGCTATCACTTTTATCAAGGCCAAGAGTAGCCGGTAGTCCCAGATATTTGCCATTCAAGGCTTCAGTCATAATATTCAGAGAAGAGCATACCTCGGCAATTCCATGTTTCACTTGACACAATTTTTTGGCCGTTGTATTGTCTATGCGTAGCAAAGAATATACACTGATAGATTGTACATAAATTATCACTAGATCGAAGCAATCATACGCTGGCATGGAATATGTTCTCAGTGTGACTAAGTTACATGTGTTTTTCTGCTTTATACAACTTGTTTCATGCTTCCATGGATGCTTGCTTCAAGTACTTTTTTTTTCTCTCCCTCATACAACTTGCTTTCTTGTTTCAATGGACGCACATGCTTTGAATTTGATCACGACGCTCTCGGTCCACAGCGGCTGCTAGCTTGTTCAATATATAAACCACGTAAGGAAGCACACGGATAGTAGAGTGAAGCAAGTATTATTGTGAAAACATATCATATGATATGAATCATGTTAATTTATGTTGATGTGGAAACAAAATTTTGGCAACCAGAATGGAGCAAATATTTAGGTTGTAGGAAACAAAATATTGGGATGAAGCACTATGATTTTGACGACGCGAAAGAAGCAAATAACTCAGTCGTTGGAAACATGTTATACGAGCTGATGAAGCATGTTAATTTGCAGTCTATGTAGAAGCAAAAAAATAGTCAACGGAAGCATAGTTTTGGTGCATTGCAAATGAATAAAAACTATTTTTTTGGTGTAAAAATAACTTTTATTTGCATTGCAATTTTTGGAACATTGGATGCAACGTTTGCCTAATAAGCAAACAAACAGCATGGGTGAATGATTCTTATTTCGCCAGATTGATTATTTTGCATTCAAATTCAGAATATGTTTCCTAGGATATGTTTTCCTTCCTAAAATCATGGATGAGTAACCCCGGGACTAAAAGCCTCTTAGGAAGCAAAGAAAATTTTAGGAAACAACAGTCCCGTTTAAACTGCGAAGCATTTTATTTTATTTTGGAAGCAACAATCTTGATTTGGAAGCATTGATCCTCACGATTGGAAAACAGGTGAAATAAGAGCTTAATTGGAAGCAACGATCTTGATTAGGAATCAAAATTTGCTTCCATTGCAATTTTCTTTCGAGAAGCAACGATCTTGCTTAGGAAGCATTGGTCCATACGATTGGAAACAAATAAAATAGCTTATTTAATCATCCCTTGATTTCCGAAGCCGTTAGGACAAAATAGGAAAGAAATTAATCGCAGTTAATGCCAAATCCTGCATGCAAACTAACTCACGTAGGAATTCAGCTAGCAGATCGGACGATGTGCATGCTTTCAATCGAATGGCCACAAACTAGTCTGATAGGTAGCAAATATCAGTAGTCTGATGCCTAGTGTTTCCCTTTAGCAAAACCGAAAGATAATGCATCCCATTGTGTTTGGTATGGAGTTTGCTACGTTTGGGGTCTTTGTGAAGGATGGCAAAGGGAAAAGTACTCATCTTCTGGAGCAGAGGAGGTACCCGCAGCCGCCAGCCAAATCATCTTTTTCTTTCTCTGACCGCGTCACCGCCGGCTGCGGAACCCCGCGCAGCCCCCGAGCTCTGGGCGACGCGCTGCCCGGTGGGGAGGGGAAGCTTCTGGATCCTGGAGCCCGCGGCCCCGTCGCGCGGGAGCACACCGCCGCTGCGTGAGGTTCGCCGGAAACCTAACCCAAATCTCAGATTCTTTTTCCCCTCAACATATGTATTACTGTACCGTTGATCCGAGTTAGAATGTTGGATTTCCCAAGGTAAAATTCGAAAATACTACCATTCAACTTAGAAGTGTCGCGAACCAGAACTTGTAAAATCAAACTGCGAAAGGGGAAAATTTTCGAATTCGAAATCTGAGATGAGAGGCGGGGAAGAAGATGGTTTTATCTTCAAGTCTGTCCTTCCAAGTTTGTATGCTTGCAGAGGCAATTTCAAGCAGGAATTGAAATGGCCTATCCACAGAGCTAAAGAGGAAGAAATACTCTTCATTTGCCTTCAGTCAACCTTAGTTCTGTGTAGGCTTATCTCTTTCTCTGTTTTAGTCTTTTGTACTCCCTCCGTTTTTATTTAGTCCGCGTATTAGCTTTGGTCAAAGTCAAGCTTTGTAAACTTTAACAAAGTTTATAAACAAAAATATTAACATATACAATTAGAAATCGATTTCATTAGATTCATTGTTGGATGTACTTTCATGTCATGTAGATTTGTTATGGTAAATGTTTATATTTTTTTCTATAAACTTGGTCAAACTTTATGAAGTTTGACTTCAATCAAACCTAATATGCAGAGTAAATAAAAACGGTGGGAGTACATACTTTTGAAATTATTACAGTAGTAAAACTACGCGGTAGGGATGACTATATAATGTGGCGCATCTGATCTCAGGGGTGTGCTCGTGCGTTTGACAAAAGTGCACTGAGGAGTCGCCTTCGCCGTCTCACTCAAAAATCCACCAAGAATCCCAACTGTAGATTCGTAGTACCGGATTTTCTTCTAACGTGCATCATCGTTGAAGACTTGGGAGCACCATTTGAGAATGCTTTGTCAGCAGTGATTTGGTCTAGGTCCTTGCTGTCTATTCATTATACGCTGAAAGATGAGTCCGGACTTTGACATACTACATTTCATATTTGATGAACTGATGATAGCAGAGTTTAGCATTTTGGTAGAAAAACATCGGTTTGGCTGACGGCTCCCAACCATACACGTAGCTACTTCCTGTTATGGAGAATGACCGTGTACCTCAGAGTCAGCTAATCAAATCATCCTTGTATATGTATGCTATTTTCTTCACCGGGGGCTGGCACACAAAGGAGGTGTAATGGATATGTCCTGCTTCCCCATTTTCATCCTCCTGTTCTTGTTTCGTTTCAGCAAATCTGATGATCAACTGACACAGGGGAAGCCACTCTCCCCCGGTGACATCCTCATCTCCAAGGATGGCGTCTTCGCTCTCGGCTTCTTCTCCCCCGCCAACTCCAGCAAGATCCTATATGTTGGAATTTGGTTCTACAACATCCCGGAGAGCAGTCGCGCCATCGTATGGGTCGCCAACCGCGACAACCCGGCCACCACCACTTCACCCGCGACACTCGCCATCAGCGTCAAATCCGACCTCGTGCTGTCGGATTCTGAAGGCCGCATGCTTTGGATGACAAAGAACAACATCACAGCCGATGAAGACGTGAGAGCCTCTGCGGTGCTGCTCGACACGGGGAACTTGGTCCTCCGGTCGCCGAACGGCACAGTCATATGGCAGAGCTTCGATCACCCGACAGACACCATCCTGCCCGGCATGAGATTTCTGCTGAGCTACAAGGGCCGTGTGATGGGGCGCCTTGTCGCTTGGAAGGGCCCGGATGACCCATCCGTAGGAGACTTCTCGTTCGGTCTTGACCCAGACTTGGACATGCAGATGGTCACTTGGCACGGTGACAAGCTGTACTGCCGCATCAGCGTGTGGAACGGCGCGTCGGTGTCTGGCGGCACATACCCTGGCAACAGCAGCTCCGTCGTGTACCAGACCATCGTCAACACAGGGGACAGGTTCTACCTAATGTACTCAGTCTCCGACGATTCACCGTATGCACGCATCATGCTCGACTACACCGGCACCATGACGCTCCTCACCTGGAACAGCTACTCCTCATCGTGGATAGCCACATCCGAGCGCCCCTCCGGCGGTTATGGCGTCTATGGCTCGTGTGGCCTGTTTGGCTACTCTGACTTCACGGGGGCCACCCCCACATGCCAGTGCTTGGATGGGTTTGAGCCTGATCCAATGAATTCCTCGAGAGGGTGCCGGAGAGTGGAAGCACTGAAATGTGGCAGCAAAAATCATTTTCTGCGCCTGTCCGGAATGAAGGTGCCTGACAGGTTCTTGCACATCCGAAACAGAAGCTTTGACCAGTGCGCGGCGGAGTGCAGCCGCAACTGCTCGTGCACAGCGTATGCTTACGCCAACCTCAGCAGTGCAGGCACTCTGGGGGATCAGACAAGGTGCTTGGTTTGGACAGGGGAGCTTGTCGACACGTGGAAGACCAACAACTATGGCGAGAACCTGTACATACGCCTTGGGGACTCTCCTGCTGGTATGGACGACATTACTGTTTCGGACCAATAGTTTTTCTTTTGTTTACTTGGATGCAGAACAACACTTTTTTGGAATCATCCAGCAGAGAGAAGTACAAAGCAGGGAAATTTTAGACATAGGACTGTAGGCGAACATACTACTCGTCCCAGATGCCACTACATAATTAGCCAGTTCCTTTTGTCTATGCAGAGTCAGGAAATGACCAAGTATTTATTTTATTCACGAAAGGGCAAATAGCTTGCCTTTTCATTTATCATAGAGCTCTGTTATACAGGGAAAATGCAAGTATTTTGTACTAATAATGCACCCTCAGTTTTACCACATGCCTAGCAGTACCGCTCGAGGGGTTACTGAAATTAAGAATGCCTAGGTACACAGATCAGTCATGGTACTCCATGCAAGTAACCAAATCTACACTCTTGCAAGTTATGCTTGATGCAGTAAATTCTGTTGTGATACATTTCAGCAGTTCAGAAAAATAGCAATTTAGTGAAGATTGTGCCGCCGGTTGTAGCATGCCTGCTGCTACTCACGTGCATAGCCATTGTCTGGAAATGTGAGTACAAAGATAGAACAATAATTACCTTCCTTTCCTTCATACCAAGCTGTTCTTTAAGTTCTAATCAGTTAAGTGCCAATGCCAATCAGCTGGGGTGCGGCGAAAGAAGGAAATCAAGAAGAAACTGATGCGACGATACTTGAGTGCTTCTAGTGATCTTGGAGGCAAAAATTCAGATTTTCCGTTTGTTAGTTTCGAAGATATTGTGGCCGCAACGGATAATTTCTCCGACTCCAATATGCTTGGAATGGGAGGTTTCGGCAAAGTTTACAAGGTAACACTAAGCTTAATTCACGGCAAGTAAGGTGCAATATGTCTGGTCTGATTTTGTAAATATGTTTTTTTTATTTCCTTCTTAATTGACATTTGACACCGTAATGGTCATGTCAATCTATTCAAAATATCTTCAGTCTAATATGTCAAAAAATGCAGTAGTTTCAGTGGAGAAAAAAAGCTCAGGCTTTCATTGTTTCTCAGTTCAGAATGATGGAATTAAGCACCTCACAAAAATGCATACAATTATGTAGGGAATACTGGAAGATGACAAGGAAGTTGCTATCAAAAGGCTTGACAGTGGTTCTGGGCAAGGTATAGAGGAGTTCAGAAATGAAGTGACTCTAATTGCCAAATTGCAGCACAGAAACCTAGTTAGACTTCTTAGTTGCTGCATTCATGATGATGAGAAGTTATTGATCTATGAATACATGCCTAATAAAAGCTTGGATTCCTTCCTTTTCGGTATATTCCAACTTCTGATCTCATGTTGCACAAAATTCTCAATGTTGACCATAAAGTTTTTTTTTGTTCAGATTCCGAAAGAATATGCATGATGACTAACAATTGGTTTTATTGAACTGTTCATGCTGCAAGATAGTACAAGAAAAGATGTCCTTGATTGGCTGACACGGTTTAAAATAATTAAAGGGGTGGCAAGAGGCCTTCTTTATCTCCACCAAGATTCAAGATTAACAATAATTCATAGAGATCTTAAAGCAAGCAACATTTTGTTGGACAAAGAAATGAGCCCTAAAATATCAGACTTTGGTATGGCAAGGATATTTGGTAGAAAGCAGCAGCAAGGAAACACTATTAGAGTTGTTGGAACATAGTAAGTAATTCATGTGCTGAAAAGTGTCTAGGATATTGCTTCAATCTTAGGGATGGAATCAAGTGGGCAGGAATGAACACTTTTACTCCCATTGCCTGTTATATTTTTGGTTTAGTTAAGTTCAACTTGTCTTCTCAATGCTAGTGAAATGCTTCGATGAGTTTAGTTGGGTACTATTTTCTATATATAATTCAAAAACTGAAGGCTGTTGTTAAAAAGTGAGGACAGTAATGAGAAAATTTAAATAATTAACCAGATTTGTTGGATATCTGTGCTTCGCTGCCCTGTCGGATGAAAGTTACGAAATTATAATCTTATGTTTTTTCAGACGTTCAGTAATTTAGGATGCGCGTAGTCAAGAGCACATTCACTTTTGTACTTTAATCTCTATTATTTTTGCAACTGCCAATTCCAATTTAAATCCCCCAAAGCCACAGATCTTCACTCGTGTTTGATTAGGATGTTTCATGCTTCCCTGCAAGTCATGAAAGAGATATAGATGGTTTTGGATAAGTGTAAAACTAGACTATTTAGCATTGTGACCAAACTGCCCCTTAGTAAGACCCACACTATTTTATTTAAATGGTGCACTGATGCAAACTTAATGTTTAAACAGCGGTTACATGTCTCCAGAATATGTGATGGGTGGCGCCTTTTCTGTTAAGTCGGACATCTACAGCTTTGGTGTTCTTCTCTTGGAGATTGTAAGTGGCTTGAAGATCAGCTCACCTCAGCTCATAATGAACTTCCCAAACCTTACAACTTATGTAAGTATCATGGACTGCTTGAACTTGGTGACCTAAACAAAACTAGAGTTAATTGGTTGAAACTTGAATCTATTCCATCAGGCGTGGAGATTATGGGAAGATGGAAATGCAATGGAACTGGTGGACTCAACAATTGCTGGTAGCTGTCCAATTCATGAAGTTCTACGGTGCATTCACGTGGGACTCTTGTGTGTTCAACACCATTCAGATGCTAGGCCACTCATGTCATCAGTTGTGTTTATGTTGGAGAATGATATCGCTTTGCTTCCAGAGCCGGAGCAACCTGCATATTTTGCAGCAAGAAATCAGGAAAATGGACATGCCAGGGAAAACATGGATAATTCACAAAATACCATGAGTATCACAACACTAATAGGGCGTTAGATGTTTAATGTCAACTTCTACAATATATTGGAACCCCTAAATAGGTGTAAACTCTCTAATTTACTGTACATAAATTGTGATTTTCAGCATAGTGCTGGTAGTAACATCTGTTAGTTTACCATATGTAAAGCACCGAAGTGGACTTTACTGTGTATGAAGAAAATGTGGATAATGCATTATTACTGAAGGTTACATTGTTTCTCATTTCAGACAAGGTGTTTCTATTTATCTTCGTTTGGTAAGAATAAGCTTTCCATCATAGCATCTCAGTATGACCTGCATTATCTTTACCCTGAGATTGCTCTGTGTCAGCTGCTCTCTTTTTTGTTCTCAAATAAAGGCTAAAAATCCAACCTTAGTGTATGGCCAAGTGTCATCATTAACAGGATGCTCCGCCCTTATTTGGGGGAAAACACCTTTCAAAATAAAAAAAAACAAATTTTCCCATGTGCATGATTTTTTAAATATATTAATATTTGTTTTGCGAGTATATGAATATATTTCGTATGCAGGGACATTTTTTTAACGTGAGACAAATATTATATATATAAGTATTCAGATATATGATCATTTTTTATTTATTTATGTATATGTAAACTGTCTCCAGTTTATACTAAAAAAATATGAAATTATTTGAAAAACTTATTAAGAAAATAAAAGGGCCGCGCTAGTGACGAGCTTTGAGCGGTGCCAAGTCCCTAAGTAAACATGCAGCCCGCTTGGTATTGTTACTAGATAGAAGGGCCTCCAGCCCACAAGCAAGTAGCGTTCGCCGTCTAGCCGCAGTGCCGCACCCCCCACTGCCGCCGCCTGCCGCCGCCGGTCCGCCAATCATGGCGCCACCGCCATATGAGTCTCCGGCGCCTCGTCTCCCCTGCCTTCCCCTCCCCTTCCAGGCGACCATAGCAAGCGGCCGGAACCTCATCGCGCCGTCGCGGCCACCTAATTTCCCCCGCCTGTCGCGCTCGCCGTCGGTACGTGCTCGTCCCACCCACTCGAGTTGACAAATCGGATGCGGCCTGATCATTTTTCCTTCTGAAGCAACGGGCGCTGGGGACAGTGTGGCCGCGACTACCCCGCCGGAGCTCCATCTGACGGAGCTCCATCTGGGGACAGTGTGACAAATCTGGGTTCCTTAGCAGTTGGCACGCACCTTTCGTCCAACATGTACCTCCCAAGCTTCCTGCCGAAGAGCGGCGAGTCGTCAACGATGCTGAGATCTGTACATTAATTTCTGCACCATCATGTTGCAGTGTTGTGTCAGTTTGTCTGATGGCGTGGCTGTGTGAGATCCAAGCTCCCGGACTATTGTTACCAGCCTACCATGGCACATTTATGCCGACGAGGACTGCCGATGGGTCACCCGATGGTTGCGAGTCGACCTCGGTTTCTTGGTGTGTTTGATACAGTCAACACATCCATGGCTTTGACATGAAGCATTTCTTGGTCCTTTAATTCCCCACAAAGACCAGCAGCTAGCAGTTTCATATCTCCAAGCAAGCAAATCAATCCAGAGCATTTCTTTCATACCATCTCCTTGCTTTGCCCTTCACAAGCATATGCGAAAGAAGGCTTAATGGGCATGACTCTGCTCCCATTTTTTATCCTCCTATCATTGATTTGTCTCTGCAAATCCGATGACCGCCTAACACCTGCGAAGCCACTCTTGCCTGGCGACAAGCTCGTCTCCAACAATGGCATCTTTGCTCTTGGTTTCTTCTCCCCTGAAAACTCCACCTCAAACTCATATGTAGGCGTATGGTACCATGACATCCCGGAGCGGACATATGTGTGGGTGGCCAACCGCGACAACCCAATCGGCAGCGGTTTGTCCGGGAAGTTGGTTCTCACCAACAGCTCTGACCTTGTCTTGTCCGATTCCAAGGGCCGTATCCTTTGGAGGACGACGAACAATGTCACCGCCGGGGGTGATGGGGCTGTGGCGCTGCTGCTCGAGGCGGGGAACTTTGTCGTCCAGTTGCAGAATTTCACGCAGATATGGCAGAGCTATGATCACCCGACCGACACCATCCTCCCCGGCTTCAAGTTATGGGCGAACTACAAGACCCACACAGCAGTGCGCATCGTTGCTTGGAAGGGTCCTCAAGACCCGTCCACCGGGAAATTCCTCCTCAGTCGTGACCCCAGCACGGGCCTCCAGATCCTCACCTGGCGCGGGACAAGCAAATACTGGCGCAGCGGACTGTGGAACGGTGCAGAAGCCTCGGACAAGAATGGATACATGTGGTCCCAGAACGTCGATGACGGAGAGACCATCTACTCGACGTACAACACGGGCAACAGCTCCTCCCGGAGATCCCACTGGAAGCTGGACTACACAGGCGACTTGATGCTCAGGATCTGGAGTGGCCAGTCATGGGTGGTTTTGTTCAAGCGCCCAGATGATGGCTGTCGCCAGTACGGCTCATGTGGTCCGTTTGGCTACTGCGACATGACCACCAGGGAGTGCAGGTGCCTTGATGGGTTCGAGCCGGCGGACAGCTTCAGTGCCAACTTCTCCAGAGGATGCTTGAGAAAGGAGGCACTGACATGTCGTGGCTACCATTTCTCGGCCTTGCCTGGGATGAAGGTGCCTGATAAGTTTGTGTATGTGAGGAGCGGAAGCTTCGAGGAGTGCACTGCTCAGTGTGAGCGTAACTGCTCCTGCACTGCGTACGCTTACGCCAACTTGAGCAGTATTGTCGCAACTGGTGGCCCATCAAGATGCTTGCTCTGGACAGGGGAGCTTATTGACTTAGAGAAGACAGGCGTACTTGGTGGCAACCTGTACCTTCGACTTGCTGGCTCTCCTGGTATGTATTGTTCCATACTTCCATGGCTGCTTGAACTCTTTTAACCTGCAGTGTATTCTGCGTGTCAGCGTGTGAAACTACGAACACCAGCCTTTCCTACCCAGGACATATAGTTGTTATCATCGAATAAACTCATCAGTTAGCATTTCTTTCAGAATTGTGTTGATTGGCTAATTTTCCAGCTCACACACTTGTAAAACTGCACTAGTTAGCCAGTTACTTTTGTTGTCTGCAAATACTCAATTCTAAAACAAAACCTGTAATTATATTTGAGATGCGAGATGCATTTTACTATCTTCTTTGGTATTATATGCAAGTAAATCGGTATCTTGTACTCATTGAGAAAAAAGTAAATGTGTACTCGCACAAGCTATGCTTGAATCTTGATGCAGTACTCTTTTCATTATTTTCTTGACAGGACACAACAGGAAGAGTGGTGTCGGTGTGGTATTAAAGATTGCACTCCCAGTTATATCGTTCCTGCTGATATTCTCATGCATATATCTTGTCTGCATATGCAAGCGAAGAGGTAAAATAAGGGACTCCAGTTTCCTCTAATAAGATGTTCATGTAATAGTGCTGAGTGGTGAGATTACTCATATTTCTGCAGGGATACAAGTAAACAAAGAAAGCTGGAAAAGACCGGTCCCGGATCACTCGAGCACTTCGCAAGAAGTTTGGGATCAAAATCTGGAATTGCGTTCTATTAGGTTTGAAGACATCGCCGCTGCAACAAACAGTTTCCATGACACGAACATACTTGGAAAAGGAGGCTTCGGCAAAGTCTATAAGGTTGTAAATCTTTGATCTTGTCAATTAATTACAACACTGAAAAATCTGTATAATTCCTCCTCATCAATTTGTTCAATAATTATGGAATTACACAGGGAACACTAGAAGATGGAAAGGAAGTTGCTGTTAAAAGGCTTAGCAAGGGTTCTGAGCAGGGTATAGAGCATTTTATAAATGAAGTGGTTCTAATTGCCAAATTGCAGCACAAGAATCTAGTTAGACTTCTTGGCTGTTGTATTCATGAGGATGAGAAGTTGCTTATTTATGAATACCTACCCAACAAAAGCTTAGACAAGTTTCTTTTTGGTATGTTCTAATCGCATACTCTAGAAAGTAGTCTCTGAATGGCTTACTAGATGCCTTGCACTCATGTACATACACATCCTGTTCTTTGGCAGATACGGCAGGGAAGTCTATACTTGATTGGCCAAGAAGGTTCAACATAATCAAAGGGGTAGCTAGAGGACTTATGTATCTTCACCAAGATTCGAGAACAACGATAATCCATAGAGACCTCAAACCAAGCAACATCCTGCTAGATGTGGAGATGAACCCGAAAATATCAGATTTTGGAATGGCAAGGATCTTTGGAGCAAACGAGCAACAGGAAAGTACCAGACGAGTTGTTGGAACGTAGTAAGTAACTCTTGCACTAGCTCTTGGTCTCAAAAAAATATTTATGCGCCTGAAATACCTCAAACTGCACACATGCTTGTGAATGATTTAAACAGTGGGTACATGTCGCCTGAGTATGCGATGGAGGGCATCTTTTCTGTCAAGTCTGACACCTACAGCTTCGGTATCTTGCTACTAGAGATTGTAAGTGGATTAAAGATCAGCTCACCTCATCATCTTGTGATGGACTTTTCAAACCTCGTATCATGTGTAAGTGTTACTACCTATGGTGTTTTTGAAATCCTTCAGATTCTAATAGCTCAACCAAAAATATAGTATTAGCAAATATAAATTACGAATTTCGCCATGATGTTTCAGGCATGGAACTTGTGGGCAGACGGAAAAGTGAGGGATTTCGTGGACGCAGCAGTCACGGAGAGCTATTCGCTTGACGAAGTGTCCAAGTGCATCCATGTTGGGCTCTTGTGTGTCCAGGACAGCTCCAGTGCTAGGCCACACATGTCATCGGTCGTGTCCATGCTCGACAGTGAAGCCATGCCTCGCGCAGCGCCAGAGCAACCTGTGTATTTTGCGCGGATAAACTACGAAAGCAGCGAAGCGATGGAAGAGACAGAGAACTCTGCCAATGGCGTGAGCCTTACGGCGCTAGAAGGACGATGACTCCCGTTAGCTGCTGCATGTATGTGACGAGAAGTAGGACAATTGAGTTGTCTCAGTAAGGCGCTGCTTGATAGACAATGCTATTTGAGGGACTGCCCATCATAAGTAGATTATTCAATCAACACAAGGTGATGTTGCACATATGTGGAGCGCCGCCATCCATGCCACCGGGTACAACTAACCTCCACCTTGTCCTCACTTTGCTCATCTAAAACATCATATTAATCCTTAGTTTATTTCTCTGTCTACTCTAGTATTTATTTTACGTTATAGCAATACTTGGTTAAACTCCCTCTTTTGCCATTTTCCCTAGCAACCGATTAGAGTAAACTATTTCCAAACTCCGGCTTGAGTGCGAGCATAGCTGCACGTGACAATGCACTGCAGGGTTGATAGTTATCTTTTTATAAGTTCTCTATGGCTTCGGCACATAAACTGAATTGTGCTTGAAAACAACTCTGTGCACTTGCAAACATCAACCCCCAATAACCCCCCCCTAACGCCTGGGGACAGCCTGGACAGTGCCCAAACAAAAAATAAACGCTCAACTGGACCCCTCAAAGCCAGCCCAAACGTCCGGGCCGTCCAGCTCCCCTCAAACCCAGCCCATATGTTAGCGGATTTGTGGCCGCCTGAGCGGATTTAGGGCTGCCCGGGCGCGTTCGTCACATCTTACCTGCCACCTTGATCCCACAAAATACCCCGTCCATATCCGCATTTGGACCAACTCCACTCTACTTCACTTCACTTTCAGTTCGCTCAGCCCAACTCCTCTCCGGTGATCTTCCGTCATTTTTGGCATGGCGAGCATCGGATCTGAGTCCAACAACTTCAAATCCGGCGACTGGACCTCGTTCCCTGCACGGACGAGTAAGAGATAGCTGTCTGACTGGCTTGCCACTGGTCTCGGGATGATGTTCCAGCTCTGGTGGGGCTGCTGGCACTATGCCTGTTGGCGGCTCGAGTTGTGTGCCCGCTCCGGATCTGGTGCTGGCAAGCGGCGGTTGGAGGTACATGCGTGCCCTTGAGGATGGCCTCGCGGCATCTGAGCAACCCCGATGCTAGGTCCTTATCCCCATGACGTCGGGCTCCGAGTTTGAGGTCAACGGTGCCAATGCACACGACCATGGATACTCTGGATGCCCCAGCTATGGCGGAAAAGCAAGGTCGTGGCACGGCGTGCACACCGTGATAGGATGAATGTGTGCTGCGTCGTACCCCTGTGTCGTCTTGGATCACGACCAAGAGGGCAAGGACGGCCGTGGGCGAACTTGCTCTATAACCTTATTTCACCAATAAAACATGACTACTTTTGGTACTCTGACGACATGTGTGATAATGAACTATGGTATGCTGTGTCTAGTATGAAGTATGTGCTATGATTTATAACGAAGTATGTCGATGGATCTATGTTGCATGAGATTATATGGATTTGAAGGAGAGATGGCCCCGACACATTAGTAGGCCGAGCATACCCCAACAGAGCCAACCAAGTAAGTTACCTCCCCCTCCCGCGCGTCGCCCGCTCGAGGGGATGGCATTCCTCCCTCCCTTCCCACCCTCCTCACCGCCGCTTGAGGCAGCCGTCGGGCAAGCCTGAGGCGCTGCCAAGGATGGTGGCGGCGGGGCTTCCGACTGCCCTACCTCCTTGAGGGGGGCTTTTGGATCTGGAGCAGCGGCAACCTTGGCGAGACGCCGCCGGCTTTGCAGCGAGCGGCGGCGCGGACGATGGATCCGGGGTCCTGGCCGCGCGGGCGGCGGGATTCTGGTGGGCGAGGGCTGCGGTGATGGCTTCTGGGACGGCTCTCGATGCTCGAGATCTGGCGCCCCCTCCTTCCCTGTTTCAGCGTGCGGGCCTTCCTGGTCAGGCCGTGCTTCCCTGGGTCGCCGACCCTCGGTCAGGAGGTGCTGCTGGTGGCGGGGATCTGCTTCGGGCGAAATCCTTGGCCGGCCGTGGCCGGTGACGCCCGTGGGCGCCGTTCCCCTCCTTGGAGGCGTCGGTATGGGCTGATTCTTCCACTTCCCCCTCCCCTAGGTCTCCCAGGCGAAAGTGCAAACTTTGTTGGGCGGCGGCGGCACCCTCGGCGCTGTTGCCTTCTTAAAGGCGCCGTTTTGGGAGCCTTGTGTCAGGTGGCGCTTGTGGGTGGTGGGTGGCGGCAGCGTGTGTCCCTCCTGTCCTAGCGTGAACACCCCTCCTTCGGTGTTGGGTGCGTGCGGCGGCGATGTTCTGCTCAAGGCGAGCCTCCGGCGTCCCGTTGGGGATGCCCTGACCCTCTCTATGTGGCCATCTTCCGGCAGCATCCATCCCATCTTGCGACGGTGCAGCGCCTTCGATCCAGGAGAGGAGGTAGTGGCCTTCACTAGTAGAAAAATGGTCAAACGTGAAGCACATTAGTGCCGGTTTGTATAAGAGCCGGCACAAATGTATACATTAGTGCCGGTTCCAACGGCTAGCCTTTAGCACCGGTTCGTGGCTAACCTTTAGCACCGGTTCGTGCCACGAACCGGTACTAATGAGGTGGTGGCAGGATGTTGTCGATCTGGGCCCCTCCGGCACCTTTAGTACCGGTTCGTGCCACGAACCGGTACTATAGGTCCTCCTGCATATAAACCTTTCGTCCAGCTCGCTCTGTTCTTCCCCTTTCCCTCTCCTCTCCTCTCTGTTCTTCCTCTTCTCCCTCGAGCTCATCACACATTTTGCCCAAAATTTGTCAAGATTTGAAGGCCCCATCCATTCAAGTGATCACAAAGGTTAGCAACTTTGTCCTTTCATCTCTCATTGCTAGATTAGCTCTTGCATTGGTTCATATAGTTATTAATTTGTGAGTTTAGTAATTTGGGAGGAAATATATATATGTGCTAGTATTTGATTTATATGCAATTTGAGGTCAAAATAACACTTAGTTTGCATATGTAGGTGTGGTTTACTTAGTGCCTTCTAAATCTCTGTCGTAACCACCGTCGATCGCCTGCACCGTCTCCGTCGCGGCACCACCTTGTGGTGAGCCTCTTGTTCATGAAATTTTATATAAAAATTGATGTTTGTGTGATTTGGATATATAGTTACTCGTATAATAATTATCTTACCCGTCGTTGTTTGTTATACATAGTGCCATGGTTTTGATATCCGTCCCGTCGGCCCTCGTCCTTGTTATGATTCGGATGTGGTATATTCTCTTTTAAAACTATTTGTTGCATTTTGTGTTTATGACAAATTATGCTCATCAAGTTGACATAGATATTTTTATCTAGGAGGTATGTGAACGGAAATTCCAACCGACCCTATTGTCGAGAGGTTAAATTTAGTTGAAAGAGAAAGCGAGTACTTGAAAGATAAATTGAAAAGAATTGAGGGGAGAAGATGAAATTGGAGTTGCATGTTGCCGATGTAAATCGATGATCACAAGATCAAGATGGAGAAAATGCGCTTGAAGATTAGAAAGATTAGAAAATATGCCATCGATAGTGAGGCTTGGTATCATTATGCTGTTGGATCAATTGTTACCTTAGTTGCGATCTTGATCGCATTTGTTGTTGCATTTAAATGCTTAGCTAGAGAGTTATTTGTTTGTTGCATTTAAGTGTTGTATGAACTTTATGTATGAACTTGTATTAATTTGGTCTATTCGGTGTTGTGTAATGAAGATGAGCCGGCAATGGATGTACGATGACCGATGCTCTCCCAGTTCGTTGAGGGCGTGCATACTTTTCTCGCTTGCGGCTGAGGCAAACAAGCGGGCGGATGGTTTTATGCCTTGTCCATGTGCTGGCTGTAAGAATGGTCGCAATTACTCTCGTCAAGAACCATTCACGTCCACTGTTTGAGTCGGTTTCATGCCCCACTATAATGTTTGGACCAAGCACGGAGAAAGAGGGTTATGATGGAAGACAATGAAGAAGAAGAGGACGACGACAGCTATCCTGGCCATGGGTTCCCTGAATACGATGATACAACAATGGGGGAAGAAGCTGAGCCGGTAATGCGGGAAGAAGCTGGGCCGGCAATGCGGGAAGAAGCTGAAGAAGAGGCATCAGATGAGCCCGTTGATGATCTAGGTCGGGCCATTGCCGATGCAAAGAGAAACCGCGCAAGTGATTTGGAGAAGAAGAAGTTGCAGCGCATGTTAGAGGATCACAAAAAATTGTTGTACCCGAATTGCGTAGGGACAAGAAAAAGCTGGGCACCACACTGGAATTGATGCAATGGAAGGCAGAGAATGGTGTATCTGACAAGGGATTTGGAAAGTTGCTGGTAATGATAAAGGATATGCTTCCAAAGGACAACGAATTGCCCGAGAGTACGTACGAAGCAAAGAAGGTTGTCTGCCCTCTAGGGTTAGAGGTGCAGAAGATACATGCATGCCCTAATGATTGCATCCTCTACCGCGGTGAGTACGAGGATTTGAGCGCTTGCCGGTATGTGGTGCATTGCGCTATAAGATCAGCCGCGATGAGCATGGTGATGTCGAGGCGGCGCCCGGAAGAAGATTCCTGCCAAGGTGATGTGGTATTCTCCTATAATACCACGGTTGAAACGTTGTTCCAAAACAAAGAGCATGCCAAGGCGATGCGATGGCACGAGAAGACCGTAAGAAAGGCGGAAAGTTGAGAGTACCGGTGACGGGTCGCGATGGAGAAAAATTGAAAGAAAGTACGGGAAGGAGTTTGCAGATGGCGCAAGGAGCGTATGGTTTGGTCTAAGCGCAGATGGCATTAATCCTTTTGGGGAGCAGAGCAGCAACCATAGCACCTGGCCTGTGACTCTATGTTTGTATAACCTTCCTCCTTGGTTGTGCATGAAGCGGAAGTTCATTATGATGCGGTGCTCATCCAAGGCCCTAAGCAACCCGCAACGACATTGATGTGTACCTAAGGCCATTAGTTGAAGAACTCTTACAACTGTGGAATGGAACAGGTGTGCGTCGTGGGATGAGCACATGGGGAAGAATTTGACCTAAAGGCGTTGCTGTTTGTGACCATCAATGATTGGCATGCTCTCGGTAACCTTCGGGACAGACAAACAAGGGATACCACGGATGCACACACTGTTTGAATGATACCGAGCAGTATATATTTGAATAGTTGTATGAAGAATGTGTACCAGGACATCGTCGATTTCTTCCGAGCAGGCATCCGTAAGAAAGAAAGGCAAGCATTTCAAAGGTGAGGCGGATCACGGACGAAGCCTCGCCACCGTACTGGTGCTGATGTACATGATATGGTCAAGGATTTGAAGGTGATATTTGGAAAGGGTCCTGGCGGACAACCTGTTCCAAAGGACGCTGACGGACGCGCACCCATGTGGAAGAAGAAATCTATATTTTGGGACCTGCCATATTGGAAAGACCTAGAGGTCCGCTCCGCAATCGACGTGATGCACGTGACGAAGAATCTTTGCGTGACCCTGCTTGGCTTCTTGGGCGTGTATGGGAAGACAAAAGATACACCTGAGGCATGGGAGGACCAGCAACGTATGCACGGAGAAGACAGCATATATCAGGGTCATGCAAGCTACGCTCTTACCAAAGAAGAGAAGGAAATCTTCTTTGAATGCCTGCTCAGTATTAAGGTACCGTCTGGCTTCTCGTCGAATATAAAGGGAATAATAAACATGGCAGAGAAAAGTTCCGAACCTAAAGTCTCATGACTGCCACGTGATTATGGCGCAATCGCTTCCGGTTGCATTGAGGGGCTTCTACCGGAAAACGTTCGATTAGCCATTGTGAAGCTATGTGCATTTCTCAATGCAATCTCTCGAAGGTAATCGCTCAGAAATCATACCAAGGTTAAAGAATGATTTGGTGCAATGTCTTGTCGTTTCGAGTTGGTGTTCCCACCATCCTTCTTCAACATCATGGCGCATGTCCTAGTTCACCTATCTTGAAGAGATTAACGTTTTGGGTCCTGTATTTCTACACAATATGTTCCCCTTTGAGAGGTTCATGGAGTCTTAAACAAATATGTTCATAACCGTGCTAGGCCGAAGGAAGCATCTCCAAGGGCCATCAAAATGAGGAGGTCATTGAGTTTTGTATTGACTTTATTCCTGACCTTAAGCCGATTGGTGTTCTGAATCGCGGCATAAGGGCAGACTGGATGGAAAAGGCACGCTAGGAGGAACAAATAATATGTATGGACGGACATTCTCTCTTTGAAGCACACTACACAGTTCTACAGAATTCGCCTTGATGGCTCCGTATATGGATGAACACAAGAATTTGCTACGCTCCAAACACCGGAGCGGTCGATGACTGGATTACACGTGAACAAACCAGGAGTTTCACCAGCTGGTTGCGAACACGTACCATGCATGACACCTCTATTGAAGATGACCTGTACTTGCTGTCCCAGTTACCATCTTGAATATAATGACTTTCAAAGGGTGCGAGATAAATGGTAATACATTTTACGATCGCCCAAGATAAGAAGAGCACCAACCAAAACAGTGGTGTCCGCTTTGATGCAGAAACCAAGGCGGAAAGGAAACATATTATGGTTATATACAGGACATATGGGAACTTGACTATCGACATGGTTTAAAGGTCCCTTTGTTTCGGTGCAAATGGTCAATATGACACGAGGTGGGGTAACGGAAGACCCGCAGGTACGGAATGACAACAGTGGATCTCAACAATCTTGCGATGCTGAGCGAATCATTCGTCCTAGCCAATGATGTGGCACAGGTTTTCTATGTGAAGGACATGTCTACCAAGCCAAGAAAAAGAAAAGATAAGGAAGCGAATGCATCGTACGATGAGCCAAAGCGGCACATAGTTCTTTTTGGGAAGAGAAACATCGTGGGAGTGGATGACAAGACAGACAAGTCAGAAGATTATGAAAAGTTTGATGAAATTTCTCCATTCACAGTGAATATTGACCCGAGCATCCCGTTAAATGATGAAGATTTTCCATGGTTACGGTGCAAAAGGACACACTTGAAGAAAAAGTTTCACACCTAAAGATCTGGGATGTGATCGGCTTCACTATCATCACTTTCTTACATGTTTCACACCAGAGGAATCTCTGTAATAGTTAGGGTAGTTATGTGTTTTGGCATTTGAAGCGAAGAAATTTTATGTGCAAACAAATTCTTTCATGCCTTTACTGATTTTTAAAGTTAAATTATTCACAAACTAGTGATTCACACTAATTTCAAATAATTCAAAATTTAAACTATTCAAATTTGAAAACTACGGGCACTAACAGAATGTTTGTAATTTTTGTACCTAAAGCAAAAATATTCACAAAGAAACTCTAAATACACAAAAAAACAACACAAAATAAATAAAGCAAAAAAAGCCCGCCTACTAGGCCGTAACGGCTGCATCGACTAGAAACCCAACCTGTGTTGGGCGGGATGCAGGCCATAAAGGCCAAGTGGGCCAACAGGCAACAAAGAACACGTAGGCCCAGTGGGCCTGATTTGGAGAGGAGCTCGAGAGAGCGACCGCACGAGGTTTATAAACCACTGCGGTCGCCTCTCGGCTAGCGAGTGGGACTAAACTTGCCGCACCGCACCTGCTTGCGCAGCCCCTTTAGTACCGGTCGTGGCACAAACCGGTACTAAAGGGGGCCTTTAGTACCGGTTTGTGCCACCACCCGGTACTAAAGGGGGTCGCTGGCCGCCGCTTGGCCTAGCCAAAACAGGCCTTTAGTACCGGTTGGTGGCTCCAACCGGTACTAAAGGTGCCTTCTATATATACAACAGCTACGAAAATTTCAGTTTCCCTCTCTGTTTGTTCCTCTGTTTCCGTCTCCATCGCCGTCGCCGCCGCCCTCGATCGTCTCCGTCGCTGCTCGTCTCCGTCGCCGCCCCCGTCCCGTCCCCGCCGCCGCCCTCGTCTCCGTCGCCGCCCCGGGCCCGTCCCCGTCGCGCCGTCCCCGTCCCCGTCGCGCCGTCCCCGCCGTCGCCGCCCCGCCGTCGCCGTCGCCCGCTGTGAGCTCTCCCCCTCTAACCCCTCTCCCTCGCCCCCGGCGGCCACCATGGGCGCCGCCCCTCCCCGAGCCCATACACACACACACACAAGCATGATGAACACACACACACATACACGTATATATTTAATTAGTTTAGATTTTGTATGTTTAATTAGTTTAGATTTTTTAGATTATTGTTTTTTCACTAGTATATATGTATGAATGCATGTTAGATGGATATAATTAGTGTTTAATTAGTATGGAATTTTTTTATATAATGTTGTTTTTCTGTTTTTAATGAATGTATAGAAATTGTTTTTATGTTTTTAGTGTTAGATGCTTAATTAGTATGAAATAGTATATAGATTTTTGAAATAGTAGAAATGTTATAAATTTTAGTTATCAAAATCCAATCATTAAAAAATATTATTTTTTATGGCCATATAGCTAGTATTTGTTATCGACGATGCCCGCCCGCATCCTCGTCGTCGACCCGTCATGACGACGTCCAGCCGCCCATGTCCGGACTGGGCTCCGCTGGCTGGCTTTGGGAGGTACTGCTCGAGAGGCGCGCCGCTTGATGAGAACCCGGCCCGGGTCCCGTCGTCGATCCTGATCTCGTTTGGTGGCGTTCGCGTGGGCCAGTCTCGGTGCGGAGGGACCCGGCCCGCCGGAGGAGGTGCGTCGCCGTGTCGAGGGAGGAGGACAAGCACGTCCATTGCTACATGGTTGCGTTAGAGGCGGCAGGTTCTCCAATACTGGCAAGTATCTTGAGGATCTCACATCAGCTATGATCCTGTGAGGTTCCTTCTCTTTGGGTGTCCACCGCCCATGACGCAGAACATGAGTGTCCTAGATTCTTCTGTAGTATTCGATCTTTAATTAGCTAGCCAGTGATGTACTATTCAATATTATATATTATTGAGGCGATGTATTCGAGATTGTATCTATTATTCTAGACAAAGTATTGAGATTATATCTATTATTCGAGACGATGTAATTTGAATACTAAATTGTTTTATATTTCTTTTGAATTAGTTAAATAAAAGCTATGTCGAGACAATACCGACAGAGAGGAGAACAGACCATGTTCGATATGATACGCGGGCAGATGATAATCAGAATGAAGAAGATTATGGCGGCTCAATTTCTAAACAACACGGAGAGGGTGATATGATATTCGATCGCGACGACCGAATTGATGAAGTCATGAACTACGATTATGGCGATGATGAAGAACATGTTGATCCTGAAACAACAAAGACCGGCGAGGTATATATATTTATATAAGCAGGTTTCGGTGATCATCACATGTTTTAAATGACTTGAAGATATACTAACGAATCGATCTTTGTTCTTTCAGCCATCCGGTCGAGCAAATCTTGAGGCAAAAGGACGAAACGAGGCCCGAACAAAAGTTGAAGGAGGCGTAAAGTACAATATCGAGGCATCAGACCTAATGGCGAACCATTAGCGCCTAAGAAGATTGCGGACAAGTTCATTCGTCGGTCGCGGAGTTCTTGTGAAGGACCAACTCCGATCTCCTTCAAGAATGGAAGAGCCAGCAAAAGACAAAGGACAAAAGGCAAAGAGGACGCTGCTCCACGTCCGGATGTTACTTTTGTCGACAAGAATCAAAAAGATCTGCTTTGGGATACTCTCATGGAACATTTCACCCTACCGGATCATTTCACGAAGCAGATGTGCAGAAAGTCAAGGGCGCTGCTCTTAGGAAGATGGCGGTTGCATTCAAGAACCACAAGAATCGTGAATGGGACAAATACGTCAAGGAAGGAAGGAAGACTCCGATTCGAGGGAACACTAGAGAACCAACGTGCTCATTGGGACGATTTCGTGAAATTCAAGGATTCAGAATTAGCTAAGGAACGGTCGAGAATAAACAAGAAGAATGCGAAAAAAGGATAAGTTCCATAAGTGGGGCCAGGTGGCTATGCGGTGGCAATGCCTAAGTGGGATAAGTCGAGAAAGAGATGGAGGATGCAGGTGCCACTCCGGTTACTAAGAGCTGGCCCCAGTGGGGACTTGGTTCTATGCGCATGGGGGCGTTGGATCCGAAGAGGCAATGTTTCGACGAGGGCAAGTCTGAAGGGAGCCGACGATGCGATACTTGTTGCAATAGAGGAGGCACGAGCGGGGTGTTCCAGCCCAACAAAGAGAACGACGAGCTTCGCGTGCCTGGGAAATCCTGAACACCGGGAAGAACACGAGGCAAGGCGTTATTCCGTGGTATGAGGGTTTTCGGTGGAACAACGACTATAGAACCCGTGCGAGAAAGAAGATTGCGGAGGAGAAGAAGAGGAAGATGGAGGAGGAGCAGAGGAGCGGGACTATGAACGCCTTCAAGGCCTAGAAGCAAGTCAAGCGGAATTGGCAGTCAAATTCCAGCGGCAGCAGGAGCAGATCGACTCACTTAGCCAGCAAAGGGGGTCTCAGCAGCTGCAGCAGCTAGCGGATGATCCAGCATTGGATAGCACCGCCCCATCCATGCAGAGAAGCAGCGTGGGTTCCGCCCAGACGGCGCAATGCTGGGTAGAGACCCGTGGATGACATCACGGAGAACACTAGCTGCGAGCTACGTCAAAATGAAGAACATATCCATGAAGGTGGCGGACGGAGAAGCTTTTCCAGTTACCCCCAAAGCAACCTACCATTGCATCCCGATTCCAGAGGGCTATGCTCGTGTCATGGTTGACGAGGTGGTGCAGCCATATTCGGGGCTAGAGCTTGACATTCTTGGAGGTGAGGACGAGCGCTTTCTCGGAGACGCCAACCATCGTATCATCCTATGGAAAAAGGATTGCATCATCTTTCGAAGGCCACCGACACCGCGTCATCTGACTCCTCGTCGAAGTCCGCCACCGAGTCAGCAGTCTCCCGCTCCTGCAAGTCCACCAAGTCCGGCAAAGTGTCAGGCCACTCCTCCTCCAAGTCCGGCAAAGTGTCAGGCCCCTCCTCCTCCTCCAAGTCCGCCACAGCGTCAGACGTCCACTCCTCCTCCAAGTCCGGCACAACCTCAGGCCCTCCTCCTCCAAGTCCGGCACATCTTGAGTGCCACTCCTCCTCGTCCAACTCAGCCCGTCACCGGCGTCTCCGCCGCCTCGGCAATCGCAGAAGAGACACCCGCAGCTATGGTGCGTGGCATGAGTCGAGGTAGTACAGGAAGTACATGCGGAGGCAAGCGATATAAATATGGTCCAAGCCTCACGCCTCTTCCGCAGAGGTCTTATGACAGGTCCGAGGAGGAAATCGCAGCCATATCGAAGTCCGAGGTGGAAGCCCATTTTTCACCGAAACCGCCACCGCCGCCAAGGGAAAAAGTGCCTAAGGAAACGATTGATCACTTCATTCGTATGGCTCAACCACCAGCTCCCAAGCCTGTTGACACAGACTATGAGCGCCACATCGGGAAGTTAAATCGAGCACGTCTATGTAAGGAGGCGAGCTCGGGATCGAGCAAACAAGCAGCTGTCAAAAATGCGGAAAACCATTCCACAGCTGGGAGAACAGCGGCATAATCGGTCCCTCGCTTGTTGTGCCAACAACACGTGACGATCTGTGCGCCCAATATTATTGTGGGCAAACAGTTTACGTTCTGAGGTGGGCAATGTGGTAATAACGGAGGACCATATAATGCAGGCTGAAGTTCTCAAAATCACTGTTGGACAACTCCTCGAGATCGAGCCCATGCCTGTGCTTAGAGAGGATGAAATAAAACGGAAATATGTCCGGGGCCAACCTTTGGTCCATCCAGACAAGGTCAAGAACCTCCCAACGAGAATGTATGAATTGCATCAATGGTACATGAACATTACCAAGATTTTCGATCGAGTGTCCTTCATGGTGAATGTCAAGGAGGAGCATTACTTCCATGAGCATGCTTTGTCCGTTGAGTATTCTGAACTGTTTCAGTTATACAATCAAGACGCACTTTCGACAAAGCTATCGTCGATTGCTATTATGCGTAAGTGATTTCTTTCTGTAATTTAAGTCTCAAGCTAGCTGTACTGATCCTTTTGATCAATCATTACCTGTAATTATCCTCACTATATTCTTTTACGTGGTATTATATGCAGGATGAAGATATATGAAATGAGAAAAGGTGGGCGCTTTGGCATCGGGTTCATTGACCCAAACACCGTTAATGAATACACATGGAATCTAAATCCACGTTATCAAAAGGGCGTGAGGACAACATGCTAGAGTTCTTGAAGCGCCTCAAATACAATGAAGATATACTACTTCCTTACAACTTCCAGTGAGTCACACTGTCTTGTACTACAAATTCTCTGTTTTTGCCTACTAGCTAGCTACATGTTTTGCTTTACATATGCCCGCTTAATTAAGGCATGCAAGCGTGTGTGCATGCAGATATCACTGGTCTTGTGTATCATTAAAGTTGGCCTTGAACAGTTGAAATCTTGGACTCACTACTCAAAGAAAAACTGACTATAACATCTTGTTTGGGATAGTCAACAGGTAATTCAATCATTATTAACTATATATCTCGGCCTATTTAGTTCGTCATTTTTCATGATATAAACTATATTTGATAACCCCTTTATTCATTTTCATTGTCGGCGGGCAGGGCTTGGGCAAGGTTCATCAGCGTGACCCCAGGAGAATGGAAAAAAAAGCTTAAATGGTTTCGACCCAAGGTAAGTAATTAAGTAGTACTAGCTAGCTAGCTAGCTGCCATCTCTTTAATTATCATTTTTGATTAATTATTATCTGATCAAATTCCATTCTCGTAAAGGCTCTGAAGCGGGCGAGGGACTGATCTGTGTGCATTCTGCGTTTGCGAGAACATTCGCATGATGGCGTCCGAAAGGAGCAGATCTGAAAGACAGGAATGGGTACGCTTGTCAAAACACTATTCACAATTTTTACACCATTATCGATATCTAGTCACACAACTAATACACATGCATATTGATCTCCTTCTTAACAGTTCACAGAGGTGCGGGAGAAGCTCCTAGAAAGCGGAGCGTAGAAGCACTTCAAGAGGAAATAAGCGGGATTTTTGCTCGACCAGGTCATAAATCCGAAGGAGAATACTATTACCGCTGCCCCCATCGAGCTCGAAGGCACCAATTAGGCTAATGCCACTGGCTCCAAGGCAACATGCATATGTAGGAGAAATTGTATATAGCTATACATGTGTGTATGTGTGAATTAATTAATATGATGGTTTGTGAGACATTGATGATATATATATATATATATATATATATATATATATATATATATATATATATATATATATATATATATGCATGATTGGTTCTATTAGAAATTCTATTTATATATATATATATGCATAACATGTACAATGTGTAGTATTGTAAAATACCAGCAAACGAAAAAGAATTAAATTGATAACACAAATTTAATTGAAAAATAAAAAATAAAACAAAAACCCACAAACATTTAGTACCGTTGGTGTTACCAACCGATACTAAAGGGCTCCCGCCCCCCGGAGCTGGCTCGTGCCACGTGGTTGGCCTTTAGCACCGGTTCGTGCTGAACCGGTACTAAAGGGGGGGGGGGGCTTTAGTGACCACACTTTAGTGCCGGTTATGTAACCGGCACTAAAGGGCCTTATGAACCGGTGCTATTGCCCGGTTCTGCACTAGTGCTTCTTCAAAGATGGTGCTTCGGATGTGTCGTGCCGGGTCCGTAGGTGCATGGCGGCGGCATGCCTAGCTGGTATCGGCCCCTCTCTCCTTTGAGTCAGTGTGTTATTGTTCCTGGTGCAGCATCTTCGAAGGAGGGTCTCGGCCTCTTCGGCTTTGCCCACAGTTCATATTCTTCAGTTGTCGTAGTAGTTTGGTGCTGTTCATCGTCTATGTATCTTTCCGTCGTGTTGTTCTTTCCTTCTCTTGCTTGAGGGCGTATGCTTGTAATCCTGGCTGGTTGATGGCTTTGTTAATTCAAAGCCGGGTTAGGCTTGAGCCCCATCTCGGGCTTAGCTGATGCCTTTTGTCTAAAAAAAACATATAGTAGGCCAGATTTGTGAAGTCCGGTCATAGTTGTTCTTATGGTCCGTCTACGTCACACTATGCTCTAAGGTCTACGTAAGACTTGATGAATAATAATTGAAGATGCTGCACTGGCGAGGAGCAGCCATAGAAATGGCCTTGCAGTGTAGTACACTGGCGAGATGCAGGCTTGTTTGAGTATCCATTGATTAGGGTGGAGGGGTGGTAGTTGTGTGTAAACTGTTGTACCACTATGTGCATTCATATCACTCGGTCAGCTGCACAGGTTGCTATTATTTGCGGTATAAGGAAAAGCACACGCACCCAGTAAAAACACATCTCGTCTTGCTTCTGTGCTTCCTCTCCCATTGTCACTCTCCCTCTGTTTGCTCGCGAGCTCTGCCCCCATTCCCCTTCTTCTCGCCTCCGCCGTCGCCGGTCGATCCCGGCCGGCTCCCCCGCCTCCGACACCGCCTCGCTGCGAGCGACTGCCCCGCCGGAGCTCTGCCTGACGGTAACCCGTTCCTTTCGTCTTCTGTGCACACTTGTCATTTGTCAACCATGGCATATTTCTGCCCCCAACGACTTTGACGGACAACGGTGTCCCGGTCAACCAGATGGTTGCGAGAGGCGAGAGCTCAGTTCCTCTGTTTATATGTTGCAGTCAACACATTAACATAGTACCTCTTGATCTTTAATCTCCCACGGTTAATGTCCGCAGCAGTTTCCTACCCTTCAGCCTGAAATTACATCTGGCAAACTGGTTGTAGAACTCATGCTGCTGTGGTTAGCACAAACTGGTTACTTTGCTCTTCTTTCACAAGCACATGTGAAAGAAGTCTCAATGGGGAAGACCCACCGTGTCATTTTTACCCTCCTACTGTTGATTTGTTTCTGCGAATCCGATGACCGGCTAACACCGGCGAAGCCACTCTTGCCGGGTGACAAGCTCGTCTCAAACAATGGCATCTTTGCTCTTGGCTTCTTCTCCCTGGACCCGGAGAACTCCACCGCCGCAAACTCATATTTAGGCATATGGTACCACGACATCCCAGAGCGGACATATGTGTGGGTGGCCAACCGCGACAACCCAATCGGCAGCAGTTTGTCCGGGAAGTTGGTTCTGACCAACACCTCTGATCTCGTCTTGTCAGATTCCAAAGGCCGCGTCCTCTGGAGGACGACGAACAACATCACCACCGGCGGTGATGGGGCTGTGGCGCTGCTGCTCGAGGCGGGGAACTTTGTCCTCCAGTCGCGCAATTTCACGCAGATATGGCAGAGCTATGATCACCCGACCGACACCATCCTCCCCAGCTTCAAGTTATGGGCGAACTACAAGGCCCACACAGCAGTGCGCATCGTCGCCTGGAAGGGTCCTCAGGACCCGTCCACCGGGAAATTCATGCTCAGCCGTGACCCCAGCACGGGCCTCCAGATCCTCACCTTGCGCGGGACTAGCAAGTTCTGGCGCAGCGGCCTGTGGAACGGTGCGGAAGCCTCGGACAAGAACGGGTTCATGTGGTCCCAAATCGTCGACGATGGGGAGACCATCTACTCGACGTACAATACGGGTAACAGCTCCGCCCGGAGGTCGCACTGGAAGCTGGACTACAATGGCGACTTGATGCTCAGGATCTGGAGTGGCCAGTCATGGATGCCTCTGTTCAAGCGCCCAGATTCTGGCTGCCGCCACTATGGCGCGTGTGGTCCGTTCGGCTACTGCTACATGTTCGACAAGATCAGCGGCGAGTGCAAGTGCCTCGATGGGTTCAGGCCGGCTGATGGCTTCAGCGCCAACCCCTCCAGAGGATGCGTGAGAAAGGAAAACCTGACATGCCGCGGTGACCATTTCTTGACTTTGCCGGAGATGAAGGTGCCTGACAAGTTTGTGTATGTGAGGAACAGAAGCTTCGAGGAGTGCACTGATGACTGTGAGCGCGATTGCTCCTGCACCGCGTATGCTTACACCAACCTGAGCAGTATCGTCGCAACCGGTGGCCCATCAAGATGCTTGATCTGGACAGGGGACCTTGTTGACTCTGAGAAGGCCGGTATGCTTGGTGGCAACCTCTACATTCGGCTTGGTGGCTCTCCTGGTACGTACTATGTCGTTATCACTGAACAAACTCATCAGTTGCATTTCTTCCACAATTGTGTCAGCGAACAAACTGGGAGTACTCTGTGTTGTTTACAAGCCAGTTACTTTTTCTGTCTGCAATTCTTACTTTTGAAACAAAATTTGTAATTTTATTGAGATTAAAGTTTTAAATAGCTGGATACGGCGAATAGCGGCAGCTCAGTAGCATGCTAAATGGCGCTATAGCACGCTAAACTGTACACGATGTCATCAGCGTGATGTCCCTCCAAATGCTACAGCAGCGAGATAGCGTGCTATTTAAAACTTTTATTGAGATGGATTTTCAATATCTGCTTTGGTATTATTCGCAATGCAAGTAAATCGATATATTATACTCGTTGAGAAAACGATAAATTCATACCTTCACATTCTATGCTTGAATCTGATGCAGTACTTTTTTTTCCCTATAATATCCTTCATAGAACTCAGTTCTGCAGTAAACAACACGAAGAGCGGTGTCGGTGTGGTATTCAAGATCGCACTCCCAGTTATATTCGTCCTGTTGTCACTCACATGCATATATCTCGTCTGCATATGCAAGCCAAAAGGTAGAACAAGGGACTCCAGTTTACTGTAATACTCCCTCCGTCCGAGATACTTGTCATCAAAATGGATAAAAAGAGATGTATCTCGAACTAAAATACGTCTAGACACACCCCCTTTTATCCATTTTGATGACAAGTATTTCCGGACGGAGGGAGTATGATCTTTCATGTAAAAGTGTTGAGTATTGATGTTACTAACATTTCTGCAGGGATACAAGTTTACAAGGAAACCCTGAAAAAACCGGGCCTGGAACACTTGAGCACTTCGCAAGAAGTCTGGGATCAAAATTTGGAATTCCGGTCTATTAGGTTTGAAGACATTGCCACTGCAACAAACAGTTTCCATGACACAAACATACTTGGAAAAGGAGGTTTTGGCAAAGTCTATAAGGTTTAAAAACTTTGACCTTGCCAATTGTTCACAACATTAGAAAATCTGTAAAAAAAAAAGATTAGAAAATGTCGTCCCTGTTAATTTGTTTCTATAATTATGAAATCACACAGGGAACATTAGAAGATGGAAAGCAGGTTGCTGTTAAAAGGCTTAGCAAGGGTTCTGATCAGGGAATAGAGCATTTTAGAAACGAAGTGGTTCTTATAGCCAAATTGCAGCACAAGAATCTAGTTAGACTTCTTGGCTGTTGTATCCATGAGGATGAGAAGTTGCTTATTTATGAATACCTGCCCAACAAAAGCCTGGACCAGTTTCTTTTTGGTATGTTCTAGACTTCTATTCCCATACTCTCAAAAGTATTCTTGAACGACCAAGCAAACTTACTTGTCTGAACGGCTTATGCATTGCACTCATGAAGTACACATCCTGTTCTTGGCAGATGTTGCAAGGAAGTCTATACTTGATTGGCCAAAGAGGTTCAACATAATCAAAGGGGTTGCTAGAGGACTTCTGTATCTCCACCAAGATTCGAGAACGACTATAATCCATAGAGACCTCAAGCCAAGCAACATCCTGCTAGACGTGGAGATGAACCCAAAAATATCAGATTTTGGAATGGCAAGGATCTTTGGGGGCAACGAACAACAAGAAAGTACCAGACGAGTTGTTGGCACGTAGTAAGTACTTCTTTCACTAGCTCTTGGTCTGAAAATTTAATTTATAAGCCTGAACTAGCTCAAAATTTTCAAACAGCGGGTACATGTCGCCTGAGTATGCGATGGAGGGCATTTTTTCCGTCAAGTCCGACACCTACAGCTTTGGTATTTTGCTACTAGAGATTGTAAGTGGATTAAAGATCAGTTCACCACATCATCTTGTGATGGACTTTTCAAATCTCATATCATTTGTAAGTGTCACATACCGTGTTATGAAATGCTTCAGATTCTAATAACTCAACAAGAAGTGCAGTATTAGCAAATATAAATTACGAATCTTGCCATGATGTTTCAGGCATGGAACTTGTGGGCAGATGGCAAAGTGAAGGATTTCGTGGACCCAGCCGTCACGGAGAGCTACTCGCTTGATGAAGTGTCCAAGTGCATCCATGTTGGGCTCTTGTGTGTCCAGGACAGCTCCGGTGCTAGGCCTCACATGTCATCCGTTGTGTCCATGCTCGACAGTGAAGCCATGCCTCGCGCAGCGCCGAGGCAACCTATGTATTTCGCGCAGATAAATTACGAAACCAGTGATGCGACAGAAGACCTGGAAAACTCTGCCAATGGCGTGAGCCTTACGGCGCTTGAAGGACGATAACTGGCTCATGTAATTTTGCCATTTCCTATTAACTATTAAGATTTACTTATATTTGAGGAATGTATTCTATTGAAGATTTGCGTCTTTCTTTTCCTTGTTGGCTATGGCATTAAGCCCACTTTTTGTTGGGTTGTACCGTTGACACGGGTTGAGATTTTTTTGTCAAATTAATTGAGCGATAAGCATGGTAAGTGTTTTTTTCATTTTGGATTTATTTTTTTATTTCTTTATCAGCATATATACTTTCACCCTTTTTCCAATTTTATATTTTCCAAAATATTCTTGGAAAAAATATTTGGGTTCAGAAATTAGTTTATGTAATTTACAGAAATGTTTATTATTTACTTGAAAACTTCATCATGCATTACTAAAAAAATTCAATGTATTTGAAAAATGTTTGCTGTGCATTAAAAATATTCAACATGTATTTAAGTGTGTAAAAAGTGTATAAATGATCAGCATTTATTGAAATAATGTGTAAAATGTGTTTAAAATGTTCAACATTATTTAAAATGTGCATCATAAAATGTGCATCATGTTACCAAAGCATGTTCCATATGTATATGAAAAGGTTCACATATAAAAATTGTGTTTACATTTTGCACTAAACACTCATGTATTAAAAAATGTTTACATTTTACATTAATAATAAAAATTAATAAGTACAAAGAAAAAGTGAAAAATAAAGGCTAAAAGGAAAGGAAATGGAAAAACGAAAAGAAAACAAATAAATAAATAAAACAAAAATATAAAATAAAATGGAATTAAGTTCAAAAAATAGAGGAGGGAATGGAAACAATATAGAAAAATAAATAGAAAAACACAAAAGAAAAAAATGAATCGAAAGAGAGAAACAAGAACATACGAAAGTAAGAAAAACAAATCAAACCTACATAATTTTTTAGGCAACCTACATTAAGTTGAAAAACTATCGGCTTTGGACGGTCCACACTGGCGAGCAGTAGAGAAAACTTAGGCCCCACTAGCGAGCAGCAGAGAAGAAAACCCGTAAGGTTGTGTTTGCCAGTGAAGTATTGTAAAAACGGAGCACTGAGCAACTAAAGTATTTTATGGAAATGGTTCTTAGCACATGCTCCTGCTTGTCAAAAATGTTTCTCACAAAAATCTACAAGTAAAATGTGTTCATAGTCACATCCAAATGCTACCTTCAATTTTTTAGAGGGGGGGGGGGGGGAATTTAAGCATTTTGATTTGTGGAGGAAATAAAACGAACACCAAATGTTACTCTTAAAAAAAGTGAGCTTCACAACTGGAGTAAAAATACTTTGGGAGATCTTGAAAAGAGGATAAAGAATATAAAGGGGAGTTGGAGGAAGTCAGAAGAGGTACAATATCCCCACATCAAGTCTCTCGGGAACATTTTCTACGTGAGAAGCTGGATCGCTTGGAACATCACCATGACCTTTATTGAAAACAACGATCACACATCAATTGGCTTAAATCAGGTGACAAAAACACTAAGTATTCCCATACTTTTGCTTCTGAAAGAAAGAAAAGAAACACTTTGCATCGTTTAAAAGATGATGCTGGGTGCTGGGTAGAGGGAGATGAGAAATTAAAACGTTTAATAAATGACTATTTTGTGTCTCTATTTACAGCCCATGCAGATGGAAACAACCATGAAGTCTTAAGGTGTGTAAGGAGAAGAGTAGACCAAAGCATGAACAATATAGTGTGTGCTGATTTCTCAGAAGAAGAGGTGAAAGCTGCCATTGACGCAATAGGGGACCTAAAAGCACCAAGCCCTGATGGTATGCCAGCCCTGTTTTATAAACGTTATTGGCATATAGTAGGGGAGAAGGTCACTCAAAGCTCTCCAGGTATTAAGGGGACGAGACATGCCGATGGGGTGGAATGACACAATGGTGGTGCTTATTCCAAAAGTAAGCAAACCTGAAAGTTTGAAGGAGCTCCGACCAATAAACCTCTGCAACGAGGTATACAAGATAGTTTCTAAAGTATTGACCAACAGACTAAAGGTGGTTCTCCCTGATATTATCTCCTCGAACCAAAGTGCTTTTGTCCCTGAAAGAATAATCTCCGATAACATACTCTTGGCATATGAGCTTACTCACTTTTTGTAGAATAAAAGAAGAGGAAAAAGCCTGCTTCGCAGCACTCAAACTCGACACGAGCAAGGCGTACGATCGGGTTGAATGGAGTTTCTTGAGGGATATGATGATAAAGATGGGGTTCAATACTTCCTGGGTCAAGCTTATTATGAACTGTGTCACTACTGTTTGTTATCAAATAAAGGTGAATAATGATGCTACAAACATAATCATTCCAGGGAGAGATCTCCGACAAGGAGACCCCCTATCTCCATACTTATTCCTTATTTGTGCTGAAGGCCTCTCATCAATGTTACAGAAAGCGGAGGAGCATGGAAAAATAGTAGGCATCAAAGTATGCAATTGGGCTCCAAGCATAAATCGTCTCTTTTTTGCAGATGATTCCCTGCTGCTTTTACCGAAAAAGGGTTTCCCCCCGCTTTGTATTCCAAAGCACCAACACCGATACAGAGCAGACGCTGGGGCGAGCAGCACAACAAGCCAAAGAAAAAGAAAAAGAAACAATACCAACACCGGCAGCTCAACAGACGCGAATGACCTACAACCGCTGCGCCCTCCGAAATCTACCCACTACGATCCTAGGTTCCGATCCTCCGAGTACCAAGCAGCACCTCCAGAAAGGAAACGACGCCGACGACGCTGCTGCCCGGACGTATCCTAGGGTTTCCCCCGGCACACAGAGGGTAGAGGGGAATGAAGACCACCGGCACCCTCCAGGGAGGAATGGTGGCACCCGCAGGCGTCACCGCACCGGAGCCGGAAGATCCGGCAAGGATTTCTCCCAACTCCAAACCCCACCGCCCAACCGGATCGAAGCCAACCAACCAGCTCGCCGTCCACCACCTTGCGCCATCACTGTTGCGCCACCACCCATACCGCCTCACCGCGAACGCCACCATGAGGCCAAGAGACCCGAAGAGAAACGCCAAACGACGGAAGCAGCGGCACCGCTACCGAGCAGGAGGGACCCACCTCCCCCGCCAACGTGCGCCCCAGCACCGTCGTGGTCGCCGGGCGGACGCGGCAGCAGGGCACACCAGGCCACCCCTGGCCCTGCCGGACCCAAACGGGCCCGCAAAGCCCCGCCGTCCACGCTGCAGCAATTCGGATCCGCGTCGCCAGCCGCTGCCGCTTCGCCGCCACGCCCGGCCTCACGGAGGTCGCGCGTAAACTCACCCGCCGCGGCTCGCCGGGCAGATGGGGCGAAGGGCCAGATCTGGCGGCGAAGCGGCGCCGCCAGACGCGCCGCCGCTACCCGCCACCAGCGGCGGCGCGCCGTCCAGCCATCCGCCCGCAGCAGCTCAGGACCCGCCGCCACGCCGGACCGCCGCCGCCTAAGGACACCCCAGCCCGCTCCGTCCGCGCCGAGGAAGCCGAGAGAGAAAAGCGCGAGGCCACCGCCGCCAGCGTCGCCGGGCAGGCCAGCGGCAGCGCCGACGACAGCGGCAGGGAGGGAAGGAGGAGGGTGGGTCGCTGCAGAAGGAGATCGGGGCGTGGCCGGTCGCCCGCGGGGGCGACGCGGTCGCGAGAGCCCGATAGGCTTTTACCTCCCTGCTGCTTTTCAAGGCTGAAAAATAGAATTGCAACATAGATAAATCATATTCTAGAGTCATATGTTGGTTGCTCAGGTCAAGTAATCAATAAGGAGAAATCTGCCATAATGTTTAGCAAGAATACCCGACTTGAGCAGAAGAGTATGACCATGGCAGCGTTGAATATTACCAGGGAAGCAAGAACATAAAAGTATTTAGGGCGGCCAATCTACATAGGAAGATCAAAGGAAAAAGGCATTTGCCTACCTCAAAGACAAAATTTGGAGGAGAATTCAAGGATGGAAAGAAAAAAGGCTCTCAATGGGAGGAAAGGAGATTCTAATAAAGGTTGTAGCCCAAGCGGTTCTAGTCTTCACAATGGCATGCTTTGATCTGACTAAGACATTATGTGACCAGATCAGTGAGATAATATGCAGGTACTGGTGGAGCAATATGGACAACGAAAATAAAATTCATTGGGTTAATCGGGAGCAGATGATGTTGCCAAAGAAGAAAGGAGGGTTGGGATTCAGAGATCTCCATGCTTTTAACAGAGCCATGTTGGCGAAGCAAGCTTGGAGATTAGAAAATGCACCCAAATCTCTTTGCGCAAAAGTTCTGTTTGCTAAATACTATCCCTCTGGTCAAATTATTAGATCCATGCCGAAGGATGGAATGTCTTATTCATGGAGAAGTGTCCTTAAAGGTGTTAAACTGCTACGAGAAGGAGTAATATGGAGAATAGGTAATGGTGAGAATGTGAGTATATGGAATGACCCATGGTTCCCAAGAGGGCAAAGCAGAAAACCAACCACTCCCCAAAGAAGGAATGGCATCCTCTGCAACGTCTTAGACCTAATAAACCCAGTAGACGGAGATTGGGATGAGGATCTCATAAAGCAAACCTTTAATGAAGAAGATGCAGAGGAAATATTGCGGATACTAATCAGCAAGGGCAATGAGGACTGGCTAGTATGGCATTTCGACAAGAGGGGCTTATTCTCTGTGAAATCAGCTTATAGAGTGGCAATTGACTCAGATGCAAAGAGACCACTTCATGGTAAAGCTTCTGCATCTAGCACAACAGCTGACCATTTACTTTTTGAGTGGGAGAAAATATGGAGGATTCCCTTACCGGCCAAAATCTCGCATTTTTATGGAGAATGGCAAGGAACAGTTTGCCTATGAGATAAAAACTAATTCAACGAGGAGTTAAAACAGATCCGAGATGCAAACCAGTGAAGCGCATACGGAGACCGGCTCAGATGGAGGAAATACGACAAAATCTAAGTGTCTGCTGCAGTCCGAAGGATGTGCTAATCCAAATTTTTCAGCTTGATCAACAGAGAAGTGCAAGAACATGCATTATTATGTGGCTTTGGTGGCATGAAAGAAATAAAGCAAACCAAGCGGGGCAATTAGAGGCATAGAGGAAATTATTGCCTCCTTGGAAAATCATGACAGAGAGTTCAAAGAGGTTTCCAAAAAGAAATGCACTAAAAAAGTAACGACCAAGGAGGGTTGCTGGAAACCACCAGAGGAAAATTATCTGAAGATAAATATAGATGGAGCCTTTATGAAGGAAACAAAGACAGGAGGATGGGTTTCATCATAAGAAACTCGGAAAGGAGGAGTAAAAGCAGCTGGGGCAGGGAGGCTCTCCAGACTATCAGATGCAATTCAAGCAGAAACAATTGCCCTGTTATATGCAGCAGAGAGAGCAAGCAAACTGGGATGCAGGAAGGTTATTTTTGAAACAGATGCAGTAGTGTTGAAACAAGCAGTGGTTGGAGACGACTACGATAACTCAGTTTTCGGCGCCCTGTTCCGAGAAGCAAAGTTTAAATTGTTGTATTACTTCCAGTCCACTTCGATCAAGTGGTGTCCCAGGTCCTGTAATGTAGTTGCTCATAAGCTTGCGTCATTTGGCGCGAGTTTGGTTGAATAAGATGTTTACATGTGGCTATCTGATGTGCCAAACTTTGTAACTGATGCGGTTGCCAGCAATTTAGTTGGCCCGTGCATGTAATGGAATCAAGTTTCTAGTGTTCAAAAAAAAATCACTGATGAAGTATTGTTATCCTGTTTTCGTATGAAAATTGTCAAGCACACTTGTTACACTAACATAAACATATACGTAAAAGCATATTTTGAAAAAAAAAATTACTTTTTATTACGATTTTACTGTGCATTTGGTAGCATATGTATGTCCCTGGAGCCAAAATGGTGCAGTATTTTTTTAGCACGGGTTGATAATACAGATAGTTGGTCGGCCCATGTGAGGGTTGCATGTAGGCAGTTCGCCCATAGCACTGGAGTTTCTAGGTAAACCTCCAACCGGTAGTTTTTTGCGAGGCATTGCACTGCCGGTCACGCAACTGGGCCGGCCCATTGGTGCGCACAATGAAAAAGGATGGGGTAGTAGCAAAATCATAATCTAAAAAAGCAAAAATCAAAATGTGTAGTACCGGATCGAACTGCATAGTGTAGCAAACTGGATCAAGAACACGATAAAAATGAGTAATTTCTGAAAACGTGAACATTTTTTGAAATTATTAAAATGTGTGTTTTTTCCAAACACGAACAAAATTTGAAATTCTATACATTTTGTGAATAGTTTTTAAATTTTCCGAATAATTTTTAAAAAAACGAGCATAAATTTTAGAAGTTGATATTTTTGAAAATTCTCAACATTTTATGAAAATGTATTTTTTGTATTTTCCTGGAAACGCGAATATTCTTTAATGTACATTTTTGTAAACACGAACACTTTTTCAAAAGTGTGACAAATAGAAAAGAAAAGGAGATAGAAATAAAATTAAGAATAAAAAACAAAATCCAAATGGAACCTAGAAAACCAGTAAAAACAACAGTAAAACAGGTTCAGAAGTATCCCTAATGTGGCTAGGAACCATCCAGAAAGTTCCCAAAACAAGGATTCTCTTCGCATGTAAGGCTCTAAATGGGCTAGCCCATCTAACGCCCGCTAGTGTCTGTCCTAGGTATTTCAGCAACTACTTGACGCAAGACGCGTAAAATAGGAAATGTGTGTCTAGGTCTCTTTGTTCATTTGGATTCTCTCCGCATGTAAGACAGGAATGGACAACTCGGCTCAAGCAACAATGTAACGGATCGACCCATTAGTTGCTACATTTGTTCATTTGTTTCTTTCTTTTCTGTCTCAATGTAACGGATCTGTCAATTTTCGTAAAAATGTTCATGACACTTAAAAAATGTGTGCTTGTTTGAATTATGTTCCTTGACATTTTCAAATAATGTTCACTGAAATGATAAAAATTGTTCTTACAATTTTATAAAAATGCTCAGAATTTATATTAAAAAACTGTTTGCATGTCATAGATAATGCTCTGGAAATGTTTATAAGATGTTCAAATTGCGTTTAAAAACAGTCACTATGTATTAAAGATGTTCAACATGTATTTAAAAATGTTCAATGTGCATAATTTTCAACATGTATTAGGATAAATGTGCAACATGTATTTTAAAACATTCAAAGTATATATGAAAATGCTAAACCTGTGTAGAAAAATATTCAACGTGTATTCAGTACAAGTCATCATTTATTTAAAAAAGCAAAAAACCAAACATGTAAAAAGGAAAAAAGAAAGAAAAACCAATAGACAAAATAAGAAGAAGAAGAAGAAGAAGAAGAAGAAGAAGAAGAAGAAGAAGAAGAGGAAGAAACAGTACTGTGCCTTTCCAAAACCAGCAAATACTGGCTGGGAGGTTTCACGAACCAGCCTTTAGAAGCTTCTTCTTTCCCTGTCCTGCAGTCACCGTGTGTCTCACAGCAAGCGAGATATCACATAACACTCGCCACGGTCGGTACATAGTATTCTTTATTTTTTGCATTGTATTATTTTAATATTACCTTCTTGTTTTTTCTACTAGCAAAATGACTTGTGCATTGCAACGAGATAATAAAATTCAAATCAAGTTCCAAATATTCATACTTCATGTATATATATATATATGAATTTGAATATTTATGCATCAATCGGCGCGCATGTGGACGTAAGACATGTGCATTATAACATGCTCAAAATGGATAGATATTGGACTTGATCCTTGATGCATGTATTTTTTTAGTATATCCTTGATGCATGTATAAGAAGAAAAGAAAATGTCAGTTTCACAATGGATGAAAAAATAAAAGGCCATATGACGTAAGGATAATTCAGAGGAAGACTCTTTTCTTTTCATTTTTACGAGTGGTGTGGTGGGTAATTTACTTCAATTTAGGGCAGTTTTGATGACAGACTAAAAATTCTGAGAAGCAATTAATGAAGAATTTTTTTTACTTATGGGTGGCGGGTGGGTGATTTACTTCAACTTTAGTGGCAGATTCAATGACAAACAAAAAAAATCAGAGAAACAAACGAAGAGTTGATTTTCACTTACGGGTGGCATGGTGTGTAAATTATTTCAACTTTATGGGCAGCTTATGATAGGTGGACGGACCAAAAAAAATCAAAGAAACGCATCGTTTTTCTTCCTATTCTTTTTCTTCTCCGGGTTTCTGCAGTTTTTGTTTTATTTTTTGGTTCTTGGTCATTTTTTTATCATTTCCCTATTTTTTTATTTCTATTTCTTTTTCTATCTGTTGTTATTCCAAAGAAATAGGCACAGTTATTGAAAAATGTGCAAACATCTTCTTTAAATCATGCGACCACTTTTTAAAAACTAAATGAACAGTTCTAAAAATTCATGAAATATCTTATTTAAAGTGGTTGAACACCTTTTTAATTACAGGAACACTTTGAAATAAATGCGTGAAAAATCTTACACTTTTTCTTTTTGCAAAAATAATTTTATTAGGTGTACTCATGTTTTCAAAAAACGTCACTGAAAATTATGTCATAGATCAACATATTTCTTGTAGTGCTTATAAAAAATGTTCTCCCTCATATAGAAAAAAACTTGCACTCCACATACCCTAATTTGTGTTCCACTTCAGTGTTCATGCAATGACTACTTCCTATCATTTTGTTTATCAGTAGGTATACCTAAATAGGTGACTGGGAAATTCCAGCCCTGCAGGTGAAGATTACTGAGTAGTCTCCTCCGTATCTTGAAATAGGCTTTCACCCCGCTTTATATATAAAGCGACGATCCATACAACTAATATCCAAACTCCGAAACATGAACGAAGGTTGGGGCAACAAAACAATCATGCCCAACAAACACAAGAGAAATAAGAAAAAAAGGCACCCAGTGGCTGCTGAAATGTGGCCCTACGAAGACGATAGTCGACGCGCTATAGCTAGTAGTGCATCCAACATGAACCCAAGTCGATCGCGATCGTGCTGCCTAGCGAGCGGGTGCCAGTGCTAAAGAAAAGTAAGGAATTTGAAGGAGTTTGACGCCTGGCTTGGAAAGACCTGCTCAATCACCATTTTATTATGTGTCGTCCATAGAGTCCACGACATCGCCGCAAAGAAAAGATAGAAAAGCGGCGATGTCGCCCAGGATGGGTAGCCCTACTATGGAGGAACTGCGTGAGGTCCAGGGCCTCCCAGTTGGGCCCCAGTGCTTCGCGGACGAACGTCCATAGGACCCGTGCCGCCATACATGAGAATAGGACTCTTCGGTACCACGCAAAAGGGGCACAAGCCATCACTCAGGCCATGCCCCCTAAGCACCTCGGTCCACGAAGGAATGGGATCTCATAGTAGTTGCTATACAAAAATCTTTACCTTCAAGGGAAAAGGGGCTTTTCACAAGGGGGAAAGCCAAGGGATGGTGGGAGACTGGCATAATGCATGGTATGCTGTGTTTATCGAGAACTCACCCGTCAATGAGAGTCGCTAGGACACGGTGTCCATATAGTCCGGTAGCACCGGAGGTAGGACTGCCAGCACATGCATTTTGTTCCAAATATGCGTTATGGGTCTTCGCCATATTACTTCTCGGGACGAGCCCAAATAGACTATCCACTCGAATAGACCAAACATGCGTTATGGGTCTCCCTCATGGCTAGCCCAAGATTATTTCCATCACAGGCCTTTTGTTCCACCCGCCTCAAAAACATAACTCCTCAAGACTATAATTGCCGCCCTAGGTTTTTAGACGGAGACCCACGAAGACCCGACTCAGATATGTTTTCTCTCGCGACATGCTTGTTTGGCCCATATCAGAAGCCATGCCGATAAAATGAACTCTTGTATAGTATAGTGTGCTCTTCTTTGGGAACAAAGTTTTGGTGGACGGGGACATTGGAGCACTTTATTTCAAATGGTTTAAAAATAATATTTTGAATTTTCAAGAAGAGCGGATAAAAATTCTTTGAAAATGTATACATATTTGTGACAAATATGTAAATTTTGATCAAAAATATTATTATTTGCAAGTTGCACACAAAAAAAATCTCGGCCCAACAACAACAAAAATTGCCCATTTTCATCCACTTTAGCTATATGCCAGTCAACTAAATTTTAAATTTGGGCCAGTCAATTTTTTGGTTGTTGTTTTTTCCTCTGAGATTAGTGTTGTGTTTCTTTTCTGTGTGTTGTGTGTCTTTTTTTGTACTGGGAATAATTGTCTGACCTCTAGTTTGGGTCAGTCAATCTGTTAATGGGCTGATATTCATCACATGTGCGACCCAATCCTTCCCTCTCTAGCTTTGTTCTTTATCTGGTTTTCTGTTTATTTTCTTTATGAGTAGGTTTTTTCTTTTCTTTTGTGAGTATTCTTGGATGTTGGGTAAGTATAGATGTACACACATAATACTATACAATATTTGTGAAATTGCATTATATGACTATTCTTTGCTTAGTACAAAAGTACAATTTCAGTGCAAAGTCGTGTGCAAATTTTTTATTTTTTATTTCATTTTATTTTCTTCTTAAAAGGCAATACCAATGCCACTACTTAATGTTCCTCAGAAAACTTTACTATTTTGATATATTTTAGTTATTATTTCACCTTCTTTCTTCTTTTATAGTAGTACCAATGGCATTGTTATATGCTTCTTAGAACATATTTAAAAGAAGCGCAATTTTGTGTGTATATTTGTGCAAATTTCTTCCTTTGAGAACTTCATTATATTGATTTTGTTTTAGTTTCTATTTCATTTTATTTTTTTCTTAAAGGGTAGTACCAGAGCCACTAATTTATTTTTTCGTCAAAAATTCATTATTTTGATTTTTAAATTTTTTATTTCTGTCATCTTCAAAAGTAATACAAATGCCAGCAATTCATTCATTCTTAGGAAACTTGTTTTTGCAAAAAAACTCAATATTATATGCTTATTATTGCATATTATAAAAGGTGAAATTTTAGTGTAAACTGTGTGCAACTTTTAATTTTTTTGTTTTATATTATATTTTTCTCCGTAAAGGGTAATACAAATGCCACTAATTCATTCTTTGTTACCAACTTTCATATTTATACTTTGTTTGAGTCCATATTTCTTTTTTGTTCTTCTTTCATTTCTTTCTTCTTAAAGGGTAATACAAATGCCACTAATTCATTCTTTGTTAGAAACTTCTTTTTATTTTGTTTTAGTTTATATTTCATTTTCTTTCTTTTTCAGGGTAATACCAATTCCACTAATTCTTCCCTTCATTGGGAACTTTTTTGTGTGTAAATTCCACTATTACATGCTTATTGTTGCATATTATAAAAAGGCACAATCTTTGCATAAATTGTGTGCAAAGTTTCAATTGTTTTTTAGATTATATTTTCTTCAAAAAGGGTAATATAAATGCCAGTAATTCATTCTTCGTTGGAAAAACTTCACATTTTGACTTTGTTTTCGTGCTTATTCCACTTTCTTTCTTCTTAAAAGGTAGCACCATTGTCACTTATTCATTCTTTCTTATAAAACTTCATTGTTTGGATTTGGTTTAATTTTTATTTTCTTTATTTCTTTAATGGTAATACGGCCACTAATTCATCCCTGTCTAGAAAGCTTCTTTTTGCAAACCTTTCACGAGTATATACTTATTCTTGCAAAAAAAGGTGCAATTTATGTGTAAATGGTATGCAAATTTTGTGATTATCATACTACTTTTATATATTTTTGTTTTTCTGAAGTGGTACCAGTGTCAGTAATTCGTTCTTTTTTAGAATTTATTTATTTAATGTTTTCTTCAATTATTCTGTAAGGTCACTAGTAGAAAACGGAGCTTGAAAACCGGTTTGTAAGGGCCTTTAGTGCCGGTTATAGAACCGACACTAAAGTGTGGGCACTAAAGGCCCCCCCCCCCTTTAGTACCGGTTCGGCATGAACCGGCGCTAAAGTGCCACCACGTGGCGTGAGCTCACGCCCTGGTATGGGGGACCTTTAGTACCGGTTGGTGTTACCAACCGGTACTAAAGGTTTTTTTATTTATTTTCTGAAAATTTTGGAAAAAGAAATTTGATTTTTTTAGATTTTTATTTTTTCTGAATTATTTGATAATTTAGTCTCTAATCACCTCTCTTAACTGCTCGAGTGTGGATCACTCATTCCAAATCATCTAACTTCCCGACCGGTCACCCATCCCTCTCACTACTCCAGCCCGAGCACGCTTAACTTTCGGGTTCTATTCTCCTTCGTTTCCAAGTCTGCACTTGTTGTTTTCCTGACAATAGTAAGATGTTAATCCTATTAACCCTCAGGAGTTTAGCTTGAGCATGAAGTCACACATTTCACCGTTTGAGTTTGAAACTATTATTCTAAAAAAACAGTAATTATTTAGTAACGCTAATATTTCTTGAATAAGTTTGACCATAGTTTGACCACAGTTTGACCAAAATTCAAAAAATTGAAATAATTATTTAGTAACACTAATATTCTTGAATAATTATGTAGTAACATTAATACTTCTTGGATAAGTAGTTTGATCAGATTTAACTAATTTTTTTTAGAAAAACTGAAATTTCACCATATCTTTTTTTCCTTTTGGAATTTGAGGATTCTAAAAAATTCCAAACAGGTCGTAGGCGGTCTCCATCAGATGCGGATTTTCGTGCTGAATTTTTTGATATATTATACGTTTTTTACCGACATCGTATGCAAAAGTTATAGCCGTTTTACATTTTCCCTACACTTTTTGCAAAACATGTCCAAATTTAAGTTTTCAAATTTTCCTAACTAGTAGATGTAATAATATAACTACCTCTCGAAAGATTTTATTTTCTGAAGTTTTTATCATTTTCTTTTGATTTTTTCAAAACTGAAATGGCGATACACTGTCTCCACCTCTTATACGGATAAGATTCCTAGTCTTTCCAACTAGTTTTCCGGATAGAGTCCAAATCAAATTACCAACCACGATCAAATTTGTCTGTTAACGGATTCTACCCGTTGTGTCCCCGGAGCACGCGCTTGTGAGCAACGCGCCATAACAGAGTGTAAATTCCTCTAATTACGTAGATCAACATTAGGGCTGTAATCTAACTGTACGATCTAGCTCCTTCCAATCATCAGTGTACCCGGGTAGTCTTTTCAATATAAATAGTATATTGTATTCCACTGATAATCGACCAGCTTCCTTAAGCATATATTAATTAAGTATATTCCAACAAGTAACAACTCCATGCTAAACATGTAAAGCAATTCCATGTATAAATACATGTATAATTCCATATGAGGTATTCCGAATATTAACAATTCTAAGTAATTTGAATATAGTTGCAGGACACATAATTCCAACAGTTCCCACTCCAGCAGCCGGCCTCCTCGTGCTGCCTCCCTGCCTCCTCCAATGGCACCTAGAGAGGAGCTCCTCTGTGCCACGAGCCAGCCCAGCTGCCGCCGCCCCTCTCCTCCTCTTTCTCAGCTTTTCCCTTATCCTTCTTCTCTCAGCTTTTCCCATATCCTTCTTCACTCTCTAATCTTTGTTTTCTCCAGGGAAGAGAGACGCGAAGGAACAACCCGCAGCACTACAGCCACCTTGGTCCTTGGAGCTCGCCCCACCGACGGGCCAGCCACCTCTCTGTCGCCCTCGTGCTCCTTCGCGTCGATCCGAACAACAGCGCAGCACCACCGCCGCCTTGGAGCTCTACCTGCCTCCGACCGGCCGCCTCTCCGTCAGCCTCGGGCTCCTCCGCCTCGATCTGTCCGCCCCGTCGCCGGATTCACGCCGGAGCAGCCGGATTTGCCGCCCCACCGCCTTGGAGCTCTGCCCGCCTCCGACCGGCCGCCTCTCCGTTGGCCTCGGGCTCCTCCACCTCGATCTGTCCGCCCCGTCGCTGGATCCGCGCCGGAGCAGCTGGATTTGCCGCCCCGCCGCCGTCGGAAGGAGGAGGACGCTCAAGAGGAGCGCCCGTTCATCCGCGACGTGGGCCACGCAATTGGCTCCAGCCCTGCCGCAGGTCTTCAAACAACCTCGGATCTCTCTCTGTCAACTCTCTCATCCATGCTGAATTTTCGTGCTGAATTTTTTGATATATTATACGTTTTTTCCGACATCGTATGCAAAAGTTATAGCCGTTTTACATTTTCCCTACACTTTTTGCAAAACATGTCCAAATTTAAGTTTTCAAATTTTCCTAACTAGTAGATGTAGTAATATAACTACCTCTCGAAAGATTTTATTTTCTGAAGTTTTTATCATTTTCTTTTGATTTTTTCAAAACTGAAATGGCGATACACGCGGGGGGAGGGGGGTAGAGTTTGTAAATTGCCCTATAGTGCCAGTTTGTGTCTTCAACCGGGACTATAGGTTAAGACTCTGTAGTGCCGGTTGGTGACGCAAACCGGTACTATAGGTTAGACCTTTAGTACCGGTTTGTGTCACAAACCGTCACTAAAGGGGCTCGTGGGGCCCTGGCCTGACGCCAGCCTGCCACCACCCCTTTAGTACCGGTTCGTGGCACGAACCGGTACTAAAGGTTCATTACGAACCGGCAATGCATAGCCATTCGAACCGGCACTATTGATCACATTAGTGCCGGTTTTTTTACAAACCGGCACTAATGTGCTTCACGTTTGACCCTTTTTCTACTAGTGGGTGACAGCACCACAAGTATTAGAAGTTTAGGCGAGCGGCTTTTCTTCTTCTTTTGGGTTATCAGGTAACTGCTCATAGTAATTAAATCCATGGTAGTTAAGAAAATTGTGTTATGAGAATACTCAGAAAATATTTTGCTACCAAACAGGGCTTTTTTTTAATATATGATAGGGGGAGTTGTGTGGTTGAAAGAAAGCCACATCTCAATATAAAGATGGTCGGTAGCAATTTCGCTGCAGGGTTAGCATTTTTAGAGAAGCTCTCACGGCCATGGTGATGCTTTTAACCAACGAGATAGGAGCCGCTTGCACAGGCATCGCTAGCATGTGTGGCCGTGCTTGCAGTAGCTAGCCGACCGACTAAGTGTCAAGAATATCGTGTGGCTACCTTGGTTGAACTGTTGATGAACCAGAAAACAGCTACTTGTAATTTAGGAAATGTCTTGTTCAAACAAATTTTTTGTGGACCAAATATGACCTAGCTCCTATTATCTTTTGAGTCAAATGTGCTGGATGTTCCATGCAATGGACAAGCAGTAACTAACTATCATAGCTGCCTCGTGTTCTGCATGCTTCGTTCGATGGACTTGATGTTCCGCATGCAGTAAGAAGCGTTCCAATGCATATATTGACTGAATCGTGTTTGTGGTCAGTCGACTGACTAAAAATTTATTTTTAGTCGACTGGCCAAAAATTTATTTTCAGTCGACTAACCACTAGACGGTCCCATTTTCATCTACACATTTGTTTTTTGTATACGCCACGTATGGAAGTATCATGTTATGAAAATTTCCCTAACCGTGTTATATATGTACTAGTAAATGTGTCCGTGTGTTGCACCGAGAGAAATTTTTTAACATGCCATCCATCATGTCAAAAGCTAGCGGGTCGAGCAAAGTGGGATTTTTAAAGAGGAAAGCGCAAGACATATATGATTAACCTAAGGTAGTGAGACATGTAATCAATGAAACCCGTCTCATGTGAAGAACCACATTTCATCATATAAAAACAATAAATCGACATCGCGTCGTTGATAAAGCCGGGAGCCGATGAAAAAAATAGAGAGGGCCAAGGTGTCGCCGGCCTGGTCAACACGAGCCACCGCCCTACTGCACATGTGCAGATTCAGTGCCAAACAATGTCATCCGCGCGACCGTACATTGTCACTCCTATGCGCGTCATTCCAAAGAAAGAGATGGAGACAGAGGAAAGGGTACAACCCCCCTCAAAAACATATAAAAGAGCATTATGGACCTTTGGAAAAGCGTACATATATCTATACACTCCTACGTCCATCCCTCGTGAGAATTTCCTACTTGCTTGCATCGGCAACAATCAGTGAATGATAGTGATCTATTCCCTTCATTCCTAAATATTTGTCTTTTTAGAGATTTCAAATGGACTACCACATACGGATGTATATAGACATATTTTAGAATGCAGATTCATTCATTTTGCTCCGTATGTAGTCACTTGTTGAAATCTCTAGAATGACAAATATTTAGGAACGAAGGGAGTATATGCTGAGTTGTGTCTCGCATCTTGCACCGCCGCTGTCAACCTCGCCGTTGGCGCCAGTCATCGCCATGCAACACACGTGCCGCCATGCCCGCACAACTGTAAGCCAAGTACACGCGCTGCCTTCAATCGAGCCCCCATTGCCCCCACATCAGCTGCATAACGCTCGCAAATCTCCAACGCCCTACTACACACTACAGACGCTGAGTCGTGTGTTGTTGTGTACCATTCCCATCACGTCTGTTGTCATGTGCCTCCCGCCACCGGCCGCTACCACTCGCTGTCCTTGTAATCGAAGGGGCGCACGCACATGATTAGTTGGTTAGTTTATAATTTGGCAATCATGCCCTCGTAGTCGAACAAGTAAGTTTTAATCTTCACCATTGATTTAATAAAAAGGGTGTACTAAATTTAAGGTGCCGTTGATTTTACGACCTTATATTCCCTTTGCTTCTAAATATAAGTCTTTTTAGAGATTTTAATATTGACTACATACATAGTGAAATAAATGAATCTATATTTTAAAATATGTCTACATACATTTGTATGTAGTCTTCGCTGAAATCTATAAAAAAGACTTGTACTTTAGGAACGGAGGGACTATCATATAATCATCCCATGAGCTGTACACGTTCTTTCCCCAAAGAGGCTATATACGTTCTTCCCGTGAAAAACAAAACTATACGTTCAAAGCTAGTCTAAAAAGTAGCTTGATTGATTTTGTAGCCAGTCTTGCCATGTTGCCTGCCGACGGCGTTTTTTTTATTCTGAGAATGCTCTAGATGGAAGCTGTGGAATAGGAATCGCTAGGCTATCGCGCATCCTTATCTTTTATGGACGCAACCTCACTTGTTTCTGCGCCAGTTTTTTCCCCTTTGCAGATTTTTCCCTTGTTCCGGTTAAATTTAGGGTTTGCGGTCTACTCCCTAATTCCTCTACGCTTATCCGTGGTGCCGCTCACAATTCACATATCTGAGGCTAGGGGTAGGGACCTTCTTATACTGCCTTTCCAAAGAGTCCACCTCTTATACAGATAAGATTCCTAGTCTTTCCAACTAGTTTTCCGGATAGAGTCCAGATCAAATTACCAACCACGATCAAATTTGTCTGTTAACGGATTCTATCCGTTGTGTCCCCGGAGCACGCGCTTGTGAGCAACGCGCCATAACAGAGTGTAAATTCCTCTAATTACGTAGATCAACATTAGGGCTGTAATCTAACTGTACGATCTAGCTCCTTCCAATCATCAGTGTACCCGGGTTAGTCTTTCCAATATAAATAGTATATTGTATTCCACTGATAATCGACCAGCTTCCTTAAGCATATATTAATTAAGTATATTCCAACAAGTAACAACTCCATGCTAAACATGTAAAGCAATTCCATGTATAAATACATGTATAATTCCATACGAGGTATTCCGAATATTAACAATTCTAAGTAATTTGAATATAGTTGCAGGACACATAATTCCAACATCTCCCACTTGTCCAAAACAATCATTCAAATATTCGTAAACCCGTAGCCTTAACATGCTTACCAAAAACCTCCTCAGTAAGAAGCTTAGTCAGGGGACTAGCAACCATATTAATACTTGGTAGAAAATCCAAAGAAATAAACCTTCCCTCAATATGTTTGCTTGTTGTGACACCTAAGGTCTCTAGAGACCTTTATTTTCCGCCTAAATAATTCCAGCATAGCTGTCCTCGGTGCCTCGAGTATTATTTCCTCGAGTGTAATTCCACCTTTATAGACACCTTGAGTATTATGTTTCCTCAAGTGAAATTCCGCATCAATTATTTCCAGTCACATATATCAATAATTGAATAATTCCACATTGAGTCAAAATATATGACAACCATGTTGAATAAAGTTTTGAAAACCACATAAATAGCATTCCAATCAGTAAATGAAGTTCCATCAGTAACCATATTTTGAAAGAAATTCCTGACTCCAGTCAGTGAACCTGCACCATATTAGTACTGAAAATTATAATTGAATATGCGTACCTTGACTTATTTCTCATCTCGCAAATATAGTAATACCTTCCTCAATGTGTTTACCTTTAATGTAAATTCCGGAACAAGTGACAGGTTGCGATGCATTTTCCACAATCTTATATGATGTGTGAGATTCCCTTAGCTGCTCGTCATTCCTTCCACTACTTGAATGCAGCATAAATTCTGAAAACTAAGGTATGATAATATAATGAAGATACATACGAATTCCAGTGTCATTTATTATTCCATTTTTCCTCAGGAGTTCAAATATAATTCCTCACTGAGTATGATTGCCTTTATCAAAGGTATTTTAACAGATTTGCAATTTTCCATAGAGAAACACTTCAAAAATATTATATATGTATTTCCACTTGTAAAACATAGGATGTTTCAAATGTTCCTTTCATATGAAAGTTAAAAGATGACCAAGCTTTCACTTCCATCAATGTGACTTTATCATTGCAAACAACAAAACAATGTTAACGTATACAATAATAATGCAAAATATTTCACACTTACATTTGTAGATGACCACCTTGCTTCATTTAGAAGACCATATGACCTACTATTCCATTGATGTGAAGCTTGTTATAAGACCATATATTAATATATTCTATTAGCAAACCATGCCTTTAGTTCCTCTTTCCCAAAAATTCCAGAGAGAGAGTTTCCACAAAGTATATTTCCCTTTGTGTGAAGAACCGAATATCAGGAGTGACATTATAATATTCCAATGAGCCAAATTTCCTTAAATAAATAAAAACACTTACAAACAAGAGCTTGCGGTTGTTTGGTATGATAATAAGTTCCCAAACTATATATTTGCTCATTCAATTTGTTCCTTCCCGCATTTCTTCCACCCATAGTTGACATTGATGACATTCCACTAAAATTTAGAGTGACTTCCCCTAAAACACATAATAATTTTCCAGACATGATAGTCCAAGCTAATTCCTCCCACTTATCCTAAGCATGTTAGTGTCGGGAGTTTCACTTGTAGTTTCCTTTCGGGTCAAGATTATATTCTACTATGATTGTTAATATTTCCACCCTTGATCATAAAAACAATTGTTTTCCTACTTTCCACCAGTTTTCCTTTTTCAAATAAAAAAACCCTTTAATCCAATAGAATAACCATGAAAAACAATTCCTGGTGTATGCTTTGTAGTAACTGGAATTTCCTGTCAAAATAGAAGATTTCCTTCCAGTCAAGTGATTGTACTAGATGTAGAATGATATCAACAAATGACAGTATGCAATGCTTTTTCCCAAAGAAACAAAGGGAGTATACATGACACTCAATTCCTCCATTCAATTGTGGAGTGTACAGTATATTACAATGGTGAATTGTTCCATGCTCTTTACATACAAACGATATATTCCTGAAGTGTACTTCCCCCACCAATCAGTTCTTAAAACTATGATATTATTTAATCAACTGATTTTCCACTTCAATATAACATGTGACCAGCACAATAAAACATTCCGACTTGTATTTTCAGATAGTATAAACATAACGTATCAAGTGCAATCATCAATGCTGAGATAAAATAAATAGCCTGGCCTCTAGTGGGAGTGCAAAGAAAATACCATAAGTATATCAGAGAAAACAAATGATGTGAAACTTTTTATCTCCCTCCACCTTAAGAGAAGGCGTGTAAACCAGAAATAACCATTATATATGCTTCATCAGTACGATAGTCCTCCCACTAAAAATTTAGAATTCTAGAATAATGAACCACTTAATCATATTCCAAGATATGTGTCCAAGTCGTACATGGCGTAAATATTGAGATTACAAGCATGTATTCCCATTGTAGGTATTCCTCCAAGCAGTTATCTTCCCCAAATAAACAGTTCGGGTTGCCAACATTCATTGGACCATCAAAAAAGAAGAGGCCATTGTACAAAATTCCATAGTGCACTAATTTTAACCATTGATCAATATTTCCACTCTTCCTTTTCCAAATAGTATGCCATAATCAATAAATTCCAAGAGGGAGAAATAAATTTAATCCCTTCTCATTGAAGTTAAATAATATGTCCTATAACAATAATAGTTTTCCTCAACGCAGGAGTTTTATGGCATAATTTCCAATTCAAAGTACATCATTTCCATTGAAATTGTTGCATGCCAATGAAGTCGCGACAAATGAAGAGCAAATTTCCTTGTCCTTGGAGTGACTCCTATCTTCCTCCATAAATAAGTGATGCTCAACAATAACACTTCTTTGACCCTTTGCAAGTTATGCATAATGTTCCGCACAATATTTCCACCATAGCAACTTTTCAGTGTGTAATCATTTTGCTTGGTGCAGTTCATCCACACATTTTTGGACCGGAGTCCTCCTAAATTTCTTCCAAGGAGTAGACATATTTTCCTTGTTGTGACTTGCATGCATAGATTAGCAATCAAACAAGTTAAGAAATTAATCAATAATCTAATAAAACAATTAAAAAAATGCTAGGTAGCATATGAGTTCAATATTCCTTTCCTGACAGCATGCATGTACAGGTGCGCAGAATCATGTCGAATTACTCCAAGGAGCCAAAAGTTTCCACGTATTATGTCGGTTTCCAGAATACGTCATCAAGTTCCAGTGCAGAAATTTAGAATCGCGGAAGTCGTTTTGATCCAATCTCCCTATAATTAGGTAGCAGCGGTAGCGTGCCTGCAGTTTCCGAGCAGCTAGCTCGTCCGGCTCGGCATGTCGTCGAGTGCAGATTTCGGAGCAGCATCAAAGTCATCAGGGTGGAGGATTTGGCGAGTACACGGACAAATGAAGCAGGCACCAACAGCGATGTCCATGTAAAAACTAGCCTGATTTATTCCTGTACAATGCACACAATACGTAGCAACGCTGGGCTTGATTTCCGGTCCTTAATACACTTGGACATGCACGAATCTGACCAAGTTAGTAAAGAAAATTTTGTGTTCCAAGCATGTTCCCTCGATCCGTGCACAGAGGACAAACAATCTGCACAACTGGATGCTTCGATTGTTGATTGGACCGTACGCATAGAAAAAACAAGTCCAACACTGCCAATCCCATACGCGTACGCAGGATTTGAAACTTTCTTCCTTCAGCCGTGTAAAAATTGTACAAGCAAGATCGATTAGTAGACCCCAATACCTCAATTCCTCAATCGGCCTGAACTTGATTAATGGTTGGCAGAAGAATCACCGATCCAGCAAAGAGCAGTATTCCTTGATCAATTAGTTCCTTCCTTCCGCGCCACACGCGTGAATCACAACGTGAACAGGAGCCCGATTACCTTCCTCAGCCGGCACAACTAAAGTTTACCAGGGACTTGATCTCGCGAACAAATAGTACGGACGCGGGCAGAAGTGATTGCACGACAGCAGAATCAGTCGCGGACACCGGTGGCAGAGGTCCCGACGTACCAGGGTTAGACCACGCACTGAACCTTGCTCATGATACCAATGTTAAAATTTAGGGTTTGCGGTCTACTCCCTAATTCCTCTCTGCGCTTATCCGTGGTGCCGCTCACAATTCACATATCTGAGGCTAGGGGGTAGGGACCTTCTTATACTGCCTTTCCAAAGAGTCCACCTCTTATACGGATAAGATTCCTAGTCTTTCCAACTAGTTTTCCGGATAGAGTCGAAATCAAATTACCAACCACGATTAAATTTGTCTGTTAACGGATTCTACCCGTTGTGTCCCCGGAGCACGCGTTTGTGAGCAACGCGCCATAACAGAGTGTAAATTCCTCTCATTACGTAGATCAACATTAGGGCTGTAATCTAACTGTACGATCTAGCTCCTTCCAATCATCAGTGTACCCGGGTAGTCTTTTCAATATAAATAGTATATTGTATTTCACTGATAATCGACCAACTTCCTTAAGCATATATTGATTAAGTATATTCCAACAAGTAACAACTCCATGCTAAACATGTAAAGCAATTCCATGTATAAATACATGTATAATTCCATACGAGGTATTCCGAATATTAACAATTCTAAGTAATTTGAATATAGTTGCAGGACACATAATTCCAACAGTTCCCACTCCAGCAGCCGGCCTCCTCGTGCTGCCTCCCTGCCTCCTCCAATGGCACCTAGAGAGGAGCTCCTCTGTGCCACGAGCCAGCCCAGCTGCCGCCGCCCCTCTCCTCCTCTTTCTCAGCTTTTCCCTTATCCTTCTTCTCTCAGCTTTTCCCATATCCTTCTTCACTCTCTAATCTTTGTTTTCTCCAGGGAAGAGAGTCGCGAAGGAACAACCCGCGGCACTACGGCCACCTTGGTCCTTGGAGCTCGCCCCACCGACGGGCCGGCCACCTCTCTGTCGCCCTCGTGCTCCTCTGCGTCGATCCGAACAACAGCGCAGCACCACCGCCGCCTTGGAGCTCTACCTGCCTCCGACCGGCCGCCTCTCCGTCAGCCTCGGGCTCCTCCGCCTCGATCTGTCCGCCCCGTCGCCGGATTCACGCCGGAGCAGCCGGATTTGCCGCCCCACCGCCTTGGAGCTCTGACCGCCTCCGACCGGCCGCCTCTCCGTTGGCCTCGGGCTCCTCCGCCTCGATCTGTCCGCCCCGTCGCTGGATCCACGCCGGAGCAGCCGGATTTGCCGCCCCGCCGCCGTTGGAAGGAGGAGGACGCTCAAGAGGAGCGCCCGTTCGTCCGCGACGTGGGCCACGCAATTGGCTCCAGCCCTGCCGCAGGTCTTCAAACAACCTCGGCTCTCTCTCTGTCAACTCTCTCATCCATACTGTAGACAACTCAAATCCAGCGGGGCACTCCATTGTTTGGTGTTGGAAAGCACGTTGTAGATTGAGAAGGTGTTGGTACGGCTGCGGCGCTCCGGTGGCCGGCCAGCGCGGGGCGGCGGGAGGCTCTAGCGCGAGCGTGCGCGTGGAGGCGCTGTGTGCGGTCAGGCGACGGACGCCGGCAGATGTAAAGTGTTTTTTTTGGTGAAAACGGTTTTATCAGATCCACTTAAAAAAAGAACTGCGGGTTAAATAACTAAAATATATATATCAGGAACTTTTTTTACAAAAAGGCGCGACGGACGACCAGAAGCAATGCGTGGTTTATTATTACTAGCAAAAAAGGCCCGTGCGTTGCAACGGGTAAAAATCAATATCACACGCCTTTGTCGTTTCGAAGTTATCCTCTTCCCCGACCTTGTCCATGATAGTTGTGATGTCTACGTGATCACAATGAACCCAAATGTGATCAATCCCAAGATGAAGCACTGATCCACCCCCTAACGCACTATCTATGTAGGCTAGCGTCAAGTGACAAACTCATGTGGAATCAGTTATCATACATGGATATCATAATAGATAACGACCAACAGATGAAGTGGTTAAAAATATCACTCTAAGGTCAGCTCCAACACAAGAGCATTTAGAATCCTGAGCAAATTAACATGCACAATCATACGACCCTAGTAGCTACATTGTGTATATTTTTTTTTAGTGTCCGACTCTAGGTTATGTGTTGATACCAGGAAAGTAGCCGGGACGATGCAAAATCTGCCAGGATTTTATTCCTAATGTCTGCATTGTACGTGTCCTAACCACGTTTCAAGTGGCAATTTTTTTAAAAACTTCTAGAAAAATACGGACTTGGCTTTTCTAAACTCTTCTTGATCATATACGTCCATATGACAGGGAGCCTCCCAAAGCTCGGAAGAAAAAGAGCAATCGCGGTGAGGCAACATATGTTTGTTCCGTCGTGGACATCTTCGAGTGTCTAATAATTTATTAAAAGTATTTTACGAAATTACCGAAAGATTTGAAATATAATGATTTTGATTATATAGTTTTTTTTCTTCTAATGGTAGGTTTGCTCTATTTAAAAGATTACATTTCATTCCTAATATTTTCTTTTTGCACTATTAAGGGCTTGTTTGGGACCGCTCCGCTTCATCAAAATCAGTTTCGCTCCACTAAATTCACTTTGGAGCAGATTCATCCTGAAGTTGTAGCACTATCAAAGAGAATGTTTGGCTTTCATCTAGCTCCAGCTTCAAGAATGAGAAATTTGGTGGAAAGGATCTATTTGATTGGTTGAGGGAGAAACGAAGGGTATCCACTTCTTGGTGGCGGTGGTGGGTAATTTCCACCCAACTCAAACTTCAGAGTTTTTGAAGACCGAAGAGCTTCATAAAAACTAGGAGTTGTGCCCAGATTCTAGTTTTTTTTGAGCGATATCGTGGAGCTACGTTTAAACATTTGTGTTTTTGGAATGGAATTGAATTTTAAGGAGCAGAGCAGTCCCAAACAGGCTTTAAGTCTTGATCCAAACACTATAACTCCCGTGCGGCTGAGCGGCCTACACGTAACTACACGTACACCCATCAGGCCCATCACGTGTACCTCCACGGCTCCACCGCTGGTTTATCCATTCGCCACCCCACCAAGATGCATCTGCATCCATGTCTCCTATTCTCTCGCTCCATCTCTCATCCTCTCTCAAATCTCTATGAGACTATGACCGGTGGACTCCGTGTGGGCGGAGCGAAGTGGGAGCCAAGCCAGCCGAGCCGACCCCTTTCCTCTTCCCCTTCCTCGCAGCGGTTCGTGATTTGCCCTTTCTCGCTCCATCTCTCTTTCTCATCCCGTGCTTCCACCGATATGCGCAACCAACGGATTTAGCGCTATGAGCCGGCTGCTCGGCGAAGTTCCTTCCCAGGTTGGCGGCGTGTTCAATCGGGTGACTGCATGCAGGCCCGGATGTGAAGCCTCCAAAGTCGATGGTGGCCCCGTTCCACCTGAGTGAGCGCGGCCGCCGGATCCCGTCCTGTCCTCTCTCTCTCTCTCTCTCTCTCTCTCTCTCTCTCTCTCTCTCTCTCTCTCTCTCTCTCATTTCCTCGTCTCGTTCTAATTCTATGGAGTGCATATTCATGCAGGCCGATGTGAAGCCAAGTTGCTGGCACTCCGTTCTAGACCACCAGATCCGGAGTGCCGCCGACGGTTCCTGTCCCCATCACGCCCGCGCCAACGACCGCCAAGTTGCTGGCACCCCGTTCCAGACAACCAGATCTGGAGCGCCGCCGCCAGATCTCATCCCCCATCACGCCCGCGTCAACGACCGCCGCGGAACCCTCCTCGGCTCCGCCTCCTCAACCATTCACGGCAAGAACCGGGACAGCGCCGTGCCCTTCCCCGTCTCCACCACTACAGTGCTTGCGCCGTCGGTGCTGTTGTATTTCATTATCATTCGAATATGCATGGATTTGACCCCTTCGTTGCCTTCCCATCATGTTGTGTTCATTCTTTTCTGAATCTGATTCTCATTCCTGGTGCGAATTTTCTATAAATCATGGTCAGGATTTGTTCCTTCATTCTCGGTTATAATTCGTTGAATCGCCCCTGCGGATCCCGTTTGCGTGCGTGCGTGCGTGATGGTTGGGGCGCGACCACAGGTTGAATACTAAAAAACGTAGGGTGTTTCTTGCATAAGCCAAAAATTTATTTTCAGTCGACTAACCACTAGACTAGACGGTCCCATTTTCATCTACATATTTGTTTTTTGTATACGCCACGTATGAAAGTATCATGTTATGAAAATTTCCCTAACCGTGTTATATATGTATTTGTATGTAAAACAAAATTTCATTTTTTTGTGATGTAGAAATATATTTTTTAAGTCCTCCCTTTGTTCTTTTCGGCTCTTCTTGCGACTTGATATAGTTGCTCCAAGTCGTGGTGGTGTCCTTACTATCCTTTGTGTAACAACTATCTCCAGTTTGATGTGGTGAAGGAGGGTTGCAACAGCCACCCGCTCACTATTTATCTCCTTTTGTGCAGCGACGGCCACTCGAGACTAGATCTCCTTCACAAAGCGGCACAGTTATATGGGTGCCGACGCGGGAAGATGAGATAAAGGCGGAAAAGGAGGAGATGTTGCGGTTAAGGAAGAGAACATGGTCAGGTGAGTATGAGAAAAGAGGAAATAATCACGATTAGGGTTACAACCCCATTTTAAGATACATGGGATCGGGCATACAATCACTAACAAATCTACCAAAGAGCCGTATGCATTGTGGAGCTAATCACATGCGAAACTTTGAAGGATCGTCGACATCAGCAAGAATATAGCAAAACACTTCTTATGAAGAGCCATCCCCGGTTATTACACCTACATAGTTGGCTCTAGGTAGTAAGCGGTATCCTTCGGCTATACTTTTGCAAGTGGGTGGTTTTTTTTTTTCCCCTCACCATTCAGTGGTTATTACTTTCACAATCAACTTGGCACACGCTCACACCCCCAGTTTGGCGAGGTGCTCTCATTTGCGAGGGACCAAATGCATTGCACATTGTTTCACAAAATAAAAATAATAGAGGGAGCACTATTCATTTGCCAACAACAACACGTATATTATATGGTTATTAAATGTTCAAGCCATGCACCAAGTACACAGTATATTCCGGCACAAGTACGTAGTGCCGATCGATATAGCCAGTAGTATTACGCAGTGTCACACTATGTGTATCTGAAGCAGCTATATATCTAGCTTACACATATTTATTCGTTTATTTATTTATTTAGTGTGACACGTTTGGATGGAGCGATCGTGCGCTTTTACGTACTACTCCCTCCGTCCGAAAATACTTATCATCAAAATGGATTAAAAGAGATGTATCTAAAATTAAAGTACATCTAGATACATCCCCTTTTACCCATTTTGATGACAAGTATTTTTGGACGGAGGGAGTGCCAGCCAGCTTGCTCAATTCACCGGTACCTCCGGCCACCGCAGCTGCCCTCCCTCTGACAGTTGAAGTAGGCGGCGGCGACCGGAGCGCCGAGGCCGTAGCACTCGGCCAGGTCCCTGGTGATGAAGTTGGAGCGCCACCCTGGTGCGTAGATGGCCTGCCGCGCAGCCTGCCGGAACACCACGAATGCCACGCGGTGGATCCCCGCCGTCGGCTGCGGCTTCTCGTACGCCACCACCTCAGTTCCTGCATGCAGCCATACACACAACGTTCCCATCGGATTAATACCAGCCAATATTTGTTTTTCATTGGGAAAGACAGTTGCAGAGGATAATTGACACGATACATGTGCTGGGTAGATTGATTTCTTACCACGGCTCACGTCACCTCCGTCAGGTATGTCTGTCACCATCCTGTATGTAGTCAAGAAATTAAACCGAAGCAATTAGCTTAATTCTCTATAGTATAGTAGTAGTAAATATATACATACACCCCCGCAAAAAAAAAGTATACATACACTAATTATTATATATTTTTCTCACGAACTGGTTAGCACACAAAGTGCATGCATGGCAAGGTACCTAGCTACGTGTAAAGCTAGCTAAATTAGGCAGCATGCACGTACCAATGGAGGTACTCCCGTTGGGAAGGGTTGGTTGGGCTGGGTACATCAGGGTCGACCATCACCTGTAACAAAAAACATGGTGCACATGTTATCCATGCAACGCATATGCATGGTAAAACAAAGGACGCGACTGAATTTACTAGTATATCACTAAGCACTCTAGGATTGGAGTCCTCACAATAAATTGAGGTCTTCAATTGAAATTTGGTCACCTAATTTCAACCGGGTCAACAATTTCTCAAAAATTTCTCATTTGTTTCTTTATACAATACCAAGGAAAAAAATAGCATGCTAGAGCAAAATAGGATCGGCCTCAGAATTCGCTATTAGCGTGCTATATCGCGCTATTAGCGAGACGTTGTATAATGATTTATTTAGCAAACCGATTCTCAATACGCTATAGGGTGCTATTAGCGACGCTATAGCACACTATTTTTTCAGTGTACGATACACTATGCTTCCTAATGTTTAAATCTTCACAATTAATTGAGGCTTCAAACTAAAGTTGAGTCACCCGGTTTTGACCAGGTCAACAATTTCTCAAGGAGCCCCTATTTAGTTATTTTAATTCTCTATGTTACCTAATCTTAAAGCTTTTTTATTCGATTGAAATATTTAATTTTGAAATTGGTTTACCATTTTGATTGGGCCAATGATTTTTCAAATCAATCAATAGTAACTGGCTTATAAAAACACATCAACCCCTTCCAGACTCTCATCACCCAGAAAAAAGCATCACCATGTGATACTATAGCACGAATATAGTACATGCAACCACTAACGAAAAAATTTCACACGTAAATATGGGTTCATTAGCTGATAACATAGAATCACACCGCGAAAGGACCACCAAATAACTGCATTATAAATAAACATAAAACACACATCATCATCTCCCCCACCTGCTAACTAAATATTCCACCAGTTTCAACATATAAGGGGTATTATTTTTTAGGAAGTCAAATTTCTTTAACTTTGAACAAGTTTAGAGCCAAAAATATCGGCATCCACAATATTAAACAAAAAATATGAAATTCATTTCATGATGAATCTAATAACACTGATTTCATATTATGGATTTTGAAATATTTCTGTAAAATTTGATCAACCTTAAAGAGCTATAACTTTGCAAAAAAGTAATACACTATATATTTGAAATAGACTGAGTAAAGAAATTTAAGAATCTCAACAACATGAACGGCGCAGCAAAGCGCGCCCAACCCTTCTAGTATGATGATGTCTAACCGGTTGTGCACGCAACTGGAATCCTCTCTTGCTCTCCTCACGCTCTTCCCTAGATCCACGCCCGCTGGCCCACTTAAGCCCATGCCAGAAATTCTTTTCTCCTCCCATACCTTCCTGTATGGCCCCCACACAGTACGTACCCGTGTTCTAGACCCACCCCGTGAAGATTTGATTTATTTTCTCTATGGATAAAAAATGATCAATGTGCGGCTGTACCATTGTAAGGGGAATAATTTTTGTACGCGCTTCTGCCAAATTATTATTTTATCTGAAGAACTTTAACTTCAAATTCTAAAAAACTTTTTCCCGTAATTTTTTTCTGAAGAACTTTCCGAATAGTTGGTATGCACTTTGTTAGAAATATCCAAGAATTTTGCTAGAAAATGTATTTGGAACTGAAGAACTATATAAACAGCTTGTTTGAACTTTGATCAAAACTTCATGAAACTTTTTGAGCCATGCACAATTTTATTTTGTCTTGGGCTGGCACTAATAATTTTATAATTTGAAATATATCATTAGTGGACTTTTTTTTGAACCTTGATGACAGTAGGAGAGGCTCCCACTGACTTTTAATTAGCAGACTTATTTCATAGAGCTACCCGCAAGAAACTCAGTACATAAATCGAATTTAAACTTGCACATATTTAAAGGGTCTGTTTAGGACACATCTAGATGTGACATAATTATGTCACATCTAACCTTGTGTCCACTATGTTTGTGGTCTATTTTTTTTGTCCCAGGTTTATTTTTGGTTCCTTATTGTTGTGTTATTTGTGGGAGTTTAGATGTGAATTAGACAAATTGATATTTAAAAGTTATGGTGGCATGTTTGTTTGTTGTGTGATTTTGTGTTGAAGAAGTGATAGCATGATGGGCCCAAGAGAATCTAGAGTTTCATGGCAGACATAGAATGGAAGAGTAAAGTTAACCCTAAAAAAAGGAAGAGGAAAGAGGGAATGCATGCGTCCATGTGACCCAGCTTTTTCGGGTGTGGTCCTTATCCCCATGCGTGTTTGATGGCCGGGATTGTTGTTGCGCACAGATACAGTTAGAAAAAAAAAAATCCGCGCCCCAACGTGACGTGCGTGCATGCATGCGTGGAGACGTATATGGCCACTCACCAGCGTGTAGAATGATCCGCGGCGTCCAGTGATCCGCACCGTCGGCTGGTTCTCCACCTGCGACGGCCTCAGCTCGAACCCGTTGGTGATCTCGCGGTTGTTGTAAAGCACCCTGAGCTGCGCCGCCATGTCGAAGTAATCGACCACGTCGCCGACGATCCTCCCCACGATCAGCGGATCCCTCGACGCCATCCTCGATCACCACCGCCCACTCTTGTTACTTAGGTTTAATTACATGTAGCTAAGCTAGCCAGTAGTGCCTTACGTGAAAGCTTGGGGTGGTATATGCAGCGGCGTAGGTCCTGCTATTTATAGGCGTCCCAGTGAAGTCCCAACCCACGCGTTCTCAGTGCGACCACGGCTCAAAAGATACGAGGTGTGGTGTGCCTTTTCGCGCTCCTAGACTGATCACAAGTACCTGAAAGATTCTGGACTGCAAAATTAAAGTGTTTACGTGCGACATTGTAGAACCTGTGGCAGCTCCATCGTTCCTGATCGGACGGCTGAGATGTTGCCGCCAGAGAGTTTGCATTAGGATCTGACGACTGGAAATCGTTGCCACTTGGCAGCAAGTAGGATAGGGGCTTCTTCTTGGAATCTGATAACTTTTTGGCTTTCTGCAATGGTCCATCTCAATCTTTTAGGCCTAGATAGTGGAAAGGAGCCCTTTGGAGTTATAATCTGCACCTCGACAAAATCTGAAGCTACTGTGCCAAAAATAAAATACAAGTCTTCTTTCTTCTTACAAGATACATGCAATATAAGTACTTGGGGGGGGGGGGGGGGGGTACTCTGAAGTCTCCTCCAGTACATCATCCTATGGCATGAAATGATGAAGATCATCTTCAACATTCTCCTGCTCAACATAGTGTGTGGAATACATTCTTGACAAGAAACTAGCGCTAAGGGTCAGCACAAGCCATGTGGTAGCTGGAATGCAAAAATAACGTTGGGAGTTTTGGCTCACAAGTCACCACCAAATTAATCTGTTGTTCTAAAAAATGAAATATTGAGAAATCAATTACCATCAAGGGGCATACAAACATATCTACAAACCTCTATGCTACTCCATATGGCGTTGATCATCCTGTTACACGTTACAGTTTTTCAGGCATGCCTATCTCTCAGGGGACTAGATTTTGCTAGACCTTAGTAAATATGTTACAAAATAAAGCTAGCAATCACTATCAACAGACAACCACAGCAAAATTCAGAAAAATGGATCCAATGGCCTATGTACTCGACAAGTGAGAATTAGGCAATCAATGGTACGTACATAACAATGCAAGTTTTGACCTGATGCACATTTCTAATAGCCCAGTGTAACTGCCTTTTATATAATCTATTACTCCCTCCGTCCCATAATATAAGAACCTTTTTTATACTACAGTAATGTCAAAAACGCTCTTATATTATGGGACGGAGGGAGTATATATAGGACGGCCGAGGAAGTCATCGGACATAAGCCTAGAGGAAAAACTACCTGTGATGCATGTCCATTTATGATTGTGTTTTTAAACGGGTCACATGTGAGAAATTATCTCTAATGGTTTTACCGGCCGCTTATAATACCATTTTAACGGGTTATTTTTGGGAACTTCATGTGGGCGGCGGTTTCCGCTTCCTGGCCGTCTTTGATGGCTACCTTCACTGATGGGTAACCCGCTATTTTTTTCAAAACGGAAGCAAAAGATTTGCCTCATCGATTAATTAAAAAAAAGAGTTTTCTGGTTAATTTAAGGAGAATCGGGCAAATCAATTAGGCAACCACACCCAATGCATGAAACCTCACAGCCACACAGGTGGCCCAACAAAATGCTCTCAACACGGGACAACTGCAAACTCGAACGCCCTCTGTGATGTTATATGCTCATCTAGATTGCAGGTGGTTCGGCACCCACCCATAATTAATCCTTGGAGCTACTTAAGCTCAACCCACAACTACATGTTTCTCCAAAATCTTTATGTTTTGTATAATGCACCGCAACTTCGCGGTCTTATATATGTTGTATTTTTACCATTTGAGCACTTTGGATATTGATTGTACATCAACTATTTCTTAGTGTCTAAGGTTACTAATTGTTGACTATTGCCAATTCCTGTATTTTTGCTCTAGTTATGTAATTGGGTAGTTTATGGGTAGAGATAGGAAAAAATGAGGGTGGGGTCAGGTGTGGTAGATTTCTGGGAGAGGGGCAATATTTTGATATTTTACTTATGTTTATGATATATTCTCGTAAATAAGTACTAGATAATTTCCCGTGCATTGCAGCCGAGAGATAAATAATCTAGTAAATTATTGTGTGATTTACCTCCTATTTTACTATTAGCGTGATTGTTTAAAAATTAAGATTTTTAAAGGGTTAAATAGGATTTTATCTGGTAAACATTTATTTACTCCCTCCCTCCGTCTGAATTTATTGGGTCTGCCAGTAAAAACACCGGTACAACTGAAAAAGGTTAATGTTGTAACACCGAGAATGCCAACGGCCAACCACAGCAACTCGTAATAATTACCACATGCAGCATGTGGCCCGCTTTGCTTTTTCACTTGCCAATCACATTCACACCCTTGTCTGCATACCACTAGAGGAGTAAGAGCAAGTATAATAAGGTGACATACGTGAGCTGTAATTAAGACTTAAAATATTATATCTTTGCTGAGTTGGATGAGAGAGAAGAAGAGAGAGAAAAGAAGCAGGATGTAGATTTACAGCCAGCTGTAGCACGGGCTCCAAGAAGCAATGTGAGAGTGTATGGTGGGTCATGTGCTAAAAAAGTAGTACTCTCTCCGTTTTTATTTAGTCCGCATATTAGCTTTGGTCAAAGTCAAGCTTTGTTTACCTTGACCAAGTTTATAAACAAAAAATACTAACATATACAATAACAAATTGATATCATTAGATTTATTATTAATTGTACTCTCACGTCATACAGATTTGTTATGATAAATGCTTATATTCTTTTCTATAAACTTGGTCAAACTTTACGAAATTTGACTTCACTCAACTCTAATATGCGGAGTAAATAAAAACGGAGGGAGTACTTTCTACTTTCTTATAGCCCATTATTATAATGTTGGCTATTAAATTGGCTATAAATGACATGGCAAGATGCTATAGCCATGCTCTTAACTATTGCGTGGTGCATGAAACTAATGATGTGGCTGCCTAAGAGCATGGTTAATAGTATAGTCAACTGTTGACTATAAGAAAGTGTCATGTAATCTATAGCCAACTTATAGCCAACATGTATAACAAATTAGTTATAAGTATGTGCTACATTATTAATACATGGCTAACTTCCCACTCCCACATAGTGCCTAGGAGCACGTGCTGCAGCTGGCTCTTGCATGAGAGCCCGCTTACATTCTTTCTCCTGTCCTCTCTCCTTCAACTAAGCATTAGAAATATTACTTTACTTCTTACAGCCTGCTGACTATATCTTATTGTACTCGCTCTAACCAATCGTGCGCGCGCATACAACACAGAGAATCGAGGGAAATTTACTGCCAATGTTTAGGGGCCTTGCAAAAATGGAAAGGGTAGTTCATTGAGAGTCCAAATAAATTGAGACGAAGGGAGTACCACACTAGCATTTAAGTATGTCCTCCTTCGCTGATGTGATTTGTAAGATGAGCTCAATAAACCGAAAAGGAGTATCTAACCATATTACATCATTTCAAATCTAAATTCGAAGCATAGTTCGAGACACATAAAAAGGATAAATATCAACATGAATAATGGTTAACCCAAATCGGGCAATGAATTGGACCGATTTTCAAAAAGGAAAGATGTCTAGAGAAAATCAGACATCAATTTTAATTAAGATAAAACTCAGGCTGGCTAGCCCACCACCCATGGTGCTAGTACCTAGTATGAAATGAACCCGGGTGACTGCTACATCTACCAGATTTTATTTGCTCAGAAAGAGGGACTTTCTCTTGACCAGTGACCACTATCCCATGCATATACTACTGCACAAGACGCACACGTAATTTTGGCACCATGGCCAGTGCAGGACTGTTCCAATAGCAGCACATTCACGACGCCGGGGGAAACCAGCGACCGAATCCACGACGATTTTGCATCGCTGCGTTGCCGACATGAGCCCCGGACTGTACAGCACGTGAGCTAGCTGCAAATCCTAGAGGAATAAGCTGGAGCTCGACGGCGACGGGAGAATGATTAGGTGAGAGCGGCTGCCGATCGATGGTTAGCCATGCATGTTGCCGCGCGCCGCAAACAGAAATTACTCCCTCCGTTCCTAAATAATTGTCTTTCTAGAGATTTCAACAAATGACTACATACGGAGCAAAATGAATGAATCTATATTCTAAAACATGTCTACATACATCCGTATGTTGTAATTCATTTGAGATGGCTAGAAAGACAATTATTTAGGAACGGAGGGAGTATGTGTGATCCCGTGATGGGTACATGACGCGCGTCTGCGTAGGCATGCAGCAGCAGCTCCCCCGTTTGCTCGTGATTTGCCGACGGACGCTTTTCGATCGATGCACACGCACCACCACCACTCGTAGGAATCTTGCGTGGCTGGGTCCGGTGAGCGAGAGAATTGACCGAGGAAACTTCTTTCTCTTCAATAGTACTCCCTCCTTTCCAAAATATAAGGCACGGTTTGACTTTTCTGGTCTTCGTTGCACAACTTTAACTATATTTTTTATGTATTATATGTCTATAAAATTATTATACATATATATGAAATAAAATTGCTTTGCAAGACAAATACAGGGATGTCATTTATACATGTTCAATCCATATACTTTGATATATATTAGTGGTCAAAGTTGTGCATCAAAACCGTAAAAAGTCAATCGCGCCTTATATTTTGGGAAGGAGGAAGTACTAGTGTACTCACCGTTTCTCAAAATATATACCGGGTGTATAAGTTTCTTCCAAAATCGAAGTTATGAGTGTTCGATCAAGTTTAGAGATTTCAAAATATAAGGTGCATAATTTTTTGTCTAAAGTCAAAGTTGCGTTGGTTTGTTCAAGTTTAAGGATAAAAGATTCTACATCTGAAGTACATGATGAAAATACATTTAATGATGAGCTGTTGATATTGATTTGATATTGTAAGTGTAGATGATTAGTTCAACAAATATGGTACAATTTGCTAGGCTTTGACCTAAGACAAAACTTATATGCCTTGTATTTTAGAAGGGCATCCATTTTAGAATGGATGCAGTGTGGCTTCCCACGGGCTTGAAAATTACTGGGAAAGCGGGTATCACCCGACGTGGGTGCGGCATTTATTGATTAACGGATGTGGTACATGCTTTGATTTGTTGCAAGAGGTAAGATATAAGTTGCACTCATGTTTTATTTTATTTTGCGGGGAACTAGCACTCATATTTATCTAAGTTTAAAACCAGACCATACAAGACCACAACTTCCTAACTCTAAACGTACAAATTGGTTAAAATTCCCTCTCAATCATAACATATCTATGTTAAGAACAAGCACAGCTTATTCTTCTTTTGACGTTCATACGTTTATTTTTCTCTGTTTTTAGATGTTCATATTTTAGCTTCTTGCAGGCTAGTTTATTTTTCTTCTCAGTTTTTTCCTTCATTAGATAAATTTACTTTAAAATTTAAATCAAAATTAGATAAATTTTAATGCAGTGTAAATATTTTAGCGTATTTTGAAAAATTGCTCATAGCATTTGAAATGATATCATGATATATAAAAATTGTTCACCTGTTTCAGAAAATGTACGCTCATTTTAGAAAAATTTGTGAAAGTATAAAAAATATTATACTAATTCATTAAAATGTTATAGTAATTCATAAAAATGTTTTGTCCCATTAAAATGAACGGTAGAATTAAAAATGTTAACACATTTAAACGAGATGTTTGTGACATTTAAAAATGAAGTGTTTATACAATGTAATTTTTCTAGTTTAGAAAGGTGTTTTTACGATTCATAAAATTGTTTGAACTATATTTGAAAAATGTTTAACATGTATTCGTAAAACATTTCACAAACCTGAATTTGAATAATGTTAAACATGTATGTAGATAATGTTTCAGATATCTAAAAATGAATAATGTCTATTAAAAAGTAGACATCAAAACATATATTTTATTAAATATTAATCATGTCTAAAATATTAAGCATATATAAAAGAAAGGTTCCTGATTTATATGAAAAATGTACAATGTGTTTGAAAAAATCACACAATTGTAGGAAAATAAAAGAAATAGAAAATTAAAATGTGTTAATTAAACAAGGTGAAACCCCGAAGAAGGAAAAAGGGAAATCCAAAAAGGTAAATAAAAAAAGATGAAACTAGAGAAAAGCCTGAAAGAAACCACAGAGAAAAAAAATCACGCGCCAGCTATAGTGTTGGGTGGCCCATGTGGCACCACGCCAGGGCTAGACCGAGTTAAGTCTCACGGTCCCTGATAAATAGCCATGTAACGGGAGCAACTAGTTGACGAGGCGCTCCTTCGGGAGCCTCGCGACGATCACTTGCGGGTGGGCTGAGAGTGTGCCACTTGGCGCACTCTCAGCCGCCGCCACATGTCGCGCTCTGGGCGCTCCCTCCGGATTTTGTTTTTTATTTTTCGCACGGTTATCGGCTTTTAAACCGGGGTTTTTCGAATTTTGGTTTTCCACCTGTCTTCCTTAACTTTTCGAGCAAAAATAAAATTTGAAAAATAAAATTCTGACACGAAAAAACGTGTTTTTTTGCGTGCGCGAGAGGCACGGTTTTGCTTTCGCGAGACAGAAAAAATTGTGTTTTCTGTTTTTTTTCTACCGCGAGAAGCATGGTTTTGCTTCCGTGAGAGGCACAGTTGTGCTTTCGCGAGAGGCATGGCCGTGCCTCTCTGAAACAAACAAAAACATTTTCTATTTTTTTCCTTCCGTGAGAGACACGATTGTGCTTTCATGAGAGGCACGACTGTGCCTCTTGGAAACGGAAAAAAAATTATATTATTTTTTTCTTCCGCGAGAGGCACGGCCGTGCTTCTTGAAAATGAAAAAAACATGTTTTCTATTTTTTTTCTGCAATGCACTGCCTTGCTCGCGCGAAAGGCGCAGCCGTGCCTCTTTCGGAAAGGGAAAAACAATGCTCCCAGTTCAGTTTTTTCATTCGGTTTTTTGGTGAAAAAAGGTTTATCAAATCCTATCAACATAGGATCTAGTTTTGAAGATCTCGACGTGAGGAATCCAATGGTGAAAACTGTTCAAGATTTGGATGCACGATTTAAGAGATAAAACGTTTTGAATAAATAAATCTAGAAAAAGGGAATACTCACAGGTTGCGATAAGTGGACCACATGCAGCGCGCCACTTGTCGCAACCTGGAGGTGGAAGTGATCTTTGCAAGGAGTACTCATCAATTAGTGATTTCGCCTTATCATCCCTCCAGGCTGCAACCACTCAACTGTGACAGGCCTCATATGTTCTTATACGTGCGAAAAGTGGGCTGGGCCAATTTGGGTTGTTGTTTTTTTCTTCTTCTGTAACATCCCAAATTTTCCTATTTGGAATGTTTTACAATTATAGCTAAGCATCCTATGCATCCTGTTTGAAATTGAATACCATTTGAAGTTTCAGAGAGTTTTGAGTTTGAATTTGAATTTCCAAACTTTGGCATGTGGGAAACAATTCCAAAACTAAGCCTGATAAATACTTGATCAAAAGTATGAGAGGAGCAAACATGACACTCCAAAAATATCAGAAAAAACAATGCCAAAAGAATTGGAATTCAAATCTGAATTTTATTTGAATTTGAAAAAAATGGATTTTTATGAAGTTTGGATTTTGCCTTTGGAAAAATGTTCAAATGAAAGGGAATATTCCCCTGATCATTTTGGTATATATATACTATATATAAAATATTTATAGTTTAGGTTTTATTTTTGTTTTGGTTTTATTAAAAAATAAAAGAAAAACTTTTCAGGCGCCACCAGCCACCCAGCCCAGCCAGCGCCGCCTCATTTCCCAAGCACCAGGCCCAGCCAACCGCCCACTAGGCCAACAGCCAGCCACCGCCCGCCCCCTCGCCCGATCCCCTAGGATCCGGTCGACCGATCAAACCCCTCTCTCCTCACCGACCCGTGGCCCCACCTCTCTTCTTCCTCGCCCACGCTTGAACCTCGCTGAGATCCGCCGGATCCCAAGAACTGGGATCCCGATCGCCTGATGCCTTTCGCCCCTGCCCGAGGCCCCGCTATATAAGCCAAGCCCCAGCACCCCATTCCCCCTTAGCCTCGCCTGAGCCCCCTCCTCTCTCTCCCGGCACGCCGAGCCCGAGCTCAACCCGCCGCCAAAACCTCGCCGTCGCCGCCTGGTGCACCCGACCTCCCGACACCACCGAACCCTCCCGAGCTCCCGCGTCTCCCGACGCCTCCCAAGCTCGCTGACGCCTAAAGCCCCGGAGCACTCCCGCCGCCCGCCGACGTCGCCGAGTCCGTAAGCCCTGCATCCCTCCACTGCTAGATCCTAAACCTAGGGTTAGGATTAGAAGCCCCCGAAGGGGTAAGTTTTAGTTAGAAAACCGGACGGCCGAGCGGTTTATTTTTTTTAGTTAGGTTTATTTTGTTTAGACCGGTTCGTTTTTAGTTAACCCTAGGCCCGTTTAGACTAAACTACGCCTAGTGCACAGTATAGGCCCATTGGGCTTTTTTCTTTTTATTTTGATTTTCTGTTTTAGCCGAATAGTTTCAATTTTCAAAAATGTATATCTTTTATTCTGTTTAATATTTTTGAGTGATTCTTTTTTTGTTGGATTGCAAATTTTATGTAGTTTCTGAAAAACATATATTTAGCTATGTTAAAAATAATTAAAAATGCTTTAATATTGTTTTAGTCAGAATAGCAAATCTGCTATAGTTTTAGTTAGAAAAATTATTTTTGCATGATTCTTTTTGCAATCACTTTATTTTGATATTGCCAAACCCTAGAAATTAACTTTGGTATTTTAGGATTAATAAATAATTAATTCTAAGCAGAATCCTATTAATCCTAATTAATTGATTAGTTCCTGTTTTCCTAATTAATTAATTAGTAAATTAATTTATTTTTAACTTGTGATTAGTTATTCTAGGTTAGTTTCTGTCATTCCATTAGATGAACTTTTATTTATAATTAATAAAAGTTTTAAATTATTTTCTTAATAGAAATTGGATTAGGCCTAAAATGAGTTTTATAATAGCTTTTTAATTAATTCCTTTTGCTCCTAGTTGCTTAGTTAATCCTTTTCTGTTAAGTTAACCTAAAACCATGATTAGGTCATGTTGAGGAATTCTTGTTTTATAAAACCATTTTTGCTATTGTTTGGAATAGGGAAAAACTTTGAATTTGATTTCTTTGAGTTTTCCTTTTGAATTGGTTTTGATTGTTTTGTTATGTTATGTTATCTTTGTTATCTTGTGTGATCCTCTTGCTTTGTGCTTATTATGTTATTGTTTGTCTCGGTAGAGTTCTTGAGTCTAAGCTTGCTACTACGACTCTTTAGCTTACGAGGATCATCAGCAAGGCAAGTTTTGATCATGTTATTTCTATACCTATGTTTTTGTGCATTAGTAGTTGTCACCACCCCACCATTGCATGCAGTAGTGAAATCTTGAAGTCATTAAACTTGAGTAGTATCATGTGGTAGGATGAACCAATCCCCTTGTTACCATGGCCCGGGACGTAGTAGTTATTTTGCTATGCTCGAGACGGATTTGTGGTGAGTGAAATCCATAAGCAAGATGTGAGAGTCAATGATGATGACAACCCATGGACTACAATGATCAAGATGGACTTCGGAAAATCACTACTGGGTGGAGGACGGTTGACGGGCACCCTGGAGCACCCAGTGGTTGGCCGGGATGCATGGAGAAGCGCCATGACATCTTGCGGAAAGCTTCACCCAGCCACGAAGAGAAGGATGGATGCCCCATGACCGGAAGCTTACCTGTGCAGCCGCAAGCCATTATGGGCTCTGGCTGGGTTGACCCTTGTAGTGAAGCTGGCTGGACGGTACTACGAGAAGTAGACGAACGGTAGGATTGGATGGGTACCGGCAGTGGCCAGAAGAACTCTTTGGAAGACCCTGTTTCATTCGTCCCGTCTTCAAACACCATGAAGTGCGAAGACTTTAAAAGGAGGGAATGATTCTTGCGGGGAAAGTGCGCAAACCTCTGCAGAGTGTTATAACCTAATCGATTAGCCGTGTCCCCGGTTACGGACATTTGAGCATCTGGACCTTGGAAGTATTCGGATATCTCAACACTAAAACTAATGGATTAATTTGATGGGTTTATGACTTAATAATAATTTGGGAACGAGATATTGGTTGGCGGAACCATCTCAATAACTACCAACAATTTGTAGTAATTTGCAAATAAGTCCACTGTAGTAGGATAAAATTGGCTTTTCGCAAAATGATGAAACTTAGAGCTCCACAGCCAAATATGCATATAGAGTTAGTAACTTTATTATTGTTGTTCTTCATAACTTGCCAGCTTATTCCAAAAGCTGACCTACATGGCTGCAACGTATTATGTTGCAGAGATATATTCCGATCAGGAGTGAGGCTACGCTCCGCGCTTGGCGATTGCCCTTGGAGTCGGATGGACTCGCTTACCTTCGACGCTTCCGCAGCATTTTAGTTTATTTCTCATGAGTTGGCCTTGAGCCGAATTTATTCCCTTGTAATAAAGACTCTATATGAGAATCGATTAATGATATTCAGGTGTGATTGAACTTTGATTACTTTATCGATGTACTGTGAGTACCAGCATGATCTTGGGATGGTACAGACACAGAGATTTGACCGATTTTGGGTCAGGTCGCTACATCTTCTGCATGGGTTTTTGATCCCTCAAAAAAAAATCTTGTTCGGTTTTCATGTTTTATTGATTTGTGTCGGTTCATTTTTATTCTTTTTTTTTTGGATCGAGGGTTCATTTTTATTCTTCATGAATTTCTATGGTTCAGCTTTCTTTTTTTATTGATTCTTTTTTATCTAGTTTATAATGTTTTTATTTTCTTTTTATGTTTGTATTTTCCCTTTTTATTCTTATTTTTATATACTTTAGTTTTTTAATGCACGATGGTATTTTTATTAGATACATGATGCACATTGTCTCTACAAGACAAACATTATCTTTGGAGGTAACGAGCAACCAAGCAACATCCTGCTAGACGTGCAGATGAACCCGGAAATATCAGATTTTGGAATGGCAAGGATCTTTGGAGGTAACGAGACGAGCAACAAGAAAGTGCCAGACGAGTTGTTGGAACATAGTAAGTACTTCTTTCACTAGCTCTTGGTCTGAAAATTTAATTTAGAAGCCTGAAATAGCTCAAAATTTTCAAACAGCGGGTACATGTCCTCTGAGTATGGGATGGAGGGCATTTTTTCCGTCAAGCCCGATACCTACAGCTTTGGTATTTTGCTACTTGAGATTGTAAGTGGATTAAAGATCAGCTCACCTCATCATCTTGTGATGGACTTTTCAACTCTCATATCATTTGTAAGTGTTAGATACCGTGTAATGAAATGCTTCAGATTCTGATGACTCAACAAGAAATGCAGTATTAGCATTTAGCAAATATAACAAATTTCGCCGTGATGTTCCAGGCATGGAACTTGTGGGCAGATGGCAAAGTGAAGGATTTCATGGACGCAGCCGTCACCGAGAGCTACTCGCTTGATGAAGTGTCCAAGTGCATCCATGTTGGGCTCTTGTGTGTCCAGGACCTCTCCAGTGCTAGGCCTCACATGTCATCTGTTGTGTCCATGCTCGACAGTGAAGCCATGCCTCGCGCAGCACCGAAGCAACCTATGTAGTTTGCGCAGATAAATTACGAAACCAGTAAGGCGGTAGAGGACCTACAAAATTCTGCCAATGGCGTGAGCCTTACAGCCCTTGAAGGACGATAATTGTGCCATTCCCTATTAACTATTCAGATTTACTTATATTCGAAGGAATATATTCTATTGAAGATTTGCGTCCTTTTCCTTGTTGGTTATGGCATTAAACCCACTTTTGTTGGGCTGTACCGTTGACACGGGTTGAGAATTCTTTGTCAAATTAATTGAGCTATAAGCATGTTAATTGTTTTTTTATTTCATGTTTTTTGTTTCATTTCTTTGTCATTGTATATATATTCACCCTTTTTCCTATTTATATTTTCCAAAATATTCTTGGAAAAAATATTTGGGTTCAAAACTTAGTTAATGTAATTTATAAAATGTTCATTGTTACATAATTAGTTCATCATGCATTCACAAAATTGTTCAATGTATTTGCAAAAATTATTTGCTATGATTTTGAAAATATTCACAACATTGAAAAAAACCACTATGGTTGTGAGATTTTTTTAGGCAACCTACAGAAAGTAAAAAAAACTGAAAAGCTATCGGCTTTGGACGGTCTACACTGACAAGCAGTACATGGTCAACACACAGAACCGAGAAAACTTAGGTCACGCTGGCGAGCAGCAGAGAAGAAAACCAATATGGTTGTGTTTGCCCGTAAAAAACGGAGTCCATCAACAGTATTTTTCGAAATGGCTCTTGGCAGCACATGCTCCCGTGTGTCAAAAATGTTTTTTAATATCACAAAAATCTACAAGTCAAATGTGTTCATAGTCACATCCAAATGCTACCTGCAATTTTTTAGGGAGAGAGTTTAAGCATTCTGACTTGTGCAGAAAAGAACGAATCAAACACCAAATGTTACCTCATATTGTTACTCTTAAAGAAAAATCACTGATGAAGTAGTGTTATCCCATTTTTGCATGAAAATTGTCAAGCACGCTTGTTACACTAACATAAACGTATACATAAAAGCATATTTTTAAAATTTTACTTACTATTTATTATGATTTTATTGTTCATTCGGTAGCATACGTATGCTCCCCAGAGCCAAAATGGTGCAATTTGTTTTAGCACAGGTTGATAATACAGATAGTAGGTTGGCGCGTGTGAGTGTTGCATGTAGGCAGTTCGTCCATAACACTGGAGTGTCTAGGTGAACCCCTACCTGCTGCTTGCTGCGGGGATGCACATGCGGTCACCCGACTGGGTCGGCCCACTGGTGAGCACAACGAAGCGGGATGGGGCACTGTACCAATCCGCAATGTCTAGTAGTGGATCCAACTCCATACAGTAGTGAATCGGATGGAGGACATGAAAAAAAATAGAATAATTTTTTAAAAGGTGGACATTTTAGGAATTTTCAGTATTGTATCAAAAATATGTTTTTAAAACCCGAGCAAATTTTGAAATTCTATACATTTTATGAAAACTTTGAAAAGTTTTCTTTTAATTTTCCAAACAGTTTTTGAAAACACGACACAAATTTATAAACGTAATATTTTTTAAAATTCTAAACATTTTATGAAAAATGCTATTTTTTATTTGTTTGGAAACGTGGATATTTTTTAAAAATCTGCATTTTTGTAAACATGGACACTTCTGCAAAATTGTGAACATGTTTTGTAAACACGGACATGCTTCCAAATTATTTTTCTTCTCTTTGTGCATTGTGTTATTTCAATATTACCTTTATTTATATTTGGGTTTTGTTTTTCTACTTGTTTTTGTTCTTTTCCTGGTTTCTGTTTATTGGTTCTTGGTCATTCTTTTTTTTCATTTTCCTAATTTTATTTTTATTTATTTTTCAATTTGTTGTTATTTCAAAGAAATATACACACTTATTGAAAGATACACGAGATCTTCTTTAAATCATGCAAGCACTTTTTAAAAACTAAATGAACACTTTAAAAATTCTTGAAATTTATTTTTTTAAGTTGCTGAACACCTTTTAATGCATGCATATTTTGAAATAAATGCGTAAAAATCTTAGGACGAGCCCAAATAGACTATCCCCTCGAATAGACCAAATATGTGATATGGGTCTCCCTTATGGCTAGCCCAAGATTATTTCCAACACAGGCCTTTCATTTCACCCGCATCAAATATTATACCTCCTCGACACTATATTTGCTGCCCTAGGTTTTTTAGATGGAGACCTGCGAAGACCCGGCTCAGATATGTTTTTTCTCGTGACATGCTTTTTTGGCCCATATCAGAAGCCATGCCGATAAAAATGATTTCTTGTATAGTAGTGTGCTCTTCTTCGGGAGCAAAGTTTTAGTGGATGGGGACACTGGAGCACTTCATTTCAAATGATTCAAAAATAATGTTTTGAAGTCTCAAAAAAACAGACAAAATTTCTGTGCAAATTTATACATATTCGGGACGGATTTGTAAAATTTTGATCAAAGATATTATGATTTGCAAGTTGCACAAAGAAATCACAGCCCAACAACAACAAAAATGGCCCATTTTCATCTACATATTTGTTTGTTTTGTATATGCCACGTATGAAAGTATATTGCTATGAAAATTTCCCTGGACGTGTTATATATTTATTTGTGTATGTCAAACAAATTTCAACTTTTTTTGTGACGTAGATCTTTTTAAGTCCTCCCTTTGCTCTTTTCGGCTCTTCTTGTCCCTTGATATAGTTGCTCCAAGTAGTGGTGGTGTCCTTACTGTCCTTTGTATAGCAGCTATCTCCAATTTGATGTGGTGAAGGAGGGTTGCAACAGCCACCCACTCACTATTGATCTCCTTTTGTGCAGTGATGACCACTCGAGCCTAGATCTCCTTGACACGGTGACACAGTTATAAGTGCACTGTTGTGGGAAGATGAGATAAAGAAGGAAATGGAGGCGTTGTTGGGTTAGGGAAGAGAACACGTTCGGGTGAGTATGAGAAAAGAGGGATGGATCACGGTTAGAGTTACAACCACGTCGTAATATGCATGGGATTGTGCATACAATCACTAACAAATCTAGTAAAGAGCTGTATGCATTGCGTAGCTAGTCACATAGAACTTTCAAGGATCGTCTAGACATCCAGGATAATATAGCGGACACTTCTTATGAAGAGTCATCCACGGTTATTACAACTACATAGGTGACTCTGGCTGGTAAGTAGTATCCTTCAGCTATACTTTTGCGATTGGGTGTTTTTTTTTCCTCGACATCAAATAGTTATTACTTCCACAATCAACCTGGCGAGATTGTCCTTTCCAAGGGAACAAGAGCATAACACATTGTTTCACAAAATAGAAGATATAATGGAGCAAGCATTATGGCAACAACAACAACGTTAACACGTATATTATATGGTTATTAAATGTTTACGCCATGCACCAAGTACACAATATATTCCGGCACAAGTACGTAGTGCCGATCGACATAGCCAGTAGTATTACGCAGTGTCACATTATGTGTATCTGAAGCAGCTATATATCTAGCTTACACACATTTATTCCTTTATTTATTTAATTTATTTAGTGTGACACGTTTGGATGGAGCGATCGCGCACTTGTACGTATTACGTAGTGCCAGCCAGCTTGCTCGATTCACCGGTACCTCCGGCCACCGCAGCTGCCCTCCCTCTGGCAGTTGAAGTAGGCGGCGGCGACCGGAGCGCCAAGGCCGTAGCACTCGGCCAGGTCCCTGGTGACGAAGTTGGAGCGCCACCCTGGCGCGTAGATGGCCTGCCGCACCGCTTGCCGGAACACCACGAATGCCACGCGGTGGATCCCCGCCGTCGGCTGCGGCTTCTCGTATGCCACCACCTCAGTTCCTACATGCAGCCATGCACACAACGTTCCCATCGGATTAATACCGGCCTATATCTGTTTTTCATTGGGAAAGGCAGTTGGAGAGGATAATCGACATGGTACATGTGATGTCCTTCAAAAAAAAATCATGGTACATGTGATGGGTAGATTGATTTCTTACCACGGCTCACGTCACCTCCGTCTGGTATGTCTATCACCATCCTGTATGTACCCAAGAAATTAAACCGAAGCAATTAGCTTAATTCTCTATAGTATAGTATAGTAGTAGTAAATATATACATACACTAATTATTATATATATTTTTCTCACGAAATGGTTAGCACACAATGCATGCACGAAAAACAAAGGTACCTAGCTAAATTAGGCAGCATGCACGTACCAATGGAGGTACTCCCGTTGGGTAGGGTTGGTTGGGCTGGGTACATCAGGGTCGACCATCACCTATAGTAACAAAAAACATGGTGCACATGTTATTCATGCAACGCATACGCATGTTTAAAACAAAGGACGCGCGTGCATGCACGCATGATTTCATGCAACCAAATGACGCGCATGCATGCATGATTTCATGCAACCAAATGACGCGCATGCATGCATGCGTGGAGACGTATATGGCCACTCACCAGCGTGTAGAGTGATCCGCGGCGTCCCGTGATCCGCACCGTCGGCTGGTTCTCTACCTGCGACGGCCTCAGCTCGAACCCGTTGGTGATCTCGCGATTGTTGTACAGCACCCTCAGCTGCGCCGCCATGTCGAAGTAGTCGACCACGTCGCCGACGATCCTCCCCACGATCAGCGGATCCCTCGACGCCATCCTCGATCACCACCGCCTACCCCTCTTACTTAGGTTTAATTAGATGTAGCTAGCTAGCCAGTACTGGCTTACGTGAAAGCTTGGGGTGGTATATGCAGCGGCGTAGGTCCTGCTATTTGTAGGTGTCCCGGTAAAGTCCCAACGCACGCGTTCCCAGTGTGACCACAGCTCAAAAGATACGAGGTGTGGTGTGCCTTTTCGCCAATCCTAGACTGATCACAAGTACCTGAAAGATACTGGACTGTAAAAGTGTTGACGTGCGACATCGTAGAATCTGTGGTAACTCCATCGTTTCTGATCGGACGGCCGAGATGTTGCCGCCATAGAGTTTGGATCACAATCTGACGACTGAAAATCGTTGCCACTTGGTTAGGATATGGGCTTCTTCTTGGAATCTGATAACTTTCTGCAATGGTCCATCTCAACCTTTTAGGCCTAGATAGCTAGTGGAAAGGGACCGTTTGGAGTTATAATCTACAACTCTGACAAAACCTGAACCTACGGTGCGAAAAGAAGAAAATTATTCTTTCCTCTTACAAGACACATCAAATACTCCGCCACTACAACTATTGGAGTGCTCTGAAGTCTCCGCCAGACTTCAGTACATTATCTTGTGGGTTGTGGCATGAAAGGCTGGAGATCATCTTCAATATTCTCCTACTCAACATAGTGGAGAATACATTCTGACAACAAACTAGCGCTAAGGGTCAGCACGAGCCGTGTGGTAGCTGGAATGCAAAAATAACGCTGGGTTCTTGGCTCGCAAGTCACCACCAACACTAGTAGAAAAATGATCTAATGTTCAGCCTTGTCCTGGTTTGTAAATTAACTGGCACTAATGTGATCATTAGTGCCGGTTCGAACGGCTATGCATTAGTCCCCGCTCGTGTTGAACCTCGTGGCACGAACCGGTACTAAAGGGGTGGTGGCAGGCTGGCGTCAGGCCGGGGCCCCACGAGCCTCTTTAGTCCCGGTTTGTGACACATACCGGGACTAAAGGTCTAACCTATAGTGCCGGTTTGTGTCACAAACCGGGACAAAATGGGTCTAACTTTTAGTCCGGGTTGGAGACATAAACCGGGACTAAAGGGCAATTTTCAAACTCTACCCCCCTCCCCCCTGTATCGCCATTTCAGTTTTGTAAAAAACAAAAGAAAATGATAAAAACTTCAAAAATTAAAATCCTTCGAGATGTAGTTATGTTACTACATCTACTAGTTAGGAAAATTTAAAAACTTAAATTTGGACATGTTTTGCAAAAAAGTGTTATGAAAAAGTAAAATGGCCATATCTTTTGCATACGATGTCTAAAAAAACGCATAATATATTAAAAAAATCAGCACGAAAATCCGCATCCGATTTTGACGGCCTATGGCCTGTTTGCAAATTTTTAGAATCCGCAAATTCTAATAGGAAAAAAAGATATGCTCAAATTTTAGTTTTTTTAATTTTTCCTTAAATCTGGTCAAATTGTGGTCAAACTAATTATTCAAGAAATATTAGTGTTAATAAATAATTATTTTAGTTTTTGACTTTTGGTCAAACTGTGCTCAAACTACTTATTCAAAAAATATTTCTGTTACTAAATAATTATTATTTTTTAGAATAATAATTTCAAAGTCAAACGGTGAAACATGTGACTTCATGCTCAAGCTAAATTCCCGAGGGTTAATAGGATTGACAGCTTACTATTGTCAGGTAAACAACAAGTGCAGACTTGGAAACTAGGGGGAATAGAATTCGGAAGTTAAGCGTGCTTAGGTTGGAGTAGTGAGAGGATGGGTGACCGACCGGGAAGTTAGACGATTTGGAATGATGAGGGGTGATTAGACCAATGATGAGGGGTGATTAGCTCAATGATGAGCGGTGATTAGAGACTAAATCGTCAAATAATTCAGAAATTCAATAAAAAATTAAAAAAATCCTTTAGTACCGGTTGGTATTACCAACCGGTACAAGGTCCCCCAGACCACCGCGCAGGCTCGTGCCACGTGGTGGGCCTTTGGCCCCGGTTCGTGTTGAACCGGGACTAAAGGGGGGTACCTTTAGTCCCCACCCTCTAGTGCCGGTTACAGAACCGGGACTAAAGGTCCTTACGAACCGGTACAATAGGGTGTTTTTCTACTAGTGCAAATCTATTATTCTCAAAAATGAAAGGGTGTGGCTAGATCTCAGTTGACTGGGATTTAACCAAGCCTTAGTCAAGTGACATAACATATAGAAAAGAAATCAAAAATAAATTACAAGGATTTTTACATAAGATTTCACGAATATAGCATCGAGACATCGACCGAGACTTCGCAGTCGATTGAGATTTAGCACTCCTGAGACTGAAATATTGAGTAAGTTTTTTTCAAGAATACACATGAATCTGTGTATCATATATTAAAGATGGAAGAGGGTTTAAGAGACCCATCCACATGAAGTTACAAGGGTGTCACAAAGAACACGTAATCCACCATAATATTGAGAAACCAATTAATTACCATCAAGGGGCATACAAACATATCTACTAACATCTATGCTACTGGGTATGATGTTGATCATCCCGCTACACGTTACAGTTGATCGTCGTGCTACTGGGTATGCGAGAGGTATGGCAGGAGGGTCACGGCAAGGAGGCTGGAGAGGAGGGAGGAATGCGACAGGAAGCCAGCTAGCCATGGGGCAGCCATGGCGGGCGACAGGCGGCCTAATCCGACCGGTCCAGCGGCGGGGACGCGAGCTAGGATGGAGGGACATGTGGGCGGCGCCGGAACAGAGCGATGGCGGTTGCAGCTCAAGAGATAAAAGAAGGCAGCCAGAGCGAAGGAAGAGGCGCGAGGAATAGAGGAGGGGAGCGATGCGCCACTCGTCCAGCCGAGGTTGCGGTTCGCCGGGATGTAGGATGTGTCGGCTAACGGAGCCGGGGGGATGGGGACGGCCGTGACTGCGGCGCCGGTCAACTCGCTGCCGTTGGCAGTTGTCCATACAATGTGTGTGTGTGTGTGCGCGCGCGCGCGCGGTGGGGGACGAGGGTGATGCACTTTTCTAGAGCCAGGAGTGTGGACGGTAATTTTTTGCCAAAAGTCAGCTTGTTACAATCCGGTCCTACTTGTTAGAAAGTGATCAAGCAGGACAAATCCTTCGATCAGTGTTTTCTGCACACAAAAATACTAGAAACACAGTGGCATTTGCAAAAAAAATTAACGACCAAGTGGTTTTCTGCAAATCTAGCAACAAATGTGGTAGTTTTGTACAATTAACTCTTTTACCAGCTGCTTATAATAAAAATTTTACGGGCTAATTTGGGGACTTCATGTGGGCAATGGTCTCTGCTTCCTGGCCATCTTTGATGCCTACCTTGACTGGTGGTAACCCACTATTTTTTTTAAAAATGGACTCAACAAATTTGTCTCTTCAGTTAATTAAGAAGAAGAAAGTTTTCTGGTTAATTAATGGAAAACTGGGCAAAAAACCGACCAGGCAAACCACACCCAAAGCATGAAACCTCACAACCACACATGTGGCCCAACAAAACGCTCTCAACACGCGACAACTGCAAATCCGGACGCCTTCCATGATGCCATATACTCATTTAGATCGCAGGTGGTTCGGCACCCACCCATCATTGATCCTTTGAGCTACTTAAGTTCAATGCACAACTACATGTTTCTCCAGAATCTTATATGTTTTCCAGAATGCACCATAACATGGCGGTCTTGGGTCGAATTTTTACCATTTGAGCACTTTGGATATTGATTATACATCAACTATTTTTAGCTCTAAGGTTACTAATTGTTGACTATTGCTAATTCATGTATTCTTTTTCTCTAATTATGTATTTGGGTAGTTTATGGGTAGAGATAGGAAAAACTGAGGGTGGGGTCGGGTGTGCTAGATTTGTGGGAGAGGGGCAATATTTTCATATTTTACTTATGTTTATGATATAATCGTAAATAAGTACTAGATAATTGCACGGGCATTGCAATAGGGACATAAGTATTCTAGTAAATTAGTCTGTGATTTACCTCCTGATTTACTGTTAATGTGATTGTTTTAAAAAATATGATTTTATTTGGTAAACATTTATTTACATACCAAAGAAAATTTTCAATAAGATTTTGACCAGTTGAGGCGGTTTTCCACCAAAACGGGTGAGAAAAACCAGAAGTAGGGACGGCGATCGAAAAGGAAGTGGGAGTGGAGGTTGGATGAAGGACCGAGCGAAAAGCTAGGAGGTGAAATAGGGAACCTTGTATGTACAAATTTGGTATAAAGTGGGTAGTAGGCAAAACTAGGGGGGGGGGAGGAGAAATTTAGGTTTGTATAGTATTTTGTCTTGGTAAGTTGGACATACGGGGAAAGAAAAACCACGTAGTTATTCCCCGCCTATCGGAACCAGTACATCGATCAAACTTCTTCTGTAGACACCTATGATCCGGGTGAAGTGCCTAACTTCAACATCGTTGCTCATTTGGTTGTTTATTGGTGAAACCATATATGTTTGCACTAGAGCTCCTGGTACACCCATTGCACCTATTGGTGAAACCATATATGTTTGCACTAGAGCAGGGTTTGATGTTTTAGAAAACTTCAATAAATTAATGGATGTAACACAACATGTGGTCCATCCCTTCCGGTTTAGAGGGCCTATCTAAAACAGAAAATTTTAATTCGTAAGGCTCATTGTATTGGGAACATGCAAATATAGCTATATCCACATGCATATGTAGCATTAATATGTTGTCTAGCACTTAAGTAGATCCTCCTTCGTTGTTGTTATTTGTAAGATGAATAATAGCTATTTCAAAGGTGAATGATGTCTAGGGAAAACCAGGCAACATTTTTACTTAAGATAAAACTCAGGCTGGCTAGCTCACAACCCATGGTGCTACCTAGTTTGAAATGAACCCGGGTGACTGCTATATCTGCCAGATTCCGTTTGCCCAGAAAGAGAGACTTTCTCTTGACCAGTGACCACACTACCAAAAGACGCATACGTAATTTTGGCACCATCGTCAGGACAGGACTGTTCCAATCGCCGCACATTCTTGAATATATCGCACCGCCGGGGGAAACCAGCGACCGAATCCACGACGATTTTGCATCCCTTCGTTGCGGACAGGAGCCCCGGACTGTACAGCACGTGCGCTCGACGGCGACTACAGATGGTCAGCCATGCAAGTTGCAAACAGAATTTATGCGTGATCCCACGATGGGGTACGTGACGCGTCTGCGCAGGGCATGCAGCAGCAGCTCCCCGGCCCGCTTGCTCGTCGATTTGCCGACGGCAGCTTTTTTCCATCGACGCACAGGCACCAGTCGTACTTCTTTCTCTTCAATAGTACTACTGCACTCACCGTTTTTCAAAATATATACAAGGTGTATAAGCTTCTTCCAAAATCAAAGTTACTACGAATGTTTGATCAAGTTCAGAGATTTCAAAATATAAGGACCGCGATGTCCGAACCGCGAAAATCATCCAACTCCAACCTGTAACGGTCCGCAGGGCGGTTCGGACGTGATTTCTCTCGCAAATCGAAGACAAAAGTGAAGGAGGTTTGCAGGACGACGGACCGATCCCAAGCCCACTTTTGACTGCCTTGCCCACCAAAAAGCCCTTGCCCTCCGCGCGTGCATCCTGCCCTGCGCCAGTTGCCCGCATGCATGCCATTGTAGAGCGTGTCGTTCCGCATTGAAGGCGGCTCAGGGCGGACACAACCTCTCATTGTCTCCGCCACTAAAGCGGCGCGCCGGCCAAGGGCGTAGCCCGCTGCACACACGGCTGAACATGCCTCGTTGCCACATTCATACACCTTCATTAACCCCGCGGGAAAGCCAAGAAACCTACTCCAACCACACGTCCGTTCATGAGCGAGCCGGCATTAAACGCAACGTCGGTCGAGCTCCTCCCGTCCGCCTTCTACTTAAACGAGGCCATGTCAGGCAAGAATCGCACCCTCCGTCGCTCCCTCCCCCCACCCCCCGAATCTCCTCCTTCATCATTTTCTCCACTCTTCGGATGGCTTCTGAAGAGCAGTTCTCCGGCATACAAACCGGATGGGTGGCCCGCCGAGCCCGCCGGATACGAGCAAGGAAGCTCGCTGCTCCACCTCCCTCGCCTAGCCTGACGGAGCCAATTGCCGCCCAAAGCCGGCGTGTAGTTCAGCAACTCACCGCTCGAGGCCAACTCGATGAGGAGTGGTGAGTTGCTCCATGCTGGCACAGCTGCTGCACAGCGGCACGGTCTTCGCCGCATCCAGTGCATGCGACCGCGTCATCCGTCGTCGAGACGCGCGTAGCCTCGCAATGCACGCAAAGAAAGAAGTCGGCTACGCGGATGTCAACAAGGTGGCCGCCCACACGTCCGCGCCCGCAGCCATCATCGAGGAGAAGTAGAACATGGGAGGCTGCGCCGCTTGTATCCCACGAAGGAGGCCGCCGATGCACTGGCCAGTTCTCCTTTATCTCAGACCATCCTGGGCACCCACCTGAGCTCCACGGAAATTCCCTTCCCCTCCGGCTTAAGCACCCTCTTTGCCGCTCTGATGAGTGATACGTCCATTTTGCATCATACTTTTATATCGATATTTATTGCATTATGGGCTGTTATTACACATTATGTCACAATACTTATGCCTATTCTCTCTTATTTTACAAGGTTTACATAAAGAGGGAGAATGCCGGCAGCTGGAATTCTGGGCTGAAAAATGAGCAAATATTAGAGACCTATTCTGCACAACTCACTACTAGGAAAAGGACTATAGATGGGATGGACTCTAATGGCGCACCAGAGAAGTAGTGCGCCACTACTATATACTAATGGCGCACCATTTGGTGATGCGTCATTAGTGTGGAAGACACTAATGGCGCACCAGACAAAAGGTGCGCCACTAGTAATAATTTTTTTTTCATTTTTCCATACATACTAATGGCGCATCCGTGCGTCGTGCACCATTACTAGTTCTAACTAGTAATGGCGCACCAGCCACAGAGTGCGCCAGTACTGTATTCTTTTTTTATTCTTTTTTTTGCAAAACTACTAATGGCGCACCGTGTCACAGTGCGCCATTACTAGTTTAAACTAGTAATGGCGCACTATGACACTCTGCACCATTAGTATATTTATATATATTTTTTACTTTTTTGCAAAACTACTAATGGCGCACCACCTGCAGGTGCGTCATTAGTAACTAGGGTTACTAATGGCGCATTTGCAGCTGGTGCGCCATTAGTAACCTGGGACTCCAACAAGATACTTTGGACAGCCACACCTACCCACTCACTTTCCCCACTTCATTCCCTCCACCTCCTTCTCCAAGCTTGTCGGCTGCCTCCTCCTCTTCACCTCATTTGCACCATAGATTCATCAAAATTAAGTGGTGAAATTACCTTTTTTGATAGGTAAGTAAGGGGAAAGCTATCTTCATGTTGTAGATCTACTTTTTTTCTCCCTAGCTCGCTCCAACAACGTGCACATGCACTTTTTGTGGCCTAGCTAGATCTATGTATGTTTGTGGTGTTGCATATGTTTGTGGTGTTGCATATATGTTTGTGTTTGCGGGTACCGGTATTTGAAATGCGATAGTTGCCAATATTTTGCCGGAATGTTGATTCATTTTCATTTCGGCGAGAATTTTGGCACTATGCTTCTTTTTGGTCCTATTTTTAGGGAAGGTCATGCCAAATTTTTTCTTGGTTCTAAAATATCGTTTTGCTCTACCCCGCAGGCGACCATGGTCCGCACGATGACCGAAGGCATCGTGAATAGGTTTTTGAGCTCCGCGAAGGCTGAGATGCTTCAAAAGAACGAGACGGAGATAAGATGTTCGTGTCGAAGATGCAAGCTGAAGAGCCTTATTGCGGACCCGGATTCCGGGCAGGTGCGGGACCACCTGCTCTTGCGTGGTTTCATGGATGGCTATCGGTGGCAAGGTGATGAAGATGACTATGAAGTCGTCCATGGGGGCCGGGCAAGAAATGAGGAAGGGCAACAAGACAACCACCGCGGTGAGGGCGGTCGAGAAGACGAAGAATCTCCAGGACATGATCACGACGGTGATGCTGTACACATTCATCATGAAAAAGATGCCGTACATGATGATGAGGAAGATCAAGACGAAGGGCATGATCATGAACATGAAGATGCCGGAGCAGACGACAATGGAGGCTGGGTGCATGACCCTCATATTCAAGAGCTGCTTCTCAAGCAGACGGATAGCGCAAGAGCTGCCGCCCGAGAGAAAGCCAAGATGGATCAACTGGAGATAGACGCGGTTACTCCATTGTATGAAGGATGCAGGCCCGAGGATACTCGCGTGAAAGTAACGCTCATGGCTCTGGAGATGAAGGTAAAACACAAAATGACCGACGCATGCTTCGACGAGAACATGTCATTCTGGCACGAACGTCTTCCCAAGGGGAACAAGTGCCCGACCAGTTTTGAGGAGGCGAAGAAAATCGTGTGTCCTCTGGATTTATCGCACGTGAAATACCATGTGTGCATGAACAATTGCATCATTTATCGGGACGAGCATGCGGAGTCTACCATATGTTCGGTGTGCGGCGTCACTCGATACAAGAAGAGGAAGAAAGCTCCTCGAAAATCGATGTGGTATTATCCGATCACTCCTCGTCTGCAGCGGTATTTCGCGGACCCTAAGGTAGCAAAGCTCCTGCGTTGGCACGCGGATAGGGAGGAGAAGAAGCGGGAAGATGACGGAAATGATCCGGAGATAAATAAAAAAGACAAGATGGTGAGTCACCCTAAGGATGCGAGCCAGTGGCAAGCGTTGAACTTTGAATACCCAGAATTTGGGAAGGATCCAAGGAACATCGTGCTGGGCGCGAGCACCGATGGAGTCAATCCGTTTGGCAGCGAGAAGCACACATAGCACCTGGCCTGTGTTTGTGTGGATGTACAACCTTCCCCTGGTTGTGCATGAAGAGGAAGTACATTCACATGAGTATGCTAATTGAAGGGCGAAACAACCAGGGAACGACATCAATCAGATCTGGGGCTCTGAAGAGGAGCTAGACACGCTGTGGAAAACGCCAGCCAATCGTGGGGACGCTGCAGAGAAAGAATATTTCCCTATGAGAGCCGCACTGCTCACGACGGTGCACGACTATCTCGATTACGGATATCTCGCGGGCAGGTAGTCCACGGATTTTACGGATGCGTAAGGTGCATGGATGACACAATGTATCTCCAGCTAGATAGAGATCCGGGTCTTGAAAACCGTGTTCATGGGACATCGAAGGTGGCTTCGTGACGATGACCCGTGGAGGAAACGCAAGGATCTGTTCGATGGTGAAACCGAACCCCGAAAACGCCCGCGTATGAGGAGCGGTGAGGAAATAGACGAGCTGTTGAAAAATTGGAAAGATTGCCCACTGCCGGGAAAGAAGCAAAAGGCGCCAGAGCCGGGAAAGAAGCGAAAGGCGCCAGAGCCGCTGCTGAAGGTATGGAAAAAGAGGTCCGTTTTCTGGGACTTGCCGTACTGGAAGATCCACTGTGTGCCTCACAGCCTTGATGCCATGCATATCACGAAGAACGTGTGCGAGAGTCTGCTTGGTACCCTGCTCAACGTGCCAGAGAGGACCAAAGATGGGCCGAAAGCAAGGGCAGACTTGAAATCAATGGGCATCAGGCAGGAGCTTCACACTAATGATGATGATGATGATGGTGGTGATGATGAGGCGAAGCAGGACACAGAAAGTCGTCGCAAAGGCAAAAAGGCCAAGAAGACCGGAAATGACTACCCTCCCGCGTGCTTCACTCTAAGTCGGGAGGAGATCGAGCAGTTTTCACCTGCCTCGTAGGAGTAAAACTTCCTTACGATTCTGCTGGGAAGATAAGCGAGATACCTAGACCCAGTGAAGCGAAGTTCAACGGGATGAAGTCTCACGGTATCACGTCTTGATGACGCAGAATACTTCCAGTTGCAATCCGTGGGATCATGGACGCGCGCGTCCGTGAAACGCTATTTGGCCTATGAAACTTTTTCGACGTCATCTCTCGGAAGTCGATTGGCGTGAGGCAACTCAGAAGGCTACATGAAGAGATCGTGGTGATACTATGCGAGATTGAGATGTACTTCTTGCCTGCATTCTTCGACGTTATGGTGCATCTGCTGGTCCATATCGTGGAGGATATCATCCAACTCGGGCCGACGTTTCTGCACAGCATGATGCCGTTCGAAAGGATGAATGGTGTCATCAAAGGATACGTTCACAACATGTCACGTCGAGAGGAAGTATAGCCAGGGCTTTCGATCGAAGAGTGCATCTCCTACTGCACGAATTATCTGAACATCGAGAACCCGTTGGTCTGCCCGTCAACGAGCACCTCGGCAGGCTCGCTGGATGGGGTCACCGTGAGGGTCGCCATGAAATGCATGTCGACTTCGAGGGTCTACTCGCCGACTTTGAAAGAGCAAACCTAGTCGCGCTACAACACATAGACGTGGTCGATCCTAGGGTGGTAGAGCACAAAAGCTTTATTGAGAAGAGGTACAATGACCGAGGCCAACAGAGGACGAACGGAGATATAATCAAAGAGCACAACTCATGTTTCACGCGTTGGTTCAAGCAGAAGCTTCTGTCGTACCCTTTACATGAGGATTCTTCCGCGGAAGAACAACTCATATTCGCCTTGTCACAGGGCGCCGAGCACAACCTGATGACCTATGAGGCGTACGATATCAACGGCTACACATTCTACACGAGAACAAGGACATGAAGAGCGATGGTTATCGAACTCCGGGTAACGATGGAATCCTACACCGGTAACGACAAGGACAGATACTACGGAAGGATCGAGGAGATCTGGGAGCTGAGCTACTGCTGGAGAGAAGGTCCCGATGTTCCGTGTCAGATGGGCCAAGAGTGTCCTAAAAGAAGACCGGTATTTCACCACCATGGTTATACCCAAAGCCAAATCCAAGACCATGGCATAAGCGTCACCCGAAAAATGAGCCATGGGTACTGGCTTCCCAAGTGGACCAATGCTTCTTCATTACCGACCCGTCAAAGCCCGGTCGTGTTGTCGTGAGGAGAGGCAAAGGAAGATCATCGGAATGGATGGAGTAGCCAATGAGCAAGACTTGACAAGCACGACGACCGAAGATCGAACATGGCGGCTGACGATGAAGTAGCAGCACACACCACAAGAAGAAGCAGGACCACCCTACCTAAAGGACGTCATTCCACAGAAGAACTCCATTTGCGAAAAAGAAGGGCAAGAAGATTGTGAACAGATAGCTAGCTAAGATCGATTGTATTTAAATCGTAGTCTTCATTTCTCGATTGTATTTCATGGGCACTTTTTGATATCATGAGGACACTCGATCTCGACCCCCCTCCATCTCGATCTCGATTCCCCTTCCATCTCGATCTCGATCCCCCTCCATCTCGATCCCACCTGCATCCTCCCCCGCTAGCTCCACCGCCGCCGCCCACCACCATAACCCTCCCGCTCCACCGCCACCGACGAGCACCCGCCCCCGCACCTCCCGCTCCACCGCCGCCAACGGGCACCCCCCGCGCCCTCCCCCGCTCCACCGCCGCCGCCGATGATATTTTCAAGTAACAAATTTGATGATATTTTTTAAAAAATTATTACTGTTTTTATAAAAAATCATTACTGTTTCATATTCATATTCATTTTCTAAAAAATAATAATAATAAAGTGTAGACTACAATTGTTGTTAAACAACAATTATTACTGTTTTATAAAAAAAATATTACTGTTTCATATTCATATTCATTTAAAAAACATACTAATGGCGCACCGGCGGAAGTGCGCCATTGCTATCTAAAAAGATTTCTAATGGCGCACCGGACGGGGTGCGCCATTAATGCTTCCCCTAGCTATCCTCCCTTTCCTCGCCAGATCCCTTGACCCTCTCTCCTCGCCACAGATCCACCCGCGCTGCCCGACCCACGACGCCGCCACCCGACCTCGCGGACTCCACCCCGCCCCCACCCGCGCCCCCCACCCCGCCGCCCGACCCTCACAAGACTCCACCCCGCCGCGCGCCCCCACCCCCCGCCCGACCCTCGCGGACTCCTCCTCGCCGTCGGCGCCGAGCAATGACGCAGCACCGACGCCCCGACCCTCCTCCTCCCTTGCCCCTCCTCCTCCTCCCTTGCCCCCCGCTGCTGCAGTGGCGGCCCCTTCTCTGTCTCGCAGAGGCAAGGTCTCTGGCGCCTCTACGACACCGACGCCTACACCGTCTACGGCGTCTGCGCCTTCTTCCTGCGACATCGGGTCAGTTCTCTTCTCACTCACCCACCAGGTGCTTGTGTTTATTCTCATGAGGTTCGTTCCACTGCGACCCACCCATTGCTGTCTGTTGGCGACAATTATTCTTGCCATACCTTCAATTCCTGCCATGCTTATCTTCAATTAACCATAGGGTTCCTGAGGTTTCTCAGATAGAGATATAAGTAATGGCCATTATAGATAGATGCGTGCAAATCACATATTGTTAAGACAAGTCTAGGAAAATTATTTTGCCTAGTCCTACATGTTTCTATCAAAACCGGTGAAGAAATTCATAATTGCCATACATGTAGCTACCATTTGGACAAGTCCGCCCAGCCATACATCTAGGACCCCTTGTTGTGGGCCGAAAATCTTGCTTATCTTGAAGCAATATGAAAGTAACCAAGGGAGAGCTGCCTGCATGTGAGTTTCGCCAAGTCAAGTCAAGCAAATATATCCTCATCTCATCCCCCTTGCACAGCAGTCAAGGGCTCTGGTCCAAATGATGTTTAACATGAATTTAACTAAACAGGAATTTTATGTTGTTGCTGCTGAAGATGAGTAGTTGTAGGAAGATGATGCATAGTAGTAGTTGTAGGATGTTATTGTAGTTGAAGTTGCAGGAGTAGATAATGGAGTACTGCCAATTTACTGTTAGTAAAGATGTTGAACACACAACTGTTGTTTACTCTAGTGATAGGAGTAGTAGTGGTGGCCATCTAGTTGGACTAGTACTGCTAGGACTTGCTCCAAATTTTAGGATTTCTTTTCTTTTAGGATTTATTTTCTTCTAGGACTAGGTTTTTATTATTTTTCTGTTGTGATTGTTTTTTGAGCTCTTTCTTTTTCATTTCCTACTATCCTTATCCTAATTATCTTAAATTGTTATGATGTGTGTAACAGGATTAGATCTTGGATTTGCTAGTGGACTTTGGGAGTTTCTTAGCCAGCTTGGTGACTCCATATTTTTCACTATTTCAGCAAGTCTTTTGTAAGCATTAAACTTTCAGCACTACATTTTTATCTTATGTGTACATCTGTTTGCTTCCAATTGCTATATATGTATTGTTGTTACTAAAAATGATGAAGCTCCTGTCAATTGCTATACATATATATGTGTATGATGATCCTCCTTTCCTGCAGTAGTATAGCACTTGCAGTAGTATGGCACTTGCAGTAGTATGGCACTTGCAGTAGTGGTGCCTATGCAAGATACAGTTCAGATTTGATTAGTTCCGTAAATTTGTATGACCACAGATTTGTATAGTTTCAGAGATTTGTATGACCAAAGATACAGTTCAGATTTGATTAGTTCCATAAATTTGTATGACCAAATATATATTTCAGATTTGTATAGTTTCAGAGATTTGTATGACCAAAGATACAGTTCAGATTTGAATTGTTTCAGAAATTTGTATGACCAGAGATACGGTTCAGATTTGAATTGTTTCAGAAATTGGTATGACCAAAGATGCTATTGTATATAAATGGGCTGCTGTAGAACTGTTCTTCATCTTTACAGTGCTGTTGTATGGAAATATGCTGAATTTTCTGCTCTGATTGTTGCTCAAAGAAATTTAGCAAAAAAAGGGGTCTTGGGAGGCACCGCTGCTGCTTGAGGCCCTTGAGAGGCCCTTCATGTCGTGATGATTTTGCAGGTACCCCGAGAGGCCCTTGAGTTTGCCGGAATGTTGATTAACTTCCGTTCCGGCAAATTCGGGTACTCCATATGTTCTATTTTCAGCAAAGGTCATGCTGAAATTTTCCGTGAATTTTAGCACGACTTTGCTAAAAATCGGACATATGGGGTACTTGCTACTAATGCATGGGCCGGGGTATCTTAGTACTTAATTAAGTAGGATCAACTGCCCCTTTATTCTTGCTGTATTAAACCATAGGTGGCAATAGAGCCAAGTGATTAGGCCCAACTTAGAGTCGACAAACCCTAAATTATAAAACCTTGGCTTTTAGGGTGCCTCGGTGTCGATAAGAACCTAAATGATGAAAGCTTAGGCTTTTAGGGTGCCTCGGCGTCGACAAGCCCTAAATGATAAAAGCTTAGCTTTTAGGATGCCTCGGTGTCGACAAACCCTAAATGATGATACCATAATCTTGTTCCTTGACAATAACCAACTTTTTGACCAAACTTTTTTCCTATTTAGAGCGAAACATGGCCCACAATGATGAGGCCGGCGGTTCGGCGGCAAGCAATTCTGGGAGCTGTCCCAGGAGATGGAGGAAGAACCTCACCGCTATGAGGACGCCGCAGAAGACACCGATCCTGACTACACAACCCCTAGTGGCGTCGGCGATGACACCATTGATGGCGCCGCTGAGGATGCCACCACTGATGATGGCGGCGCACACACAGATGGCAGCCAACTGAAGAGGCAACGGAAGGACCGGCGCCCGAGCGTGCTCGGCACCGTCAGGGAGGAATTTACTGAAGTGGACTCCGACGGGAATCCGACGGCGCCCAAACAAGTAGTCAAGGGGTACTCGGTTCAGCTCGGGTGCATTCTCCGGAGCACCGTCTCGATCAACACCGAGAACCTAAGGCATAAGGACCACGGGAATTTGTGCAGCCTCCTCTTCACGAAGCTGCACGAACGATACAAGTTCCCCGTTGAGTTTGCAAACACACGCCTCTCAGGGAATAAAGTGAACAGTACCGTCCTCACGAGGATGAGCACGGCCCTGTCTACTTGGAGAAGCACGGTGTAGGCAATGATTCACAAAGGTGGTAATTATGACAAGATCAAGGCAAAATATCCTTTGATGAGCGAAGATGAGTACAAGGAGTTCAAGATCAAGTGCGAGAGCAGCGCAACCTCGAATCAAGTCGATTGGGGAAAGAAATGCGGAAGTTGAACTTAGGGGTCCACCAACTCGGTCCCGCGGTTCTGAGTGGCGGAGCCTATATGGGACAAGGAGGGCGTGGGCGTGCGAGCAAGGCCTACCGCCCGCCGAGAAATCTGGTGACAAGCGGACCAGGAACTTTCTCGGGGCCGGTACAAGGAGGACCCGGTAACAAAGGAGCTTACCACGGATCCGAAGATCAGGCGCTCGAGCTTGTTACGTAAGGAATACACCCAGCGTAATTAGCTCCATATGGTTGCATTCTAATTAATCCCCAATATTTCTAAATGGTTCACGTTCCTTCCGCAGACACCGAAAGCGATGGCTGGGTCGTCTCGAGCTCCCTTCGACACCCCTTTAAATAGGGCGTTGAGCGTAATGAAAAACAAGGATAAGCTCGAAGCCGGCGTCGGCTGGTCGTGTGGCGGCAAAGGCTTGTCCACAAAATGGTCGTCATACTATACGCTGGTGGGCGAAAGGAGAAAAGACCAGCTCGAGAAAGCCGATCGCGAGGTTGAAGCACTTAAGGCACAAGTGGTGCGGATTCGGAGCTTGTCCAAGAGCAAGTGGAACAACAAGCGGGAGCGAAGCTCAACGCCATGGTGCCTACGTTGATTCATGGGCTGACGACGTGGATTGCGGGCGGCCAACAGGGGCCTCCCCCGGTTCCCAGCTTCACGGCCAGCAACTCGCACAGCGCGCAGGCGGCGCCATTGGTGTCTCCGGCGGCGCCATTGGTGTCTCCGGCAGAGGCGGTATTCGTGTCTCCGACGCCGGCACGGGCATTGGAGCTTAATGCACCCAGGTGTACGCCGGCCGGCATCTCGCCAGCAAGCGGCCCCTCCGTCAGTTGCACGCCCGCCGTTGGCGGTGCCTCGACATTAGCCGAGCTCGACGGCATCACGGTAACTAAGCCTCTCGGCCGATGACTTCATCTCCTTGCCTTTGACAGGGCATCCCTGACGCCCTACATGTTTTCGCAGGGCGCCGCCGACGTTCCTTGCACTCTTCTGCACTTCGTGGGCGGCGAGTTGGTCGATGTTGCCAAGGGCAGAATCGTTCAACCGGGCAACCCCATGTTCCACGGTAATCCGATGCCACCCACAGTGTATAGGGTAGAAGTGGTTCGGGTGCTGCTAGGCTGCGACGAGCTGTTACCTCCGATTCGACCCGCTGGGTCCGACGAAGAAGATGAGATGACCCTCAGCGCCTACGTAAACTGGCCCCTGCTTTGGCCGAAGAGCCAGATTTGTTTGGGGGCGGGGGACACCACCCCACAAACAAGACCGCCAGTCGTGCCGGCGCCAAGCCATGGCAAGAACGCCGCAACGCTACCGGACCTGCCGGACATCCCTATGGCACAGGATCCGGACATCCCTATGGCACAAGATCTGGACGACGACGACAACGACGACGGTACATTTACCAAAATCGATAAGTACTTTGCCGAACATGGGTAAGCTGACGAGTTCTGCGGGCCTCTTTCTCAAGAACCCAACCAAGACGACCGCGATCTAGCTGGTACGGCGGAGAAATCCAATTGCAACAGGCGTAGTTGGCGTTCAGTTCTCAGGAGACGCCTCCAGCTCCCGCCTTCACCGAGCCTCAGATAGCTGAGGTGCGAAATATTATCAGCCTCAACACGCTCAAGAAGGCGGTCTGTGAGCAGAACTCGGTCCCATTACAGGAGATCAAGAAGAAGGGAAGGAAACGAAAAACTAACAATGGCGCCGGTGCGAGCCAGCCGGCACCGAGTTCGAGCCGTGCTCAGGACGGGCCACCTTCACGTAAGGATATCTCGAGGAGGGTGCATGTGGCGGGTAGGGCGACGCTACCGCCAAATATGCTCAATGCTGCAACCGGTGCTATGTGGAGTCTGCACGACAGTGTTCTTTCTTTGGAGAAGCGGCGTCTCAGAGAGAATGATGTGGCATACCCGGTTTTCGTGACCAAGGTGCCAGAGGGCAAGGGCTTTGTGGATGGAAACATCAAGGGTACGATCGTCCTGCGGTTTGATGACATCTTTGCTATGTTTAACCTTCATCCGCTGCACTACACCTTCGTTTGGCTATTTTCGCTGAGTATGGAGATGCGGATCATTAGAGACAAGACCCAAGACATCGTGATAGTCGACCCCTTCTACATGCGTGCCAAGAACTTGACCAACGCTGGGGACCGCCAAGTTGCGAGTTCACACCTCGAAGGCGTCATTCTGGCAAACCCAGATAAGGATAACTTCCTTGTGGCTTACTTTCAAGAGTAAGTCATCCCTTAACCGCCCCGTAACATATGATTTCTTAGATTTCGATCGTTCTTTTTTTTCTAACATTCCGTGTTCTGTGCAGTGACACACATTGCACACTCATCCTCTTAAGCCGAAATATTCCATGGCCACGATTTCGACCGAACCGTAACTCCAAGATAGACTACACAAATGTCAAGAAAGTTCTTGATGATGTTCTCCCTGCCTCGCCAAATCTGGAGGCACCTTCACCGGGGCAGTTAAGTAAAGCACGGCAAGCACATGTTCTCACACAATACGAAGTTCTGCTGCGTCAAGCAGCCTCCTGGCGTTCAGAAGGATGCCTACTACGCCCTCCATCACATGCGGGCGATCGTAAGGGACCATCATCACCTTCTGCTACCAGATAATCTCAAAGATTGGGCCGTGAGCTTGTGGGCAATCCAGGATGCGGGCCTCAGACAAGAATTCTTTCGCATCCAGTCGGAGTTTGCGGACATCATCCATCAAGATGTCCTTCATACCTCGGGGCAGTTCTTCCTCAGATATCAACCGTCCAACAGTGAGATAGACGAAACGCTACAAATGCAGGCTGACAACGACCGCGATTTCATGACCATCACGACAGACGGCGGCTTCATCCATGCTCCTGTCCGATGAGTCGAGTCGAAAGTAGTGATGTGTAGTTCTGAAACATTGATTGGCTCATGTTGTAATTAAACTTTAATGAATTCGTATGTCTCTTTGATTTGGACAGTCGTTCAACTTAGATGTAATCGATGCTATTTATTAGTAGGACCATGAATCGTGCTATTAATGTCTTGTTTTTCTCTTCCGATCCTTTTGTTGCATACTTACATATTGCTTATGTATTGTCATTGTTTGGCTTGTGCATAGAGATGTAAATCGTATGTAGGTGTACAAGGGTAAGGTTCCGAGTCTCGACGACGGGAGGAGTGTCGGAGACAGGTTCACCGCTTCAGCGATAACAGTTACAAAGGTACACCACTAGGGCGGAGGCGAATCTAGATCGCCCGCTATCTAGCGGGGAGAGGAGGGGGCGTTGGAGGAACGGATGAAGACCAGTTTGATCGCGATGATTCTCATCGTGATGACCGCAACTCTCTTCTATGTGACGGTAGTTTAGATGATCGATATCGACTTGTAATGTGAAGACAAACTCGATACTCGCGGTCTTGAGACTTGTAATGTTTTATCTTTGTTCGGTCTTTTGAATTCGGAGACTAATATGATGAATTGTATTCGGAGATTAATCTTCTATTGTATTCGATGAATCTGTTGTTGCTGTGTGCTGCTGTCTATATTTTGTCCAATAATATATTTTGTAACCTGTGCAAAAATCAGAAAAGTAAATAAAACCTAATATTCATACTAATGGCGCATCACCTCAAGGTGCGCCATTAGTATGCCAAAGGATACTAATGGCGCATCACTACAGAGTGCGCCATTAGTATGACAAAGCACATGGTTACGTATGCCCCCCCGGGAGGCATACTAATGGCGCATGGTGTTACATACTAATGACGCACTGCGTGGTGCCCCATTAGTATACCAGATACTAATGGCGCACCTGTGGTGCGCCATTAGTAAAAAATACTAGTGGCGTGATACTAATGGCGCAAAAGTAGTGCGCCATTAGTAGGCAAAACTGGTGCGCCATTAGTAGGCCTTTTCCTAGTAGTGACTCCAAAAGTCCTAAAACTCCGCGGGAGTTATTTTTGGAAATAATAAAAAATATTGAGCAAAGAAAATACCAGAGGGGGCCCACACCCTGGCCACGAGGGTGGGGGCGCGCCCTACCCCCTGGGCGCACCCCCCTGCCTCGTGGGCCCCCTGGTGGCTCTCCGGTGCCCATCTTCTACTATATGAAGTCTTTCGTCCGAGAAAAAATCATAAGCAAGCTTTCGGGACGAGACTCCGCCGCCACGAGGCGGAACCTTGGCGGAACCAATCTAGGGCTCTGACGGAGTTGTTCTGCCGGGGACACTTCCCTCTGGGAGGGGGAAATCATCGCCATCGTCATCACCAACGCTCCTCTCATCGGGAGGGGGCCAATCTCCATCAACATCTTCTCCAGCACCATCTTCTCTAAAACCCTAGTTCATCTCTTGTATCCGATCTTTGTCTCCAAGTATGGGATTGGTACCTGTAGGTTGCTAGTAGTGTTGATTACTCCTTGTAGTTGATGCTAGTTGGTTTATTTGGTGGAAGATCATATGTTCAGATCCTATATGCATATTAATACCCCTCTGATTATGAACATGAATATGCTTTGTGAGTAGTTACGTTTGTTCCGAGGACATGGGAGAAGTCTTGCTATTAGTAGTCATATGAATTTGGTATTTCGTTCGATATTTTGATGAGATGTATGTTGTCTCTCCTCTAGTGGTGTTATGTGAACGTCGACTACATGACACTTCACCATTGTTTGGGCCTAGAGGAAGGCATTGGAAAGTAATAAGTAGATGATGGGTTGCTAGAGTGACAGAAGCTTAAACCCTAGTTTATGTGTTGCTTCATAAGGGGCTGATTTGGATACATATGTTTCATGCTATGGTTAGGTTTACCTTAATACTTCTTTTGTAGTTGCGGATGCTTGAAATGGGAGTTAATCATAAGTGGGATGCTTGTCCAAGTAAGGACAACACCCAAGCACCGGTCCACCCACATATCAAATTATCAAAGTACCGAACGCGAATCATATGAACGTGATGAAAACTAGCTTGACGATAATTCCCATGTGTTCTCGGGAGCGTTTTCCTTCATATAAGAAATTGTCCAGGCTTGTACTTTGCTACAAAAAGGATTGGCCAGCTTGCTGCACCTTATTTACTTTCATTACTTGTTATCCGTTACAAATTATCTTATCACAAAACAATCTGTTACCGATAATTTCAGTGCTTGCAGAGAATGCCTTGCTGAAAACCGCTTATCATTTCCTTCTGCTCCTCGTTGGGTTCGACACTCTTACTTATCGAAAGGACTACGACAGATCCCCTATACTTGTGGGTCATCAAGACTCTTTTCTGGCGCCGTTGCCGGGGAGTGAAGCGCCTTTGGTAGGTGGAATTTGGTAAGGAAAAATTTATAGTGTGCTGAAATTTACTGTCACTTGTTACTATGGAAAGTAATCCTTTGAGGGGCTTTTTAGGGGTATCTTCACCTCGACCGGTAGAGCAAAGATTTGCTCCTCAACCTACTGAGCCTACTGAAAATGAAAATGTTTACTTTGAAATTCCTTCGGGTATGATAGAGAAACTGCTAGCTAATCCTTTTGCAGGAGATGGAACATTGCATCCCGATTTACACTTAATCTATGTGGATGAAGTTTGTGGATTATTTAAGCTTGCAGGTATGCCCGATGATGTTATCAAGAAGAAGGTCTTCCCTTTATCTTTGAAGGGAGATGCATTGACATGGTATAGGCTATGTGATGATATGGGATCATGGGACTACAAACGGTTGAAATTGGAATTCCATCAGAAGTTTTATCCTATGCATCTTGTTCATCATGATCGTAATTATATATATAATTTTTGGCCTCGCGAAGGAGAAAGCATCGCTCAAGCTTGGGGGAGGCTTAAGTCAATGTTATATTAATGCCCCAATCATGAGCTCTCAAGAGAGATGATTATTCAAAAAAATTATGCTCGGCTTTCTGACAACAATCGCTCCATGCTCGATACTTCTTGTACTGGTTCTTTTATGATGAAGACTATTGAATTCAAATGGGATTTATTGGAAAGAATTAAACGCAACTCTAAAAATTGGGATCCCGATGAAGGTAAGGAGTCAGGTATAACACCTAAGTTTGATTGTGTTAAATCTTTTATGGATACCGATGTTTTCCATAAATTTAGCACTAAATATGGACTTGACTCTGAGATAGTAGCTTCTTTTTGTGAATCTTTTGCTGCTCATGTTGATCTCCCTAAGGAGAATTGGTTTAAATATCATCCTCCCATAGAAGTAAAAGTAGTTGAACCTATTAAAGTTGAAGAAAAGACTATCACTTATAACGATCCTTTTGTTCCTACTGCTTATGTTGAGAAACCACCTTTCCCTGTTAGAATAAAGGATCATGCTAAAGCTTCAACTGTGGTTCGAAAAAGTAATATTAGAACTTATACACCTCCTGAGCAAGTTAAAGTTGAACCTAATATTGCTATTGTTAAAGATCTCTTGGCTGATAATATCGATGGGCATGTTATTTATTTCTGTGAGGAAACTGCTAGAATTGCTAAACCTGGTGCTAAAGATAAACATAGACCTGTGGTAGGCATGCCTGTTATTTCTGTTAAAATAGGAGATTATTGTTATCATGGCTTATGTGATATGGGTGCTAGTGCTAGTGCAATACCTATTTCTTTATATCAAGAAATTATGCATGATATTGCACCTGCTGAGTTAGAAGAAATTGATGTCACCATTAAACTTGCCAATAGAGATACTATTTCACCAATTGGGATTGTTAGAGATGTTGAGGTCTTGTGTGGGAAGGTTAAATATCCTGCTGATTTTCTTGTTCTTGGTTCCCCACAAGATAGCTTTTGTCCCATTATATTTGGTAGACCCTTCTTGAATACTGTTAATGCTAATATAGACAGCGAAAAGCATGTTGTTACTATTGGTTTGGATGATATGTCTCATGAGTTTAATTTCTCTAAATTTCGTAGACAACCTCGTGATGAAGAATTGCCTAGTAAAGATGAAATTATTGGTCTTGCTTCTATTGTTGTGCCTCCTAGTGATCCTTTAGAACAATATTTACTAGACCATGAAAATGCTATGTTTATGAATGAAAGAAGGGAAATAGATGAAGTATTCTTTAAATAGGGACCCATTCTAAAACACAATTTTCCTGTTGAAATCCTAGGGGGATCCTCCTCCACCCAAGGGTGATCCCATGTTTGAGCTTAAACTGTTGGCTGATACTCTTAAATATGCTTATCTAGATGAAAAGAAGATATATCCTGTTATTATTAGTGCTAACCTTTCAGAGCATGAAGAAGAGAAATTATTGAAAACTCTGAAGAAGCACCGTGCTGCTATTGGATATACTCTTGATGATCTTAAGGGCATTAGTCCCACTCTATGTCAACACAAAATAAATTTGGAGAAAGATGCCAAACCAGTTATTGATCATCAACGACGGCTGAATCCTAAGATGAAAGAAGTGGTAAGAAAGGAAATAAGAAAGCTCCTTGAGGCAGGTATAATTTATCCCGTCGCTGATAGTCAGTGGGTAAGTCCTGTCCATTGTGTCCCTAAGAAGGGAGGTATTACTGTCGTTCCTAATGATAAAGATGAATTGATTCCGCAAAGAATTATTACAGGTTATAGGATGGTAATTGATTTCCGCAAATTAAATAAGGCTACTAAAAAGGATCATTACCCCTTACCTTCTATTGATCAAATGCTAGAAAGATTATCCAAACATACACATTTTTGCTTTCTAGATGGTTACTCTAGTTTCTCTCAAATACCTGTGTCAGCAGATGATCAAGCAAATACCACTTTTACTTGCCCTTTCGGTACTTTTGCTTATAGACGTATGGCATTTGGTTTATGTAATGCACCTGCTACCTTTCAAAGATGCATGATGGCTATATTCTCTGACTTTTGTGAAAAGATTTGTGAGGTTTTCATGGATGATTTCTCCGTTTATGGATCCTCTTTTGATGATTGCTTGAGCAACCTTGATCGAGTTTTGCAGAGATGTGAAGAAACTAATCTTGTCTTGAATTGGGAGAAGTGCCACTTTATGGTTAATGAAGGTATTGTCTTGGGGCATAAAATTTCTGAAAGAGGTATTGAAGTTGATAAAGCTAAAGTTGATGCTATTGAAAAGATGCCATGTCCGAAGGACATCAAAGGTATAAGAAGTTTCCTTGGTCATGCCGGTTTTTATAGGAGGTTCATTAAGGACTTCTCAAAAATTTCTCGGCCTCTGACTAATCTATTACAAAAAGATATTCCTTTTGTCTTTGATGATTATTGTGTAGAAGCATTTAAAATACTTAAGAAAGCATTAATCTCTGCACCTATCGTTCAGCCACCTGATTGGAATTTACCCTTTGAAATTATGTGTGATGCTAGCGATTATGCTGTAGGTGCTGTTCCAGGGCAAAGAGTTGATAAGAAATTAAATGTTATTCAATATGCTAGTAAAACTCTAGACAATGCCCGGAGAAATTATGCTACTACTGAAAAGGAATTCTTAGCAGTTGTAGTTGCTTGTGATAAGTTTAGACCTTATATTATTGATTCTAAAGTAACTATTCACACTGATCATGCTGCTATTAAATATCTTATGGAAAAGAAAGATGCTAAACCTAGACTTATTAGATGGGTTCTCTTGCTACAAGAATTTGATTTACATATTATTGATAGAAAGGGAGCTAAGAACCCCGTTGCAGATAACTTGTCTAGGTTAGAAAATGTTCTTGATGACCCATTGCCTATTGATGATAGCTTTCCTGATGAACAATTGAATGTCATAAATGCTTCTCGTACTGCTCCATGGTATGTTGATTATGCTAATTATATTGTTGCTAAATTTATACCACCTAGTTTCACATACTAGCAAAATAAAAAGTTTTTCTATGATTTAAGACATTACTTCTGGGATGACCCACATCATTATAAAGAATGAGTAGATGGTGTTATTAGATGTTGTGTACCTGAGCATGAACAGGAATAGATCCTACGCAAGTGTCACTCCAAGGCTTATGGAGGACACCACGCTAGAGACAGAACTGCACATAAGTTATTGCAATCCGTTTTTTATTGGTCTACTCTCTTCAAGGATGCTCGTAAGTTTGTCTTATCTTGTGATGAATGCCAAAGAATTGGTAACATTAGTAGACGTCAAGTGATACGTCTCCAACATATCTATAATTTATGAAGTATTCATGCTATTATATTATCCATCTTGGATGTTTAATGGGCTTTACTATGCACTTTTATATTATTTTTGGGACTAACCTATTAACCCAGAGCCCAGTGCCAGTTTCTGTTTTTTCCCTTGTTTCAGTGTTTCACAGAAAAGGAATATCAAACGGAGTCCAAACGGAATGAAACCTTTGGGTGAGTTATTTATGGAACGGAAGCAATACAGAAGACTTGGAGTGTACGTAAGGGAAGCAACGAGGAAGGCACAAGGCAGGGGGGCCGCGCCCACCCCCCTGGGCGCGCCCTCCACCCTCGTGGGGCCCTCGTGGCTCCCCTGACCGACTTCTTTCGCCTATATATATCCATATACCCTAAAACCATCGGGGAACAGAATAGATCGGGAGTTTCGCCGCCGCAAGCCTCTGTAGCCACCAAAAACCAATCGGGACCCTGTTTCGGCACCCTGCCGGAGGGGGGAACCCTCACCGGTGACCATCTTCATCATCCCTACGCTCTCCATAACGAGGAGGGAGTAGTTCACCCTCGGGGCTGAGGGTATGTACCAGTAGCTATGTGTTTGATCTCTCTTTCTCGTGTTCTTGAGATGATACAATCTTAATGTATCGCGAGGTTTGCTATTATAGTTTGATCTTATGATGTTTCTCCCCCTCTACTCTCCTGTAATGGATTGAATTTTTCCTTTGAAGTTATCTTATCGGATTGAGTCTTTAAGGATTTGAGAACACTTGATGTATGTCTTGCCGTGCTAATCTGTGGTGACAATGGGATATCACGCGTGATCCACTTGATGTATGTTTTGGTGATCAACTTGCGGGTTCCGCCCATGAACCTATGCATAGGGGTCGGCACACGCTTTCGTCTTGACTCTCCGGTAGAAACTTTGGAGCACACTTTGAAGTACTTTGTGTTGGTTTGAATAGATGAATCTGAGATTGTGTGATGCATATCGTATAATCATACCCAGGCATACTTTGTTGACATTGGAGTATCTAGGTGACATTAGGGTTTTGGTTGATATGTGTCTTAAGGTGTTATTCTAGTACGAACTCTTGAATAGATCGATCTGAACGAATAACTTTGAGGTGGTTTCGTACCCTACCATAATCTCTTCGTTTGTTCTCCACTATTAGTGACTTTGGAGTGACTCTTTGTTGCATGTTGAGGGATAGTTATATGATCCAATTATGTTATTATTGTTGAGAGAACTTGCACTAGTGAAAGTATGAACCTGAGGCCTTATTTCCTAGCATTGCAATACCGTTTGTGCTCACTTTTATCATTAGTTACCTTGCTGTTTTTATATTTTCAGATTACAAAAACCTATATCTATCATCCATACTGCACTTGTATCACCATCTCTTGGCCAAACTAGTGCACCTATACAATTTACCATTGTATTGGGTGTGCTGGGGACACAAGAGACTCTTAGTTATTTGGTTGCAGGGTTGCTTGAGAGAGACCATCTTCATCCTACGCCTCCCACGGATTGATAAACCTTAGGTCATCTACTTGAGGGAAATTTGCTACTGTCCTACAAACCTCTGCACTTGGAGGCCCAACAACGTCTACAAGAAGAAGGTTGTGTAGTAGACATCAAGCTCTTTTTTGGCGCCGTTGCCGGGAGGTGAGTGCTTGAAGGTATATCTTTAGATCTTGCAATCGAATCTTTTAGTTTCTCGTTTTATCACTAGTTTAGTCTATAAAAGAAAAACTACAAACAAAATGGAATTGAGTTTGTCTCATACGCTTCATCTTTTTAATATCTTTCGTGAGTATGATGGAAAGGAAAATTGTGCCAAAGTGCTAGAAGAGCATTAAAATGTTTAGTAGTAAATCTTTGAATGATGAGCATGATTGCAATGTTGTTAGTATGAATTCCTTGAATACCCATGATGATAATGATATGCAAAGCCACAAGCTTGGGGAAGCTATGTTTGATGAAGATGATATTTTGTGTCCCCCAAGTTTTGATGAGAAAATTTACTATGATGAAAGCATGCCTCCTATCTATGATGATTATTGTGATGACACGTATGCTATAAAGAATAATTATAACCATGAAGCTTGTCATCTTGATCTTAATTTTCAATCACATGATAGTTATTTTGTTGAGTTTTCTCCCACTACTATTCATGAGAAGAAATTTGCTTATGTGGAGAGTAATAAAAATTCTATGCTTGTAGATAATGAAAGGAATGCTTTAGGTGCTGGCTATGTTTTGAATTCATTCATGATGATACTTAAAATTATTTTGAGGGAGGAATATATGCTTGTAGGAATTGCAATAATATCAAGTTTCCTCTCTATGTGCTTAAAGTTTTGAAGTTATGTTTGTTTTGCCTTCCTATGCTAGTTGATTATTGTTCCCATAAGTTGTTTGCTCACAAAATACCTATGCATAGGAAGTGGGTTAGACTTAAATGTGCTAGTCATATTCTTCATGACGCTCTCTTTATGTTTCAATTCTTATCTTTTATGTGAGTATCATTGAAATCATCATGCCTAACTAGGGGCGTTAAACGATAGCGCTTGTTGGGAGGCAACCCAATTTTATTTTTGTTCCTTGCTTTTTGTTCCTGTTTAGGAATAAATAATCCATTTAGCCTCTGGTTAGATGTGGTTTTATGTTTTAATTAGTGTTTATGCCAAGTAAGACCTATAGGATCTTCTTGGATGATAGTTATTTGATCTTGCTGAAACTTCCAGAAACTTTCTGTTCACAAAAACAATTGTTAAAACTCACCAGAACGTGATAAAATACTGATTCCAATTGCAGTAGATCAATAAACAAATTATATAGGTCTTCCTATTTTGTTAGAATTTTTGGAGTTCCAGAAGTTTGCGTTAGTTACAGATTACTACAGACTGTTCTGTTTTTGACAGATTCTGTTTTTCGTGTGTTGTTTGCTTATTTTAATGAATCTATGGCTAGTAAAATAGTTTATAAACCATAGAGAAGTTGGAATATAGTAGTTTTAACACCAATATAAATAAAGAATGAGTTCATTACAGTACCTTGAAGTGGTGTTTTGTTTTCTTTCGCTAACGGAGCTCATGAGTTTTCTGTTGAGTTTTGTGTTGTGAAGTTTTCAAGTTTTGGGTAAAGATTCGATGGACTATGGAATAAGGAGTGGCAAGAGCCTAAGCTTGGTTATGCCCAAGGTACCCCAAGGTAATATTCAAGGACAACCAAGAGCCTAAGCTTGGGGATGCCCCGGATGGCATCCCCTCTTTCGTCTTCGTTCATTGGTAACTTTACTTGGAGCTATATTTTTATTCACCACATGATATGTGTTTTGCTTGGAGCGTCATTTTATTTTCTTTAGCTTTGCTTGCTGTTTGAATAAAATACCAAGATCTGAAATTATTAAATGAGAGAGAGTCTTTACATAGCTACATAATTATTTAACTGCTCATTGATCTTCACTTATATATTTTTGGAGTAGTTTGTCATTTACTCGTGTGCTTCACTTATATCCTATGAGTAAATGGTTGAATGATTTGAATGTCATAAATCTGAAATTATATATGTTTCATATGCATGCCTTTCCCTTGGGGAGTAATGACTTCACATATAAGAAGTAGAGGTGGTAAATTTATTGAAGGTTAGCAAGCATTGTATTGGTCACTTGAACAATTCATGAAAGAATATTGAAGGAAGAGAGATTTCACATATAAATATACTATCTTGGACATCTTCTATGACTGTGAGCCCCATTAATTATTTTCAAACCTGAGCAAATCAGTTGAAGTTGGACAAGGAAGGCAACATAATGAGTTATGCTTGGGTATATTTGTATAGAAGTTATATTGTTATGGATCCTGTAACATGTGGTGCTTGCTATTTAGAATCCTTTGCTAGCCAAAATATCTGTACTAAGCGGGAATACTGCTTGTGCATCCAAAATCCTTGAACCAAGTTCCTTCCATGAGTGTCCACCATATCTACCTATATGCGGTATTTACCTGCCGTTCCAAGTAAATTTGCATGTGCCAAACTCTAAACCTTCAAATAATAATCTGTTTTGTATGCCCGAACCGCTCATGTAGCGACTAGGGGCTGTCAGTATCTTCCATGCTAGGTGGGTTATTCTCAAGATGAGTGGACTCCGCTCATCATTCATGAGAAAAGGGCTGGTAACTGGGATGCCCAGTCCTATGATCAAAAGATCAAAACCAAATTCGCAAATAATTTAAACAGAACTCCCCCAGGAATGTTGATAGTTGGACGACAACCGTTGTTTCGGACAAGCCGTGGAGTGTGAATGTTGGTGGAGGGGGAGTAAAAACTTTACCTTTCTGCGTGGGAACCGCCTATAATGTATCTACTATGGAAGATATTGGGAACTCTTGGTCGTTATGTTGACAATGAAAGCATACCTCTCAAAATTATTTTCATCTCTGTTTTTGATTCGAGCTCTGGCACCTCTGCAAATCCCTGCTTCCCTCTGCGAAGGGCCTATCTTTTACTTTTATGCAAGAGTCAGTAGTATTCCTTCTCATTCCAACCTACTCTTTAGTTGGCAAGCATCATGTGATGGAAAGATCTAAGCATATATGGCCATTCAAATATATTTGATCATGAATTATTATTATTGACAATTATCTATATGATAAATAAGTTGGGAGGCGAAACATTAAGCCCCTATCTTTCTCTGTGTTCCATGGATACTATTTGTTCTAAAAGTATGCTTTGAGTGGTAGCAATCATGGAAGACTATATGATAGTTGAGTATGTGGGATTTGCTAAATCAAAGCTCTAATGTAGACTCTTCCTAAAAATAAAATGAATTGTAATTGTTTGATGACTAATAACACGGTTTGTTAGTTTTCAAGAAAGTTTATGATCTATACTTTAACATCTGAATAGTTTGTTACTTGATCATGCAAAGTTTTATGATATGAGCTACTGTTATGACATATAATGATGATAGAAAAGGTGATTGAAATTATCATTGATCAAACTTGTGCACCTGCTAGCATTCACACTTCATAAATTCTTTATTTTATCATTTACCTAATCGAGGACGAGCAGGAATTAAGCTTGGGGATGCTGATACGTCTCCAACGTATCTATAATTAATGAAGTATTCATGCTATTATATTATCCATCTTGGATGTTTAATGGGCTTTACTATGCACTTTTATATTATTTTTTGGACTAACCTATTAACCCAAAGCCCAGTGCTAGTTTCTGTTTTTCCCCTTGTTTCAGTGTTTCGTAGAAAAGGAATATCAAACGGAGTCCAAACGGAATGAAACCTTCGGGAGAGTTATTTTTGGAACAGAAGCAATCCAGAAGACTTGGAGTGTACGTAAGGGAAGCAACGAGGAAGGCACGAGGCAGGGGGGCGCGCCCACCCCCTGGGCGCGCCCTCCACCCTCATGGGGCCCTCGTGGCTCCCCTGACCGACATATTTCGCCTATATATATACATATACCCTAAAACCATCAGGGAACAGAATAGATCGGGAGTTCTGCCTCCGCAAGCCTCTGTAGCCACCAAAAACCAATGGGACCTTGTTAGGCACCTGCCGGGGGGAACCCTCACCGTGGCCATCTTCATCATCCCGGCGCTCTCCATGACAAGGAGGGAGTAGTTCACCCTCGCGGCTGAGGGTATGTACCAGTAGCTATGTGTTTGATCTCTCTTTCTCGTGTTCTTGAGATGATACGATCTTGATGTATCGCGAGCTTTGCTATTATAGTTGGATCTTATGATGTTTCTCCCCCTCTACTCTCTTGTAATGGATTGAGTTTTCCCTTTGAAGTTATCTTATCGGATTGAGTCTTTGAGGATTTGACAACACTTGATGTATGTCTTGCCGTGCTAATCTGTGGTGACAATGGGATATCACGTGATCCACTTGATGTATGTTTTGGTGATCAACTTGAGGGTTCTGCCCATGAACCTATGCATAGGAGTTGGCACACGTTTTCTTCTTGACTCTCCGGTAGAAACTTTGGGGCACTCTTTGAAGTACTTTGTGTTGGTTTGAATAGATGAATCTAAGATTGTGTGATGCATATCGTATAATCATACCCATGGATACTTGAGGTGACATTGGAGTATCTAGGTGACATTAGGGTTTTGGTTGATATGTGTCTTAAGGTGTTATTCTAGTATGAACTCTTGAATAGATCGATCCGAACGAATAACTTTGAGGTGGTTTCGTACCCTACCATAATCTCTTCGTTTGTTCTCCACTATTAGTGACTTTGGAGTGACTCTTTGTTGCATGTTGAGGGATAGTTATATGGTCCACTTATGTTATTATTGTTGAGAGAACTTGCACTAGTGAAAGTATGAACCTTAGGCCTTGTTTCCTAGCATTGCAATACCGTTTGTGCTCACTTTTATCATTAGTTACCTTGCTGTTTTTATATTTTCAGATTACAAAAACCTATATCTATCATCCATACTGCACTTGTATCACCATCTCTTCGCCAAACTAGTGCACCTATAAAATTTACCATTGTATTGGGTGTGTTGGGGACACAAGAGACTCTTTGTTATTTGGTTGCAGGGTTGCTTGAGAGAGACCATCTTCATCCTACGCCTCCCACGGATTGATAAACCTTAGGTCATCCACTTGAGGGAAATTTGCTACTGTCCTACAAACCTCTGCACTTGGAGGCCCAACAACATCTACAAGAAGAAGGTTGTGTAGTAGACATCATCAAGAAATGCCTATGAATTATTCACTTGTTATTGAACCATTTGACGTTTGGGGCTTTGATTATATGGGACCTTTTCCTTCCTCTAATGGGTATACACATATTTTAGTTGCTGTTGATTACGTTACTAAGTGGGTGGAAGCTATTCCAACTAGTAGTGCTGATCATAACACTTCTATTAAGATGCTTAAAGAAGTTATTTTTTTGAGGATTGGAGTCCCTAGATATTTAATGACTGATGGTGGTTCACATTTTATTCATGGTGCTTTTCGTAAAATGCTTGCTAAGTATGATGTTAATCATAGAATTGTATCTCCTTATCACCCACAGTCTAGTGGTCAAGTGGAATTGAGTAATATAGAGCTCAAATTAATTTTGCAAAAGACTGTTAATAGATCTAGGAAGAATTGGTCCAAGAAACTTGATGATGCATTATGGGCCTATAGAATTGCATATAAAAATCCTATGGGTATGTCTCCGTATAAAATGGTTTATGGAAAAGCATGTCACTTACCTCTCGAACTAGAACATAAGGCATATTCGGCTATTAAAGAGCTCAATTATGATTTCAAACTTGCCAGTGAGAAGAGGCTATTTGACATTAGCTCACTTGATGAATGGAGAACCCATGCCTATGAGAATGCCAAGTTGTTTAAAGAAAAAGTTAGAAGATGGCATGACAAAAGGATACAAAAGCGTGAGTTTAATGTAGGTGATTATGTGTTGCTATACAACTCTCGTTTAAGATTTTTTGCAGGAAAACTTCTCTCTAAATGGGAAGGTCCTTACGTTATCGAGGAGGTCTATAGTTCCGGCGCCATAAAAATCAACAACTTCGAAGGCACAAATCCAAAGGTGGTGAATGGTCAAAGAATCAAACATTATATCTCAGTTAATCCTATAAATGTTGAAACTAATGTTATTGAAACCGTAACACCGGAGGAATACATAAGAGACACTTTCCAGAACGTTTCAGACTCCGAAAAGGAATAGGTATGTGGTACGGTAAGTAAACCGACTCCAAAACAGTTCTAATGGCAAATTTTCTCCGTTTTGGAATATTTAGAAAAATAGGAAAGTAAGAAGCAGTCCGGGAAGGACACAAGGCCTCCATGAGGGTGGAGGGCGCGCCCCCTGCCTCGTGGGCACCTCGTGTGCTCTCCGGACTCCGTTTTCTTGCACGATACTTCTTTCGGTCGGTAAAAATTCATTATATAATCTCCCGAAGGTTTTGACCTCCGTATCACGCAAATATCCTCTGTTCTTGTTTCGAGCTGTTTTCTGTCAGAGTTGTCAAGGCCAGGCATCATGTCGTCCCCCTCCTCCAACAATGGTGACAACGATACTTGGCTAATGAAGATAGAGCTGAAGAGGGAAGAACCCATGGAGATCAACAAGGATGAAGGGATCAAGAAGGCCACGGAGGACCAAGCTAAGGCAGCAGAAGACATCCTTCAACTTGATCACAATCTTCTTACCCCAACTGAGATCGAAGCTTTCGAGATGATTGAGTTAGCTCGTATACAAAACAAGTATCTCACACGTGAAAATATTTTGTTGAAGGAGCATATCATCGCACTCAAGGGCATTATCCGCAAGTTGGAGGACCTCTTACACTCGATGTGCGACTATCCATCATCACCTCCATCTTCTTCACCAGCAAAAGAGATATAATAACATGGGTATGGGCACTCCCCTTGGCAACTGCCAAGCTTGGGGGAGGTGCCCCGGTATCATATCACAATCACATTCTTATCTTTACCGTTTTTCTTAGTTCGATCCTTTTAGTAATATCTTGATCTAGTAGAATAAAGTTTTAGTATGATCTAGTTTTGAGTTTAGCCTTATGATCCCTTTATGTAATCGAGTCCGTGAGCTATATAATAAAGATTAGTGTTGAGTCAAGGGCTTGATTATGCTATGATCTTGAGGGAATAAAAGAAAAAGAAAGAACAAAAAGAAATAAAGAGACCATATTGATCTTATGGAGAGTAATGACTTCACATATAAAGAGTATGATGATTAAAAGTTGTTGAGAGTTGACAAACATAGCTTTGGTCATCGTTGCAATTAATAGGAAGTAATAAAGAAAGAGAGGTTTCACATATAAATATACTATCTTGGACATCTTCTATGATTGTGAGCACTCATTAAAGTATGACATGCTAAAGAGTTGATGTTGGACAAGGAAGACAACGTAATGGTTATGTTTTCTTATATCTGAGATAAAGTATATTGTCATGGATCATCCAACATGTTGAGTTTGCCTTTCTCCCTCATGCTAGCCAATTATTTGCACTAAGTAGAGATACTACTTGTGCTTCCGAAATACCCTTAAACCCAGTTTTACCATGAGAGTCCACCATATCTACCTATGGATTGAGTAAGATCCTTCAAGTAAGTTGTCATTGGTGCAAGCAATAAAAATTGCTCACTAAATATGTATGATTGATTAGTGTGGAGGAAATAAGCTTTATACGATCTTGTGATGTGGAAGAAATAAAAGCGACGGACTGCATAATAAAGGTCCATATCACAAGTGGCAATATAAAGTGACGTTCTTTCGCATTAAGATTTTGTGCATCCAACCATGAAAGCACATGACAACCTCTGCTTCCCTCTGCGAAGGGCCTATCTTTTACTTTTATCTCTTACCCTTATGCAAGAGTCATGGTGATCTTCACCTTTTCCTTTTTACGTTTTATCCTTTGGCAAGCACCTTGTGTTGGAAAGATCCTGATATATATATCCAATTGGATGTAAGTTAGCATGAACTATTATTGTTGACATTACCCTTGAGGTAAAAGGTTGGGAGGCGAAACTATAAGCCCCTATCTTTCTCTGTGTCCGATTAAAACTCCATAACCACAAGTATTGCGTGAGTGTTAGCAATTGTGAAAGACTAAATGATAATTGAGTACGTGGACTTGCTGAAAAGCTCTTACATAGACTCTTTCCGATGTTATGATAAATTGCAATTGCTTCAATGACTGAGATTATAGTTTGCTGGTCCTCAATGAAGTTTCTGATTCATACTTGACATTGTGAATAGATTATTACTTGAGCATAAGAAATCATATGACAATATCCATATATGTTGCTGTTATAAGAATGATCATGACGCCCTCATATCCGTATTTTATTTTATCGACACCTCCATCTATAAACGTGTGGACATATTTATCGGTGTCGGCTTCCGCTTGAGGACAAGCGAGGTCTAAGCTTGGGGGAGTTGATACGTCCATTTTGCATCATGCTTTTATATCGATATTTATTGCATTATGGGTTGTTATTTGCTACCTCTTGAGAATTACGTTGGATTTCCCCGAAGAGGAGAGGATGATGCAGCAAAGTAGCGTAAGTATTTCCCTCGGTTTTTGAGAACCAAGGTATCAATCCAGTAGGAGGCCACGCACAAGTCCCTCGTACCTGCACAAAACGATAGCTCCTCGCAACCAACGCAATTAGGGGTTGTCAATCCCTTCACGGTCACTTACGAGAGTGAGATCTGATAGAGATGATAGATAATATTTTTGGTATTTTTGGTATAGAGATGCAAAGTGAAAAGTAAAAGGCAAAGTAAAAACAAAGCAAGTATTAAAGTAATGGAAATTGATATGATGAGAATAGACCCGGGGGCCATAGGTTTCACTAGTGGCTTCTCTCAAGAGCATAAGTATTCTACGGTGGGTGAACAAATTACTGTTGAGCAATTGACAGGATTGAGCATAATTATGAGTATATCTAGGTATGATCATGTATATAGGCAACACGTCCAAGACAAGTAGACCGAAACGATTCTGCATCTACTACTATTACTCCACTCATCGACCGCTATCCAGCATGCATCTAGAGTATTAAGTTAAAAACAGAGTAAAGCCTTAAGCAAGATGACATGATGTAGAGGAATAAATTCATGCAATATGATAAATACCCCGTTTTGTTATCCTCGATGGCAACAATACAATATGTGCCTTGCAACCCTTTCTGTCACTGGGTAAGGACACCGCAAGATTGAACCCAAATCTAAGCACTTCTCCCATTGCAAGAACTACCAATCTAGTTGGCCAAACCAAACGGATAATTCGAAGAGACTTGCAAAGATAATCAATCATACATAAAAGAATTCAGAGAAGATTCAAATATTATTCATAGATAAGCTGGATCATAAACCCACAATTCATCGGTCTCAACAAACACACCGCAAAAAGAAGATTACATCGAATAGATCTCCACGAGAGAGGGGGAGAACATTGTATTGAGATCCAAAAAGAGAGAATAAGCCATCTAGCTACTAGCTATGGACCCGAAGGTCTGAAGTAAACTACTCACACTTCATCGGAGGGGCTATGGTGATGATGTAGAAGCCCTCCGTGGTGGATGCCCCTCCGTGAGCTCGAACAGGCCCCAAGATGGGATCTCGTGGATACAGGAAGTTGCGGCGGTGGAATTAGGTTTTTGGCTCCTGTTCTGATCGTTTGGGGATACGTAGGTATATATAGGAGGAAGGAGTACGTTGGTGGAGCAACAGGGGGCCCACGAGGCATGGGGCGCGCCCGTGACCGCCTCTGTTACTTCTTGGAGTAGGGTTCAAGTCTCCTGGATCACGTTCAGTGAGAAAATCACGTTCCAGAAGGTTTCATTCCGTTTGGACTCCGTTTGATATTCCGTTTCTTTGAAACACTGAAATAGGCAAAAAACAGCAATTCTGGACTGGGCCTCCGGTTAATAGGTTAGTCCCTAAAATAATATAAAAGTGGAAAATAAAGCCCAATATAGTCCAAAACAGTAGATAAAGTAGCATGGAGCAATCAAAAATTATAGATACGTTGGAGACGTATCAGGCATCCCCAAGCTTAATTCCTGCTCGTCCTCGAGTAGGTAAATGATTAAAAGAGAATTTTTGATGCGGAGTTATACTTTGGCATAATTTCAATGTAAATCTTCTTAATTGTGGTATGAATATTCAGATCCGAAAGATTCAAGACAAAAGTTCATATTGACATAAAAATAATAATATTTCAAGCATACTAACTAAGCAATTATGTCTTCTCAAAATAACATGGCCAAAGAAAGTTATCCCTACAAAATCATATAGTCTGGCTATGCTCCATCTTCCCCACACAAAATATTTAAATCATGCACAACCCCGATGACAAGCCAAGCAATTGTTTCATACTTTAACATTTTCAAAACTTTTTCAATCTTCATGCAATACATGAGCGTGAGCCATGGATATAGCACTATATGTGGAATAGGATGGTGGTTGTGGAGAAGACAAAAACGGAGAAGATAGTCTCACATCAACTAGGCGTATCAACGGGCTATGGAGATGCCCATCAATAGATATCAATGTGAGTGAGTAGGGATTGCCATGCAACAGATGCACTAGAGCTATAAGTATATGAAAGCTCAACAAAAGAAACTAAGTGGGTGTGCATCCAACTCGCTTGCTCACGAAGACCTAGGGCAATTTGAGGAAGCCCATCATTGGAATATACAAGCCAAGTTCTATAATGAAAAATTCCCACTAGTATATGAAAGTGACAAAATGAGAGACTCTCTATCATGAAGATCTTGGTTCTACTTTGAAGCACAAGTGTGGTAAATGGATAGTAGCATTGTCCCTTCTCTCTTTTTCTCTCATTTTTTTTATTTGGGCCTTTCTCTTTTTTTTATGGCCTCTTTTTCTTCCTTTTTTTTATTTTTCGTCCGGAGTCTCATTCCGACTTGTGGGGAATCATGGTCTCCATCATCCTTTCCTCACTTGGGACAATGCTCTAATAATGATGATCATCACACTTTTATTTTTCTTACAACTCAATAATTACAAATCGATACTTAGAACAAAGTATGACTATATGAATGCCTCCGGCGGTGTACCGGGATATGCAATGAAACATGAGTGACATGTATGAAAGAATTATGAAAGGTGGCTTTGCCACAAATACGATGTCAACTACATGATCATGCTAGCAATATGACAATAATGGAGCGTGTCATAATAAACGGAACGGTAGAAAATTGCATGGCAATATATCTCGGAATAGCTATGGAAATGCCATGATAGGTAGGTATGGTGGCTGTTTTGAGGAGAATATATGGTGGGTGTATGATACCGGCGAAAAGTGCGCGGTATTAGAGAGGCTAGCAATGGTGGAAGGATGGGAAAAAGTGTGTATAATCCATGACTCAACATTAGTCATAAAGAACTCATATTCTTATTGCAAAAATCTAGAAGTTATCAAAGTAAAGTATTACGCGCATGCTCCTAGGGGGAGAGATTGGTAGGAAAAGACCATCGCTCGTCCCCGACCGCCACTCATAAGGAAGACAATTAATAAATAAATCATGCTCCGACTTCATCACATAACGGTTCACCATACGTGCATGCTACGGGAATCACAAACTTTAACACAAGTATTTCTCAAATTCACAACTACTCAACTAGCATGACTCTAATATTACTACCTCCATATCTCAAAACAATTATCAAGCATCAAACTTTTCTTAGTATTCAACGCACTCAAAACAAAGTTTTACAAATCTTGAATACCAAGCATATTATTATTATGAAGCAAATTACCATGCTATTTAAGACTCTCAAAATAATCTAAGTGAAGTATGAGATATCAATGGTTTCTATAAAACAAATCCACCACCGTGCTCTAAAAGATATAAGTGAAGCACTAGAGCAAAACTATATAGCTCAAAAGATATAAGTGAAGCACATAGAGTATTCTATCAAATTCCAATTCATGTATGGCTCTCTCAAAAGGTGTGTACAGCAAGGATGATTGTGATAAACTAAAAAGCAAAGACTCAAATCATACAAGACGCTCCAAGCAAAACACATATTATGTGGAGAATAAAAATATAGCTTCAAGTAAAGTTACCGATGGAAGTGGACGAAAGAGGGGATGCCTTCCGGGGGCATCCCCAAGCTTTGACTTTTTGGTGTCCTTTGATTATCTTGGGGGTGCCATGGGCATCCCCAAGCTTAGCCTCTTGCCACTCCTTGTTCCATAATCCATCAAAAATATTTCACTCAAAACTTGAAAACTTCACAACACAAAACTCAACAGAAATCTCGTGAGCTCCGTTAGCGAAAGAAAACAAAAGACCACTTCAAGGTACTGTAATGAACTCATTATTTATTTATATTGGTGTTAAACCTACTGTATTCAAACTTATCTATGGATTATAAACTATTTTACTAGCCATAGATTCAGCAAAATAAGCAAACAACACACGAAAAACAGAATCTGTCAAAAACAGAACGGTCTGTAGTAATCTGTAACTAACGAAACTTCTGGAACCCCAAATATTCAGCCAAAATAGGAAGACCTAGGCAATTTGTTTATTGATCAGAATAAATTGGAATCACTATTTTATCACGTTCTGGTGATTTTTAACAATTGTTTTCGTGAACCGAAAGTTTCTGGAAATTACAACAAGATCAAATAACTATCGTCCAAGAAGATCCTATAGGTTTAACTTGGCACAAACACTACTTAAAACATAAAACCACATCTAAACAGAAGGTAGATGGATTATTTATTACTAAGCAGCAAGGAAAAATATTGGGTTGTCTCCCAACAAGCGCTTTTCTTTAAAGCCTTTTTAGCTAGGCATTGAGATTTCAATGATGCTCACAAGAAAGACAAGAATTGAGTCACAAAGAGAGCATCATAAAACATGTGACAAACACACTTAAGTCTAACATACTTCCTCTGCATAGGCATTTTATAGGCAAAAAAATTATCAAAAACTAGCATATGCAAGGAAGCAGAAAGAAACAATAGCAATCTCAACATAACGAGAGGTAATTTATTATCATGAAAATTTCTATAACCATATTTTCCTCTCTCCTAATAATTACATGTAGGATCATAAGAAAATTCAACAATATAGCTATCACATAACATATTCTCAACACGATCCACATGCATGCGAAGTTGACACTCTTCCAAAATAGTGGGATTATCATTAACTAAAGTCATGATTTCTCCAAGCCCACTTTTATCAAAAATTTCATAAGATTGAATGTTATCCAAATATGTGGGATCTAAAGTTGACACTCTTCCAAACCCACTTTCAATATTATTGCAAACACTATTATCAATCTTATATTCATCATGGGGCTTAAATAAATTTTCAAGATCATAAGAAGAATCTCCCCAATCATGACTATTGGACATAGCAAAACTAGCGTCCCCAAGATTAGGGTTTTGCATATTATTGGCATAATTTACATCAATAAAATTTATAATAAAATCATTGCAATCATGCTTTTTATTCAAAGATCTATCATGAATCACTCCATAAAGCACTTCATCACGACTGTCAGATTTACGGAGTTCAGGCAAAACCTTATAAAGATAATCTAGTGCATCCAAATCACTAGGAATTGGTTCATCATAATTGAATCTCTTAAAAAAGATTGGCAAGCGGATGAGGATCCATAGATATTAGCTTCTCTGTTTAGGAATAAATACTCAACTATTTCAACCAAGCGAGAAAACGAGCCAAGAAAGACATCAAGGCAAACGAAAAGACGAACGGAAAAGAGAGCGCGAATAAAACGGCAAGGGTGAACTGGGGGAGAGGAAAACGAGAGGAAAATGGCAAATAATATAATGCGAGAGATAAGGGATTGTGATGGGTACTTGGTATGTTGACTTTTGCGTAGACTCCCTGGCAACGGCGCCAGAAATTCTTCTTGCTACCTCTTGAGCACTGCGTTGGATTTCCCCGAAGAGGAGAGGATGATGCAGCAAAGTAGCGTAAGTATTTCCCTCAGTTTTTGAGAAGCAAGGTATCAATCCAGTAGGAGGCCACGCACAAGTCCCTCGTACCTGCACAAAACGATAGCTCCTCGCAACCAACGCGATTAGGGGTTGTCAATCCCTTCACGGTCACTTATGAGAGTGAGATCTGATAGAGATGATAGATAATATTTTTGGTATTTTTTGTATAGAGATGCAAAGTGAAAAGTAAAAGGCAAAGTAAAAACAAAGCAAGTATTAAAGTAATGGAGATTGATATGATAAGAATAGGCCCGGGGCCATAGGTTTCACTAGTGGCTTCTCTCAAGAGCATAAGTATTCTACGGTGGGTGAACAAATTACTGTTGAGCAATTGACAAAATTGAGCATAATTATGAGTATATCTAGGTATGATCATGTATATAGGCATCACGTCCAAGACAAGTAGACCTAAACGATTATGCATCTACTACTATTACTCCACTCATCGATCGCTATCCAGCATGCATCTAGATAATTAAGTTAAAAACAGAGTAACGCCTTAAGCAAGATGACATGATGTAGAGGAATAAATTCATGCAATATGATAAATACCCCCATCTTGTTATCCTCGATGGCAACAATACAATACGTGCCTTGCAACCCTTTCTGTCACTGGGTAAGGACATCGCAAGATTGAACCCAAAGCTAAGCACTTCTCCCATTGCAAGAACTACCAATCTAGTTGGCCAAACCAAACGGATAATTCAAAGAGACTTGCAAAGATAACCAATCGTACATAAAAGAATTCAGAGAAGATTCAAATATTATTCACAGATAAGCTAGATCATAAACCCACAATTCATCGGTCTCAACAAACACACCGCAAAAAGAAGATTACATCGAATAGATCTCCACGAGAGAGGGGGAGAACATTGTATTGAGATCCAAAAAGAGAGAAGAAGCCATCTAGCTACTAGCTATGGACCCGAAGGTCTGAAGTAAACTACTCACACTTCATCTGAGGGGCTATAGTGATGATATAGAAGCCCTCCGTGGTGGATGCCCCCTTCGGCTGAGCTCCGGAACAGGCCCCAAGATGGGATCTCGTGGATACAGGAAGTTGCGGCGGTGGAATTAGGTTTTTGGCTCCTGTTCTGATCGTTTGGGGGTACGTAGGTATATATAGGAGGAAAGAGTACGTCGGTGGAGCAACAGGGGGGCCACGAGGCAGGGGGCGCGCCCTAGTGGGGGGGCACCCCCCACCCTCGTGACCGCCTCTGTTACTTCTTGGAGTAGGGTCCAAGTTTCCTGGATCACGTTCAGTGAGAAAATCACGTTCCCGAAGGTTTCATTCCGTTTGGACTCCGTTTGATATTTCGTTTCTTCGAAACACTGAAATAGGCAAAAAACAGCAATTCTGGGTTGGGCCTCCGGTTAATAGGTTAGTCCCAAAAATAATATAAAAGTGGAAAATAAAGCCCAATATAGTCTAAAACAGTAGATAAAGTAGCATGGAGCAATAAAAAATTATAGATACGTTGGAGACGTATCATTATTACACATTGTGTCACAATACTTATGCCTATTCTCTCTTATTTTACAAGGTTTACATAAAGAGGGAGAATGCCGACAGCTGGAATTCTGGGCTGGAAAAGGAGCAAATATTAGAGACCTATTCTGCACGACTCCAAAAGTCCTGAAACTCCGTGGGAGTTATTTTTGGAAATAATAAAAAATATTGAGCGAAGAAAATACCAGAGGGGGCCCACACCCTGGCCACGAGGGTGGGGGCGCGCCCTACCCCCTGGGCGCGCCCCCTGCCTCGTGGGCCCCCTGGTGGCCCTTCGGTGTCCATCTTCTGCTATATGAAGTCTTTCGTCCGAGAAAAAAATCGTAAGCAAGCTTTCGGGACGAGACTCCGCCGCCATGAGGCGGAACCTTGGCGGAACCAATCTAGGGCTCTGGCGGAGCTGTTCTGCCGGGGACACTTCCCTCCGGGAGGGGGAAATCATCGCCATCGTCATCACCAACGCTCCTCTCATCGGGAGGGGGCCAATCTCCATCAACATCTTCACCAGCACCATCTCCTCTAAAACCCTAGTTCATCTCTTGTATCCGATATTTGTCTCCAAGTCTGGGATTGGTACCTGTAGGTTGCTAGTAGTGTTGATTACTCCTTGTAGTTGATGCTAGTTGGTTTATTTGGTGGAAGATCATATGTTCACATCATATATGCCTATTAATACCCCTCTGATTATGAACATGAATATGCTTTGTGAGTAGTTACGTTTGTTCCTGAGGACATGGGAGAAGTCTTGCTATTAGTAGTCATGTGAATTTGGTATTCGTTCGATATTTTGATGAGATGTATGTTGTCTCTCCTCTAGTGATGTTATGTTAACGTTGACTACATGACATTTCACCGTTGTTTGGGCCTAGAGGAAGGCATTGGGAAGTAATAAGTAGATGATGGGTTGCTAGAGTGACAGAAGCTTAAACCCTAGTTTATGTGTTGCTTCGTAAGGGGCTGATTTGGATCCATATGTTTCATGCTATGGTTAGGTTTACCTTAATACTTCTTTTGTAGTTGCGGATGTTTGCAATAGGAGTTAATCATAAGTGGGATGCTTGTCGAAGTAAGGAAAACACCCAAGCACCGGTCCACCCACATATCAAATTATCAAAGTACCGAACACGAATCATATGAACGTGATGAAAACTAGCTTGACGATAATTCCCATATGTCCTCGGAAGCGTTTTCCTTCATATAAGAAATTGTCCAGGCTTGTCCTTTGCTACAAAAAGGATTGGGCCACCTTGCTGCACCTTATTTACTTTCATTACTTGTTACCCGTTAAAAATTATCTTATCACAAAAATATCTGTTACCGATAATTTCAGTGCTTGCAGAGAATACCTGCTAAAAACCGCTTATCATTTCCTTCTGCTCCTCGTTGGGTTCGACACTCTTACTTATCGGAAGGACTACGATAGATCCCCTATACTTATGGGTCATTAATGAGCGGCGCAGCCAAACATATATAGGGAAGATATATACGAGGGAAGAACATGCCTCTAGGGCTCCCGGCAGACTGGTTAAAGGGCTGCCAGACATGGGGAAGACAAAGGAATCAGTCGTGGCCGACCGTAGTCTAGCATAGTGTATTTGTATCGTGGGAGTGGAGCTCCGCACAACCGTACGTGCACATAGTTTTAGCTTTTTAGTTGAAAATATGCCCAAAATATAACTGTTTTCGTCCGGTTTGTATGAAATCCATCATGTTTGTACGAAATCCGGCTGTGTTTGCATGAATTTCATCCGATTTATTGAAAAAGAGTTTGAAATATATGTGGCTAGCGCTGGATGTCGACCTCCCGCATCCATGTCCATGGACTGGTCCCCCCTGTCCGCAGATGGATGCGGGAGGATTTTTGCGGGTTGTCGTTGGATATGCCCTAAGAAGAAATTATACGCCTTGTATTTTACATGGGCATCCATTTTACAATGGATGTAGCGTGACTTCTCGCGGGCATGAAAATTACTGGGGAAGCAGGTATCACCTAACGTGGGTGCGGTATTTTATTGATCAATAGATGTAGTTTATGGTTCGATTTGTTGCAACTTGCAAGGGGTAAATATAACTTGTACTCAAATATATCTAAGTTTAAAAACATATCATACAAGACCACAACTTCCTAACTGTAACATACAAATTTATTAGAATTCCCTCCAAATCTTAACATGTCTATGTTGAGAACAAACACAACTTAATTTTTTTACTTCCATTCGTTTAGTTTTCTCAGTTTCTAGATGTTCATATTTTAGCTTCTTGCAGGTCAGTTCATTGTTTTCTCTGTTTTATTCTTTAATTCATTCTTTCTTTTCACATGTATTTGAAAAGATTCTAAGTACATATATTCCAAAACTGAAACTTCCATTAAAAACTTAAAAATCGCAAATTAAATAAATGTTAACACAGTGTAAAAATGTTAGCTTAATTTGGAAAAATGTTGATAGCATTTGAAATAATATTGTGACATTTAAGTATTTCTCAACCATTTCAAAAATGCAGGTGAATTTTTTCATAAATGTAAAAATAAGTTAGTGCAAATTTTAAAAATATTCACAAATCTCAAGCATATATTCTGAAAATTTTAAATTCCTCTCAATTTTATAATGTTAATTAATAAACTTGCAGTCAAAAGAATATACCATTTTATTGAATGGTAATGAACTTTGTATCATTTCATTCTTCAATCAATTCTATGTGTCTTCAATGATTATTCAAATTTGGACAAACCGGTTAACGTTGGTGCTCAAGAATTCTGGAAAGTTCTATTATGTCCCGATTCTTTCGTTTGACACGTTGTGTTTTTTAGTAGGACAACACAAAGCTATTTTTTCTCCCATCGCAACGCACGGGCATATTTGCTAGTTGAATTTCAAGTATTTAGATGTAGTTTAAATTTGTTCGTCATTTGTGTGAGTTTTGGTGCTCTTTTGAACATCCGTTCATGATCTTTTGGTGAACATATTGTGCTTGCCTATGTCCGTTTGATGATCTACGTAGTTTGATCGATGTTGCATGGTTTAGTTTGAATATAGGGGATCGGATATGAGATACACGGATATGGACGACACAATTTGAGAAGTGACCGGCCAGCCCGCGGACACGCCCAGGCACATCCACGGGCGTTTGAGGGCCCGGATATGTGTAGTCCGGTTGTAGATGCTCTTATATAGTAGTGTGCTACTTTTCTCCCTTGATGTAGTTGCTCCAAATAGTAGGTGGTGTCCTTATTGTCCTTTGTGTAGCAGTTATCTCCAGTCTGACAAGGTGAAGGAGGGTTTCAGCAGCCACCGCTCAATATTGATCTCCTTTTGTGTGGCGATGACCATTAGAGCCTAGATCTCCTTCACACAGTGGCACAGTTATAGGGGTGCCGTCGTAGGAAGATGAGATGAAGAAGGAAAAGTAGGCGACGTTGGGGGTTATTGATGAGAACATGGTCGAGTGAGGATGAGAATAGAGGAATGGATCACGGTTAGAGTTACAACCACGTCGTAAGATACATGGGATTGAGCATACAATCACTAAAAGATCTAGTAAAGAGTTGTATGCATTGTGTAGCAAATCACATGAGCAACTTTCAAGGATCGTCTACGCATCTACGATAATATAGTAGACACTTATGAAGATCCATCCACGGTTATTAGACCAACATAGATGGCTCTGGGTGGTAAGTGGTATCCTTCGGCTATACTTTTGCGATCGGGTGGTTTTTTTCCTCACCATCCAATAGTTATTAGTACTTTCACAATCAACTTGGCACACACTCACACCCCCAGTTTGGCGAGGTTCTCCTTTCCGAGGGAACAAGGGCATAACACATTGTTTCACAATATAAAATATATATTAGAGAAAGCATTATTCATTTGCCAACAACAACACGTATATTATGATTATTAAATGTTTAAGCCACGCACCAAGTACACGGTATATTCCGGCACAAGTACATGCTGCCGATCGTGATAGCCAGTATTACACAGTGTCACAGTATGTGTATCTGAAGCAGCTATATATCTAGCTTACTACACATATTTATTCCTTTATTTATTTATTTAGTGTGACACGTTTGGATGGAGCGATCGCGCGCTTGTACATACTACGTAGTGCCAGACAGCTTGCTCGATTCACCTGTACCTCCGGCCACCGCAGGTGCCCTCCCTCTGGCAGTTGAAGTAGGCGGCGGCCACCGGAGCACCGAGGCCGTAGCACTCGGCCAGGTCCCTGGTGATGAAGTTGGAGCGCCACCCTGGCGCGTAGATGGCCTGCCGCGCTGCCTGCCGGAACACGACGAATGCCACACGGTGGATCCCCGCCGTCGGCTGCGGCTTCTCGTACGCCACCACCTCGGTTCCTGCATGCAGCCATGCACACACGCAAAAAGTTTGATTAATGGTTCCCACTTGACTATCTGTTTTTCGCTAGGAAAGGCAGTTGGAGAGAATAATTGACATGGTACATGTACTCTGTAAATTAACTTCGATTCTTACCGCGGCTCACGTCACCTCCATCTGGTATGTCTGTCACCATCCTGAATGTAGTCAAGAAATTAAACCGAAGCAATTAGCTTTTTTGCGGAATTAAACCGAAGCAATTAGCTTAATCCGATATACCAGTATAGCAGTACTAAATATATACATACACTAATGATTATATATTTTTCTCACGAAATGGTTAGCACACAAAGTGCAAGCATGGCATGCACGACGAAAAACAAAGGTACCTAGCTAAGGGTAAAGCTAGCTAAATCAGCCAGCATGCACGTACCAATGGAGGTACTCCCGTTGGGAAGGGTTAGTTGGGCTGGGTACATCAGGGTCGACCATCACCTGAAACATGGCACATGCATGTCAGTCATGTAACGCATATGCATGTTAAAACTAACGACGTGCATGCATGCATGATTTCATGCAACCAAATGATGCATGCGTGGAGACGTATGGCCACTCACGAGCGTGTAGAGTGACCCGCGGCGTCCTGTGATCCGCACCGTCGGCTGGTTCTCCACCTGCGACGGCCTCAGCTCGAACCCGTTGGTGATCTCCCGGTTGCCGTACATCACCCTCAGCTGCGCCGCCATGTCGAAGTAGTCGACCACGTCGCCGACGATCCTCCCCACGATCAGCGGATCCCTCGACGCCATGCTCGACTTAACTAACCTTGCTTAGGTTTAGGTTAGATGCTTGAGTTCTGCCTTACGTGAAAGCTTGGTGTGGTATATGCAGCGGCGTACGTACTGCTATTTATAGGCGTCCCGGTGAAGTCCCCTCGCACAAGTTCTCAGTGTGAGCACGGCTCAAAAGATACGAGGTGTGGTGTGCCTTTTCGCCAATCCTAGACTGATCACAAGTACCTGAAAGATACCGGACTGTAAAAGTGTTGACGTGCGACATCGTAGAATCTGTGGCAGCTCCATCGTTTATGATCGGACGGATGACATGTTGCCGCCAGAGAGTTTGGATTGTGATCCGACGAATGAAAATCGTTGCCACTTTGCACCAAGTGGGATAGGGGCTTCTTCTTGGAATCTGATTACTTTCTGCACTGGTCCATCTCAATATTTTAGGCCTAGATAGTGGAAAGGGGCCGTGTGGTGTTATAATCTGCCCCTCGACAAAATCTGAAGCTACAGTGCCAAAAATAAAATACAATTCTTCTTTCTTCTTACAAGATACATCCAATACAACTACTGGAGTACTCTGAAGTCTCCTCCAGTACATCATCCTGTGGCATGAAATGATCAAGATCATCTTCAACATTCTCCTGCTCAACATAGTGTGGAATACATTCTTGACAGGAAACTGGGGTCAGCACAAGCCGTGTGGTAGCTGGAATGCAAAAATAACGTTGGGGTTTTGGCTCGCAAGTCACCACCAAATCTGTTGTTCTCCAAAATGAAATGGCCTGGGAAACCCCTGCACCGATGAGGACTTTGAGTTTTTCTATGCCTCTACGACTATCACGGTGGGAGATGGCGTCAAAACGCCTTTTTGGGACTCCCCGTGGCTTCTTGGTTGCAAACCCAAGGATATTGCACCGCTCATCTTCGAGGCCTCGAAAAGAAAAGAATTGGAAGGTCCTGAGGCCTTTAAGGGGAACGCTTGGATCCTCAAGATCAACCAAGTCGCGGTTGTCTCCTCCCCCCACATTTGGAAATTCTTCACCCTTTGGATGCTCCTAAATGATATCCACCTTCATGAGCAAACCAAAGATACCATCGTCTGGAAGCACGCGAACGATGGGATATACACGGCGGCCACCGAGCACAAGGCTCAATTCTAGGCTTGACTCCTTCCCCTTTTGACTGTATGGTTTGGAAGGCATGGGCACCTCCAAATGTTATATTCTTTGCGTGGTTGGCAACGCAAGATAGGATTTGGACCGCCGATCATTTACAGCAACGAGGTTGGCCAAATTGTGGCCTCTGCAAGCTTTGCAATAGGGAGCAAGAAATGGGTGCCCACATTTTCTTCAAGTGCCGCTTTACGATTCGGACATGGAAGTCTCTCATTGAGAGGCTTGGTCTCGCGCACATGGATACATCCGAGTGGCACATGGATGAATCCTTCTACGAATGGTGGGACAAGAGAACTGACAATCACAACCCCGATCGGCAAGCTTTGACCTCTCTCACCATGCTTGTCTCGTGGACCATTTGAAATGAAAGAAATGCACGGGTGTTCCGTCATAAGAGTGCGCCAATGACCGTCCTACTCACCGCCAAGCTTTGGGTGACCGCGGGCGCAAAAGAATTAGGAGATATTTTTGTGGGCGAGTAATTCCAATGCCGTACCTGTGGTTGTTGTAAAACTCTAAACTCTATTCTCTCCTTATTTAATAGATGAGGCAAATCTTATGCCTCCATTTAAAAAAATGAAATATTGAGAAATCAATTACCATCAAGGGGCATACAAACATATCTACTAACCTCTATGCTATTCCATATGACGCTGATCATCCTGTTACATGCATGTTACAATTTTTCAGGCATGCCTATCTCTCAGGCAACTGAGATTTTGCTAGATCTTAGTGAATATGGTACAAAATTAAGCTAGCAATCACCATCAAAATAACCCTAGCAAAATTCACAAAAATGGATCCAATGGGCTATGTACTCGACTGGGGTTCAATAAGTTCTTAGACAACCGAGAATTTGGCATTCTGTAGTTCTTTCAATAGTGCACAGCAGCACAAGTTTTGACATGATGATATTTCTAATGGCCCAGTGCAACCGCGCCTATGATACATTCTATTACATATGGGACGGCCGAGGAAATCGTGAGCCATAAGCCTAGAGGAAGAACTGTTTGTGATGCATGTTCGTCTATGATTGTGCTTTTAAATGGGTCTTGTGTGAGAAATTGTCTCTCATGGTTTTATCGGCCACTTATAATACCATTTGAACGGGTTAATTTAGGGACTACATGTGGGCGACGGTCTTTGCTTCCTAACTACCTTTGATGGCTACCTTAATTGGCCGGTAACCCGCTATATTTTCCAAAACAGAGGCAAAAGAGCCTCATCGATTAATTAAAAAGAAGAGAGTTTTTCAATTAATTAACAGAGAACCAGGCAAAAACCGATCAGGCAAACCACACTTGATGCATGAAACACCACAGCCACACAAGTGGCCCAACAAAACACTCTCAACACACGACAACTGCAAACACGGACGCCCGCTATGATGCTATATACTCATCTAGATCCCAGCTAGGTGGTTCGGTACCCGCCCATCATTTATCCTTCGAGCTACTTAAGTTCAACCCACAACTGCATGATTCTCCAGAACCTGATATGTTTCCCAGAAAGCACCGGAACTTGGCGGCCTTGTGTCGAATTTTCACCCTTGAGCACTTTGGGTGTTGATTGTATACCAACTACTTCTTGGTGTCCAAAGTTACTAATTTTGACTATTGCCAATTCTTGTATTTTTGCTCTGATTATGTATTTGGGTAGTTTATGCTAGAGATGGGAAGTATTGAGGGTGGGGTTTGGTAGATTTGTGGGAGAGGGGCAATATTTTGTTATTTTACTTATGTTTATGATATACTCCCTCCGTCCCAAAATAAATGTCTTGACCTTAATACAATATTGTATTAAAGTTAGTACAAAGTTGAGACACTTATTTTGGGACGGAGGGAGTACTACATAATTGCCCGTGCATTGCAATTGGGACATAAATATTCTAGTAGGTTAGTAATATGTGATTTACCTCCTATTTATTCTTAATAAAAGTGTTTAAAAAACAGAATTTTATTTGGTAAACATTTATTGACTTACCAAAGAAATTTTGATTTAAATTCAATAATATGTGGACCAGTTGAGGCGGTTTTCCAGCAAAACATGTGAGAAAAAGCAAAAGGGGCGGGGACCAAAAGGGAAAATGGGAGGAACTTGGACAAAGGGTCGAGTGTAAATCTAGGAGGTGAAACAGGGAACCTTAGGTCTTTCTTAGATATATAGGAATTTGGTATAAAATGGGTAGTTGGCAAAACTGGGGAGTGGGGAGGGAGGAGAAATTGAGGTTTGTATAGTTTTTTTGTCTTAGTAATGTTATAGTCGTATGTGCTACCTACATAATGGACCGAAGCTGGATATACGGTGGAAAGAAAAACCACATACTTAGTCCAACGCCTACCGGAACCAATTCATTGATCAAACTTCTTTGGTACACACTTATGATCCAGGTAATTAAAGTACCGAACTTCAACATCATCTCTCATTTGGTCGTTTCTCCGGGAAACCATATATATGTTTGCACTAGAGCTCCTGGTACACCGATTGCACTATTCTCCGTAGCAGGGCTTAACGCTTTAGAAGACTTCTATATATTAATCGATGAACACAACATATATAATCCCCCCTTCCGGTTTAGAGGGCATATCTCAAACATAAAAAGATAATAATTCTAAGGCTCATTGTATTCGGAACATGCATATACAGCTATGTCCATATTAAATTCTGTCAGGATTTTGTTCTCAATGTATAATATACCGATGCATGAAGGAGCAAGAGAGTCATGCATGTAGCATTAACGTGGTGTCTAGCACTTAAGTAGGTCATCCTTAGTTGATGTGATTTGTAAGATGAGCCCAATAAACAGGAAAGGAGTATCTAACCATATTATGTCATTTCAAATCTAAATTTGAAACATAGTCCGAGACAACAAAAAAAGGATAAATATCAATGTTAATACTCCTTCCATTTCACAATGTAGTGTGTATATATTTTTTAGAAGTTAAACTTTGAGCAAGTTTGTAGAGAAAAACAAATACATCTAGGTTAGCAAATAAGTATTCTGAGATACATCACAAGACATACTTTAGTATTGTATATATTTTGTATTGTAGATATAAATAGTTTTCTCCGTAAACTTGGTCAAAATTTATAAAGCTTGACTTTTTAGAAAATATATATGCACTATATTATGGAACGGCGGGAGTAATGGGTAATCCAAATCGGGCAATGAATTTGACCCATTTCAAAAATGAATAATTTCTACAGAAAACTAGACATCAATTTTAAATAAGATAAAACTCAGGCTGGCTAGCCCACCACCCATGGTGCTACCTAGTACGAAATGAACCCGGGTGACTGCTATATCTACCAGATCTTTTTGGGCCAGAAAGAAAGACCTTCTCTTGACCAGTGACCATGTACCCAGACGGTGGTGCGATATATACACAAGACGCATATACGTAATTTTGGCACCATCGTCAGGACAGGACTGTTCCAATCGCCGCACATTCTTGAATATATCGCACCGCCGGGGGAAACCAACGACCGAATCCACGACGATTTTACATCCCTGCGTTACCGACAGAAGCCCCTGACTATACAGCACGTGCGTGCGCTGGCTGCAAATCCAGGAGGAATAAGCTCGAGCTCGATGACGACGGGAGAATGATTAGATGAGAGCGACTACAGATCGATGGTCAGCCATGCAAGTTGCAAACAGAATTTATGCGTGATCCCACGATGGGGTACGTGACGCGTCTCGCAGGGCATGCAACAGCAGCTCCCCCGCTTGCTCGTCGATTTGCCGACGGCAGCTTTTTTCGATCGACGCACAGGCACCACACTCGTAGGAATCCTGCGTGGCTGGGTCCCGTGAGCGAGAGAATTGACCGAGGAAACTTCTTTCTCTTCAATAGTACTCTCTACATTCCAAATTACTCGTCGCTAAAATGAATGTATCTAGAACTAAAATACATCTAGATACATCCATACGTGCGGCAAGTAATTCGAAACGGAGAAAGTACTGCTGCACTCACCATTTTTCAAAATATATACAAGGTGTATAAGTTTCTTCCAAAATCAAAGTTATGAATGTTTGATCAAGTTCAGAGATTTCAAAATATAAGGTGCATAATTTTTGTCTAGAGTCTAAGTTTCGTTGGTTTCTTCAAGTTTACGAATAAAAGATTATTTTTACAAATATGGTCAAATTTACTACACTTTGATGTAAGGGCATCTCCAACACCGATCCTCAAACCTCCGCAACCGGCCGGACCGCGGAAGCCATCCAACTCCAACCTGTATCGGTACACGGGGCGGTCCGAACGTGATTTCTCACACAAACCGGAGACAAAAGTGCGGTAGGTTGATACGTCTCCAACGTATCTATAATTTTATATTATTTCATGCTGTTATATTAGGATGTTTATATACATTTAGTAGCAACTTTATATCATTATTTGGGACTAACCTATTATAACATAGTGCCCCGTGTCAGTTGTTGTTTTTTGCTTGTTTTTTACTTTACAGAATATCAATACCAAATGAATTCTAAATGCCACGAAACTTTTTGAAGATTTTTTTCTGGTAGGAAGACACCCAGGAAGCTTCTGAAGGGCACGAGGGGGCGTTCTTGGGGCCCACTAGGCACCAGGGCGCGCCAGGGACCCCCGGCGCGTCTTTGTGGGTAGTGGGCTCACGGGCACCCCCTTGACCTACCTCCGCCTCTATAAATACTCTAAAATCCCAAAAACCCTAGGGGAGTTGACGAAATACTTTTTTCGGCCCTGCAAGTTCCAGAACCACAAGATCCAATCTAAAGGCCTTTTTCGGCACTCTACCGGAGGGGGCACGATCATGGAATGGTTCTTCATCATCCTTGCTACCCCTCCGATGATGCGTGAATAGTTTACCACAGACTTACGGGTCTGTAGTTAGTAGCTAGATGGCTTCTTCTCTTTGTTTGATCTTCAATACAATGTTCTTGGAGATCTATTTGATGTAACTCTTTTTTGCGGTGTGTTTGTTGCGATCCGATGAATTATGAGTTTATGACCAGTTCTATCCATGAATATTAAGTCTTTGTTGAACTCTTGCATGACTGTTATAGCCTCGTACTTCTTCTTGGATTTATTGGTTTGGTTTGGCCAACTAGATTGATTTATCTTGCCATGAGAAGAGGTTCCTTGTGATGGCTTCGATCTTGCGGTGCTCAATCTCAATGACAGAAAGAGACATGACATGCACGTATCGTTGCTATTAAGATAACAAGATGGGGTTTACTCATACATGAGTTTATTTTGTCTACATCATGTCATCGCTCTTTTTGCATTACTCCGTTTTTTATTAAATCAATACACTAGATGCATGCTGGATAGCGGTCAATGTGTGGAGTAATAGTAGTAGATGCACTCAGGAGTAGGTCTCCTAATCTTGGATGTGATGCCTATATACATGAACATTGCCTTAGATATCGTCATGATTATTCGTTTTTCTATCAATTGCCCAATGGTAATTTGTTTACCCACTGTATGTTATTTTCTTGAGAGAAGCCTCTAGTGAAAACTATGGCCCCCAGATCTATTTCCTATCATATACTAAATCCAAAATACATTGCTGCAATTTTTGTTTATTTATTTTATTTTGTATTTTTGTTAGATCTATTTATCAAAACCTATACAATTTAATATATCTCAATACTGTTGAGGGATTCGTAACCCCTCTTACGCGTTGGGTTGCAAGTATTTGTTGTTTGTGTGCAGGTGTTGTTTACATAGTGTTCCTTGGTCCATCTACTGGATTGATAACCTTGGTTTGATAACTGAGAGAAATATTTACCTCTGCTGTGCTGCATCATCCTCTCCTCTTCGGGGAAATAACAACGCAGATTACAAGCATCATAGGTTTGCGGAGGCCGGACCGATCCCAATCCTGCTTCTGACCGCCCTGCCCACCAAAAAGCCCTCACCCTCCCGCACGTGCATCCCACCTGTTGTCAGCTGCCCGCATTCATGCCGCTGTAGAGCACATCGTTCCGCATTGAAGGCGGCTCAAGGCGAACATGACCTCTCACTGCCTCCATCACTGAAGCGGCACGCCGGCCAAGGGCACCTCCACTAGTAGAAAAAGGGTCAAATATGAGAAACATTAGTACCGGTTTGCATACGAGCCGACACTAATGCGTCCATTAGTGCCGGTTCAAATGACATGGCGGGAGGTGACCTTTAGTACCAGTTCATTGCGAATCTTTAGTACCGGTTCGTGCCACGAACCGGTACTAAAATCTTGGTGCCAACCAGCACCTTTAGTACCGGTTCGTGGCACGAACCGGTACTAAATAGGTTGTGGCAGGCGCTATTTTTAGTCCCACCTCGCTCCCCTAACAAGAATTTGACCACCTTAAATATGTTACTTCTCAAATTATCACAAGCAGTTGGTCTTCATTGAACTCTATGTGTAGGATTTGTGGCTGCAATAGGAGTCTTCGCCGGTTCTTAAATCGGTGGTAGATTCCTATTGACGAATTAGATTCTATACAAAAAGATCATTGATGATCAATGTATTTTTTATATGTACTTCTCTGTAGCAGTAGCGCGTTTTGGCTGAAAGGCGGTACTGATCAATGTATTTTTTCTGCGTTCAGATGCACAATTTAAATCATTGATGATCAATGTATTTTTTATATGTACTTCTTTGTAGAAGAAGAAGAGGAGGAAGAAGAGGAAGATGAAGGAGAAGGAGAAGAAGTAGAAGAAGGAGAAGAAGGAGAAGAAGATGAAGAAGAAGAAGAAGAAGAAGAAGAAGAAGAGGAAGATGAAGAGGAAGCAGAAGAGGAAGAAGAAGAGGAAGAAGAGGAAGAAGGAGAAGAAGGAGAAGAACAAGAAGAACAAGAAGAAGAAGAAGAAGAAGAAGAAGAAGAAGAAGAAGAAGAAGAAGAAGAAGAAGAAGAAGAAGAAGAAGAAGAAGAGGAAGATGAAGAGGAAGCTGAAGAAGAAGAGTAAGAGGAAGAAGAGGAAGAATAGGAGGAAGAAGAGGAAGAAGAAGAGGAAGAGGAAGAAGAGGAAGAATAGGAGGAAGAAGAGGAAGAATGGGAGGAAGAAGAGGAAGAAGAGGAGGAAGAAGAAAAAGAAGAAGAGGAAGAAGAAGAGGAAGAAGAAGAGGAAGAAGAAGAAGAAGAAGAAGAAGAAGAAGAAGAAGAAGAAGAGGAAGCAGAAGAGGAAGAAGAAGAAGAAGAAGAAGAAGAAGAAGAAGAAGAAGAAGAAGAAGAAGAAGAAGAAGAAGAAGAAGAAGAAGAAGAAGAAGAAGAAGAAGAAGAAGAAGAAGAAGAAGAAGAAGAAGGAGAAGGAGAAGAAGAAGAAGGAGGAGAAGAAGAAGAAGAAGAAGAAGAAGGAGAAGAAGAAGGAGAAGAAGAAGAAGAAGGAGAAGAAGAAGGAGAAGAAGAAGAAGAAGAAGAAGAAGAAGAAGAAGAAGAAGAAGAAGAAGAAGAAGAAGAAGACGAAGAAGGAGAAGAAGAGGAAGAAGGAGAAGAAGAGGAAGAAGGAGCAGAAGAGGAAGAAGGAGAAGAAGAGGAAGAAGAGGAGGAAGAAGAAGAAGAAGAGGAGGAGGAAGCAGAAGAAGAGGAAGAAGGAGCAGAGGAAGAAGGAGCAGAAGAGGAAGAAGGAGCAGAAGAGAAGAAGAAGAAGAAGAAGAAGAAGAAGAAGAAGAAGAAGAAGAAGAAGAAGAAGAAGAAGAGGAGGAGGAAGCAGAAGAAGAGGAAGAAGGAGCAGAAGAGGAAGAAGAAGAGGAAGAAGGATAAGAAGGATGTGATGCCCGGATAATTAGGCTATAGTAATCCCACGTCAAAGATGCCACGTCACCTTGGTTACTGTTGATAATCTCGCGTTAGTTCGAAACGATCCGGCTCGTCGTCGCCGCCTCTCCGGCTCGCCTCCCCCTCGCTCCTCTTCCCCGACCCGATCTGGATCGGGAAGGGGCAACGAGCCCGACGCCCCTGGACATCGGCGCCACCCCACCGCCCCAACTCGCCCGCGTGACCGCGCCCGAGGAATCGTCGACCACCGCCGCCGCAAGAGGACCCGAAGCCGCCGACGCTGCCCCGCCATCGCCGCGTCCCTGTCCTCCTCCCCGCCGGACTGCGCCCGCCTCCCCGACGTCGCGACGACGCCTCGTCCCCGTCCTCCTCCCCAAAGGCTCCATCGAGCCACGCCGACCCCCCTTCGCGCCAACGCTGGTGAGGCCATCGGCCTCCGCATCCCCTCGGCCGCTTTCTCTCCCCCTCGCGGTCACCACGCGGATGGATGCCGCTTCGCGCCCCAGCCGCTGCTGAGCGAGCGTGTCGTGTCGCGCTTCGCCATGGCCGCGAGGAGTCGACTGCCCCCAATCCCCTCTCGCTCGGGCCTCGCCCGACTTCTCGGCATGGCGCCACGCTGGCTGGCCTCGCCGCCTCGGGGCCTCATCCGCCCTGCGTTGCGCCTCGACCGAGTCGTCGCCGCGCCAGTCTGTCATGTTGGGAGCGCCCGCGTGCGTTCCCAGCCACCAAACCGTGGCCTTAGCCACTGCACATGGGGCCGACCCATTTAAAATAAGAGAATAAAGAATTGATAGTAAGTAAATAAAAATATTAATTAATTAGTTAATTAAATTAATTAACTTAATTAATTAGGTTCAGTTAAACTAATTAAAATCTATTACCCTAATAACCTAGTTAGACTAAATTAACTAGTTAGTTAATGTAACAGCCAATGACAGGGGGGCCCCACCCCCTGTTGACCAGTCAAACGTTGACTGGTCAACAGGGACCCCCTGACCCACCTGTCAGCCTCTGGTACACTTCTGTGTACGCAGAGCTGGGTGCACCTAGCATTTAGCTATTTAATTTCGAATTAAATTAAATCCAGAAAATCTAGAAAATGATTAAATCTTTATAAATTAATATAAAATAATCTATAACTCGGATGGAAAAACTTTGTACATGAAAATTGCTCAGAACGACGAGACGATTCCAGATACGCAACCCGTTCGTCCGCCACACACCCCTATCATATCAAACTCGCAACTTTCCCCCTCCGGCTCCTTTGCCCGAAAACGCGAAACATCGGGGATATTTTCCCGGATGTTTCCCCCCTTCACCGTTATCACCTCATACCGCGTTAGGGCACCCCTAGCACCGATACTTGTCATGTCATGCGTCGCTATGCATCTGTTTGCTTAAGTATTTATTGTTTCTTCCCCATCTTCTCTCGCTAGACACCGAGACCGACGCCGCTGCTACCCAGTACGACTACAGTGTTGACGACCCCTCTCTCTTGCCAGAGCAACCAGGCAAGCCCCCCCTTTGATCACCAGATATCGCCTACTCTTCTCTATACTCCTTGCATTAGAGTAGTGTAGCATGTTACTTGCTTCGATTAATCCTATCTTTGCATAGATAGCCTGTCCTTGCTACTCTGTTGTTACCTTTACTGTTGTCCTCTTGCTTAGTATAGGATGCTAGTGTTCCATCAGTGACCCTACACTCTTGTCCGTCTGCCATGCTATACTACTGGGCTGTGATCACTTCGGGAGCTGATCACGGGCATATACTATATACTTTACACTGTTACATTACCGTGTGATCTTGTTCGGAGATGGGGCTGAAAGGACGGTGACTCCATCCCGTAGAGGTGGGCCTGGGTTCCCGACGGCCCCCGACTGTTACTTTGTGGTGGAGCGACAGGGCAGGTTGAGACCACCTAGGAGAGAGGTGGGCCTGGCCCTGATCGGCATTCGCAGATACTTAACACGCTTAACGAGATCTTGGTATTTGATCTGAGTCTGCTACTGGCCTATACGCACTAACCAACTACGCGGGAACAGCTATGGGCACTCGACGTCGTGGTATCAGCCGAAGCATTACGTGACATCAGCGACCGAGCGGCGCGCGCCGGATTGGACTGGAACGCCTGCTAGGCTAGGTGCGCTTCCGCCGCGTCGCAAGCGTGCAGGTGTGCTAAGGCGATGGGCCCAGATCCTGTGCGCTTAGGTTTAGACCGGCGTCTTGACCTCTGTTATGCCTAGGTGGGGCTGCGACGTGTTGATCTTCGCGCGGGCATGACCCAGAAAGTGTGTCCGCCAAATGGGATCAAGCGTGTTGGGTCATGTGGTGCACCCTGCAGGAAGTTAATCTATTGAATAGCCGTGATCTTGATAACAGGGCGACTTGGAGTTGTACCTTGACCTTATGACAACTAGAACTAGATACTTAATAAAACACACCCTTCCAAGTGCCAGATACAACCCGGTGGTTGCTCTCTAACAGGGCATTGAGGAGGAGATCGCCGGGTAGGATTATGCTATGCAACGCTACTTGGAGGACTTGGTCTTCTCTCTTCTACGTCTTTGCAAGACGGAGGCTGCCAGAAGCGTAGTCTTGACGGATTAGCTACCCCCCTCTTATACTGGCATTCTGCAGTTCAGTCCATCGATATGGCCCTTTACACATATATCCATGCATATGTAGTGTAGCTCCTTGCTTGCAGTACTTTGGATGAGTACTCACGGTTGCCTTGTTCCCCTTTTCCCCTTTCTTTACCCGATTGCTGCGACCAGACGATGGAGCCCAGGAGCCAGACGCCACCGTCGACGAGGACTCCTACTACACCGGAGATGCCTACTACTACGTGCAGCCCGCTGACGACGACCAGGAGTAGTTAGGAGGATCACAGGCAGGAGGCCTGCGCCTCTTTCGATCTGTATCCCAGTTTGTGCTAGCCTTCTTAAGGCAAACTTGTTTACCTTATGTCTGTACTCAGATATTGTTGCTTCCGCTGACTCGTCTTTGATCGAGCACTTGTATTCGAGCCCTCGAGGCCCCTGGCTTGTATTATGATGCTTGTTTGACTTATTTATGTTTTAGAGTTGTGTTGTGATATCTTCCCGTGAGTCCCTGACCTTGATCGTACACATTTGCGTGCATGATTAGTGTACGATTGAATCGGGGCGTCACAAGTTGGTATCAGAGCTGACTGCCTGTAGGAATCCCCCTTCCACACTCCTTGGCCGAAGTTGAGTCTATACTTTACAAAACTTTTACTAACACGGCTGTGCGGCCCATGGGCCCACGTCGCCATTGGGTGGTATTAGGATCTTTTACTCTTCGACCTTTACTCTGGGATTCTGAACGCTCTTCTATTCGGGTTAAACGATTTTTACTAAAATCTAACTTTAGGTTCTCGAAAATACTTTCTCCGGAGAGGCCCTTCATCCAGATGATCCTTGATCGCACGGAAGATTTCGGAGATACTCTTTGATATTCTCTCGAGACTTTGTGCCCATCGCTTTTGCTATTCCCGACCACCGATAAATCCGTATGGAAAACTACTTACACTTGCCATTCATACGATCATCCCAAATTGATCTTGTTATTACAAGATACCCCGAAGTTTTCTCTATTGTTCCGAGAATACTTTGTGCCTACTGCCTAGCAGTTCTTTGCCACATGAATACCCCTTCATATAAATACTCGCACTTGTCGAGTATCCGCTCATCCCCAGTTGTGCATTTGTTTCACAAAAGTCTTCAAAATACTATTCAATCTTCCGAAAATTCTCTGGAGCCTTTGGCTCTTGAAATTCTTGCTTGCTTGAATTATGGTTAATCCCATAAGTCTCGTAGTCTTATTGACATTCCTTGTCATTATCATTTTGAGTCTGTTGACTCAATATGTTTGCGAATACACGCAATCATCATTGATCCTTATAAATTGCTCAGAACGACGAGACGATTCCAGATACGCAACCCCTTCGTCCGCCACACACCCCTATCATATCAAACTCGCAACTTTCCCCCTCCGGCTCCTCTGCCCGAAAACGCGAAACACCGGGGATACTTTCCCGGATGTTTCCCCCCTTCACCGGTATCACCTCATACCGCGTTAGGGCACCCCTAGCACCGATACTTGTCATGTCATGCGTCGCTATGCATCTGTTTGCTTAAGTATTTATTGTTTCTTCCCCCTCTTCTCTCGCTAGACACCGAGACCGACGCCGCTGCTACCCAGTACGACTACGGTGTTGACGACCCCTCTCTCTTGCCAGAGCAACCAGGCAAGCCCCCCCTTTGATCACCAGATATCGCCTACTCTTCTCTATACTGCTTGCATTAGAGTAGTGTAGCATGTTACTGCTTTCAGTTAATCCTATACTGCTGCATAGCCTGTCCTTGCTACTACTGTTGTTACCTTTACCTGCTATCCTACTGCTTAGTATAGGATGCTAGTGTTCCATCAGTGACCCGCACGGCCACTGACAGCGCACGGCCACTAGTACCAGTTGGTGGCTCCAACCGGTACTAATGGGTTGCCCTTTAGTACCGGTTGGAGCCACCAACCGGTACTAAAGCCCTCGTTTCCCGCCGCTTCGCCTGGCCAAAATTGGCCTTTAGTACCGGTTGGTGGCTCCAACCGGTACTAAAGGCCCCTCTTATATATAAGGCACTTATGAAAAATCAGTTCCATCGACCACTTCTTCTCCGCCACTTCTCGCGCGACATCTCGATCTCCGACGCCGGCCGCGCTGCGCCGTGCCGCCGCCCGCCGCCGTCATCGCCGTCCCCGCCGCCCTCGCCGCCCCCGCCGCTGTCGTCGTCGTCGTTGCCACCCCCGCCGCCCGTCGTCGTCGCCGCCGCCGCCGCCTCATCGCTGGCCGCCGCCCATCTCTTCGTCCCCGGCCGTCGCCCTCTCGCCGCCCCCGCCGCCCGTCTTCGCCGCCCCGTACGCGCCCGCTCCATACACACACGCATACACACACACACATGCACACACACACACACACACACACACACACACACATACACACACACACTACACGTTCACTACACATGTACGTACACACATACACACACACACATTTTTTTTACTTATTTTCTGTTTTCTATTGTTTATATGAATTAATTAATATAACTAGTTTATTTTTAGAATGTTAGAAATGTTAATGCATGTTAGATGAATTAGAACTAGTTTATTTTTAGTAATAAAAGAAATGTATACGAGATTATTTGAACTAGTTGAATTAATAAAACTAGTTATATTATTTGAACTAGTTGAATTAATAGAACTAGTTTGTTTTTAGTAAATGCTTAGTTGAACTAATTGAATTAATATAACTAGTTTATTTTTAGTAAATGCTTAGTTGAACTAGTTAAATTAATAGAACTAATTTATTTTTAGTAAATGCTTAGTTGAACTAATTGAATTAATATAACTAGTTTATTTTTAGTAAATGTTTAGTTGAACTAGTTGAATTAATATAACTAGTTTATTTTTAGTAAATGCTTAGTTGAATTAATAATAGAACTAGTTGAATTAATTGAATTAGTAAGTGTTTAATGTTTCCCCTAATATGAACATAGGAAATGTCGTCTGACGACGGAAAATTTTTCATTATGTGCGAATACTGTGAAGACCAGCGCGGCCAGTGCGACAGAAATTACCTTGTTGATGATAGGCGATTCGGCATCAAGCTGGATGAGAACTTCGAATTCGATACAGTAAGTCACAACGACAAGTCTGTTTTCGTAATTAAGCATGACTTATATATGCTTCATTTTCCTGACTTATAATTTTTAATTTTCACTATTCTACTAGCGCATCCCCTGCCATGCAAGAATTTTTGTCTTGGATAAGATAGGTTTCAATGATATGGAAACTATGGAGGTAAAGAGAGTTTACCTGAAAAGTGAGCATGGTTATACTTTCAACGTCAAAGTATATAATGCACACACGTACACCTATTTTGAATGCAAAACTTGGCAAGCACTATGCAAGGCTTATGCATTTGAGCCTGGTATGGTTATCACCTTTGATATTCGTCCAGAAGATGATATTGAAGGTAATAGAGACATATGGGCCGATGTGCAGACGCCTCCAATTCTACCATTATGAGTAGAAAAACACCTATTAGTCCCGGTTCGTAAGGGCCTTTAGTCCCGGTTCATGAACCGGGACTAATGGGTCGTTACAAATACCTCCACCCATTATTCCCGGTTCAAACACGAACCGGGACAGATGTGCCTCCACGTGGCCGGTCTGCCGAGCCCAGTCAGGGGGGCCTTTGGTCCTGGTTGGTGGCACCAACCGGGACCAAAAGTCCATATTTTTTTAGAAAAGTGGCTGCTTTAGGGGTTTTGGGGGTTATTTTTAGGTTGTTATTAGCTAGCTAATAGAGAGAAGTGTCCTCTCTTATATCTTCGTCCTTGGTTTATCAACGTTGCTGCTATGTTTATTTCACCCGCTGATATAACATCCTCATGCATGCTCGCATCATACATCATCATATATAATAACAAGTCCTACTAATCATGCATCATCATACAACTTCTACTCGTTATTAATAATAAGTCATACGATCATCATCCTCATAGTCATCGAACCCAACCCTACATAATTGTTCTTAGCACATGATCATCAGTATCAGGTAGGACCTAATTAAACACCCTTAAGGTAAAATAGCATAAAACAATATAGACCCTGACTCTCCATTATGAAGAATGGAGATCATCCTGTCTCCAATTCTTGCACTTCGCTTCCTTTTGCTTCCAAGAAGCTCCTTACGACTGTCCATATATTTTTTCCATTCTTTGATTGTCATGTCTCCACTTCTTTTAGAAATCCGGTATGGACAGTTGAGATTCGTAGGATGACCTGGATATATGTTCAAAACATGAAGGCTGCCATTCTCATACATCAAATGAGGCACACAATCCTCTGGGATTCTCTGTTGAAAAACATAGTAATAACTTCATAGTTAGCAATGATGTACTAGTTTTATAAGTATGCAAAAAGATGCACGTATGTCGTAATAGTAAAAAATCTTACCATGGTATGTCCATGGTAGTTACCGTAGTTCAACACGTGCACTAGTGGCGCGTATTGACCATAATGTTGAGGAGTTCGATTGTACACATTGTAATTCTCAAGATCAGTACAAAATGCGATCAGATGATTTTTCTCCTTATAAGTTAATTCGGAGCCATCGGTGTAGTGGGTTTTGTCTACCATCTTCCGCACATTCTTTGAACAATAAAAATAAGCTGTCAATGGAAATAAGCTGTCAACTATTTTGAAATAAACAATATCAATTACTTAATAACTATGTTAAGCTCACATGGGGGAAGAATTGGAGGTGTATCCACAAGGACCCAAATCGAAGGTGTCTCTTGCTCGATTGTAGGATCACCAAGATCCATGGTGACAAGCATACCCTCATCAAGACCATACACTCTGAGCATTGTACAGCTTTACTTGAAATTTCACACCATGATGGGTACTTAGGATAATTTTTTTGGTTTCAAAACTTTCATGGTCTTCAAAACCCATCCTCTCCAAGACATAGCGTCTTGCAAAGGATGGGATAAGCTAGTCGAATTGGAAAAGATGAAAAATATTGTCATGATTAAAATAGTTGAAGTCATGATTAATTACGAAAAAAACTATTGTCGTCGTTGCGTACCGTATGAACATCGAAGCTCTCGTCGAGCTTAATGCTGAAGCGCCGATCTTCGTCCAGCTCAATGAACCTGTCGCAGATACCTCGGTCATTGTGGCACTAGTCGCACTCCCCCGGGCGGTTTTCGTCGTCCGAGTACGACATTTCCGGCCTATATTCATAATTCAAATGAAGGAGAACTTATCCAATATGAGCATTCAATAAGCAAAACCAAATCATAAAATATGCAAAACCAAATCATAAAATAAAGTAGTATTCAAATTAGCATGCATTCAATAATTATAAGCAAAAGTACATCATCTCTTGGTGTTCGTACATCGTCGAATATTATCACTAATATAGCATCACTAATACAACTAGAACCGTAGCGCCTGACAGGTATCGACGCGGGCGGTGGACACACAAAGATAAGGAACCATCACAGGATCATAGCTCCAGTGAGATCCCTGAAGAACCTGCCAGGTATTGTCGAACCTACCCTCCAATGCAACCATGTAGCGATGGACGTGCTCGTCCTCCTCGCTTACACGGTGACGTACCACCTCCGCGGTGTCCGGAAGCCTCGGCACCGTCACTGGCCCATCGACCGCCACCAAACAAGGATCGGGTCAACAACGGGCTGCCGATCCTCACCAACCTCGTCCCCGGAAGGTAGCACCTCCCAATACCAGCCGGCGGAGCCCAGTCCGAACATGGCCTGATCAAGCAAGCCTCCACCGCCGAGTCGATTTACGACGACGAGGATGCGGGATAGGCATCGCCGACTTCGATGCGGGAACTATTTCTATATATAGTTAAATAAAGTAGTTTTATTAATTAAATCAACTATGTAGTTCAACTACTATACTAAGCATTTACTATAAATAAATAAAGTAGTACTTACTATAAATAAATAAAGTAGCACTTACTATAAATAAATAAAGTAGCACTTACTACAAACTACTTCTATATATAGTTAAATAAAGTAGTTTTATTAATTAAATCAACTATCTAGTTCAACTATACTAAGCACTTATTACTATAAATAAATAAAGTAGGAGAATGGCGTTTTGGAGGCCGAGCTCCATGGAGCCCTTTATTTTTGAAAAAATCAAATTCAAAATTTTATGTTTCAAAAAATTCTGAAAAAAAATATGCGTATATGTAAGGATGTAACCCACATGTGTGAAAACATTTATGATGAAATACCTTGAATTGCGACCTGTATAAAAAAGACAAATTCATGGCCTAAGAGAATGAATAATATCATGTGTTAAACAGCCCCAGACTTGTCTTTTTTGCACAGCCCTCATTTCAACGTATTTTGCCCTGAAAATTTACACACATGTGTGTTATGCCTTCATGTATAGCTGTGTTTTTTTTTTCAGAATTTTTTGAAACGTAAAAATATGAATTTTGATGAATTTTGAATTTTGAATTTGGAGGCCTCATTGGAGCTCGGTCACCAAAAGGGATTTCCGATAAAGTAGTACTTACTAAAAACAAAGTAGCACTTACTATATAGTACTTACTAAAAATAAACTAGTATTTTTCTAACTAACTCATATTTTTCTAACTAATTATATTACCAAAAAATCTAAATAAAATAGTAATTATATTTTTCTAACTAGCTAGTTCAATTATAGTACTTACTAACACAATCTAAATATCACCAAACATACTATGAACAAATTAATAGAAAAAAAATCTATTAACTAAGCACTTACTAGTTCAACTAAGCACTTACTAATTTAACTAATTAAGCACTTATTAATTTTCTTACTAATTTAACTAAGCACTTACTAATTCATCTAACATTAATATATCTAATTCATCTATAATAAAAATATAAAAACTAACTCATCTAATTAGCATTAATTAATATCTAGCTAATTCATCTAATATTTGACATTAATATCTAATTTTTCTATCTAATTTATCTAACAGAAAGCGGAAAAGCGGAAAATACGGGGCGGCGACGACGGGCAGGCGTCTGGGCGGCGGCGTGAGGCGGGCGGAGGCAGCGATGACGGCGGCGTCGGCCGACGGGGGACGGGTGTCGAGGGGACAGCGACGGCGCGTGGCGGGCGGGACGAGGCGGCAGCGAGGACGAGGCGGCGACGGGACGGGGCGACGATGGGGACGGCGACGGCAGCGGCGGGCAGAGGCGGCAGGCGGCGGGGCGGGTCGGCGGGCAGCGGCGCGGGAGATCGAGGAGGAGGAGAGATCAAAGTGGGGATGCGGTTCTGAAATTTTCGTTATATAGCAAAGTCTTTGGTCCCGCCGTGGCTCCAACGGGACCAATGCACCCTTTAGTCGGTTGGTAGCACCAACCGGGACCAAACCTCTTTTCAGCAGCCCAAAGGCGGGAAGCGAAGGCTTTGGTCCGGTTGGTGCCACTAACCGAGACTAAAGTGAGCATTGGTCGGTTGGAGCCACGAACCGGACCAATGGCCGTCAGGCTTGCACGGTGCGGCACGAAAGTTTAGTCCCACCTCGCTAGCTGAGAGGGGCGCGCAGTGGTTTATAAGCCCCACTGCCGCTCCCCTCTCGAGCTCCTCTCCACTGCAGGCTTACGGGCCTACTTACTACTGCTTTGCCTGATGGTCCTAATGGGCCACCTGCGGGCCTGAATCCTGGCCCATGGTGGGTTTCTAGTCGTATCCAGGCCGTGGGGGACCAGTAGGAGGCACTTTTTTTCTTTACTTTATGCAGTTTTTTTTTAGTCCCACCTCGCCAAGCGAGAGGAACTCGCAGCTGTTTATAAGCCCTGAGTGCAGAGACGATGAAGAAGAGGCTCAATGCTCACCTGCACGTTGGTTCGCTTCAAGCCTTGAGGAATAGGGTAGACTGCATGGAGCTATGTGCAGTGCAGTTTACATTATTCTGAAAGGCTTGAAGCGAATTAACTAGCATTGCGCCTCTTTTTTATTTTTAATGACTTATTACCACACATAAATAAATAGAAAAAAATAAATATAGCAGAAAAGAAAAAAATATAAAAACTACTCAGAAATAAATAGAAGAAAAATAGTTGTGATTAACTTTACTAAAAATGAGCATAGATGCTTATTTTAATGACTTATTACAACTCAGAAATAAAAAGAAAAAATAAATATAGCAGAAAAGAAAAAAACTATATAAAAACTACTCAGAAATAAATAGAAGAAAAATAGTTGTGATTAACTTTACTAAAAATGAGCATAGATGCTTATTTTAATGACTTATTACAATTCAGAAATAAATAGAAGAAAAAATAGTTGTGATTAACTTTACTAAAAATGAGCATAGATGCTTATTTTAATGACTTATTACAACTCAGAAATAAAAAGAAAAAAAATAAATATAGCAGAAAAGAAATAAACTATATAAAAAACTACTCAGAAATGAGCATAGATGCGCTTATAGAGAAAATTCAACCTAAATTCATAATAAATTTCTACTAACTTCAGAGAAATTGAGTATGAATTTAGGTTAAATTCCCTGTATAAGGGCATCTATTTTCATTTTGAGAGGAGCTCAACATGGCAGAGAGGGAGGGGGCTTATAAACCGGTTTGATTCCCCTTCGGTTGGCGAGGTGGGACTAAACTCTGGCCGCAACGAGGACCAACCCTTTAGTCCCGGTTGGTGGCATGAACCGGGACCAATGGGAAGCCTTTGGTCCCGGTTCAAGCCACCAACCGGGACCAATGGTTGTGGGCTAGGAGCGAGGGCCAATGGTCCCGGTTCGTCCCACCAACCAGGACCAATAGGTCCAGACGAACCGGGACCAATGGCCCATGTGGCCCGGCCGGCCCCCGGGGCTCACGAACCGGGTCCAATGCCCCCATTGGTCCCGGTTCTGGATTGAACCGGGACTAATGGGCTGGACCGGCCTGGACCATTGGCCCCTTTTCTACTAGTGGTTCTTCTCAACTATATTTTTGTCTTTGATATTGCTTATTCAAAAATAATTGACAACTAATTTCTATTGACAGCTTATCTCCGTTCAAGCAAACATGTTCGGCGCTTGGTAGACAGGACCTACTACAGTCCCGGAGCTGATCTAAACTGCGAGGAGATAAGTCATTATGTTTCATGGCTTGAGGATCTTCATACTGTCAAGACAAATTTTCTTCCTGCACTTAGAAATGTTAGTACTCAAAACGTGCGACCAATAGTGATCGTATTGAACTACGGTCACATCTATTTACGAAAGATGGTAATATTTTTACTATTTGTCCTCAGTGCATCTTTTGCATACATTATTGTTTGCTAAACTTTCATTGCTAAGTATATTAATTACTATACGATATTTTTCAACAGGGACTCCCGATGACAGTTGTGCCTCAGACTAAAGGTCACATGTCAATGGTTAGCTTACGGCCAAGATATCCTACATTGCACATTAGTGCATTCAGGATTTCTAAAAGCGATGAATGCTTAATAGTGAAAGATTGAAGCAAAATTGTTAACGATCGCAGAGAAGTACTAGGGGGCAGCAATGAGAAGCGCAGCCGACGATTAGGAGACATGTTCATCTGCATGCTCCAGTATGATGAATCAGGAGAGCTATACATGTTCTATGCTATTTTACCTGAGAGAGAGTAGCTAGCAGGAGTGATTTAGCTAGTTCATGCTGCTCTTAGTACTTGTCCTTTCATGTCCGTGTTCTTCGTTCTGGACTTAATCTCAAAGAGTGATTTGCTTTTGTGGTGTTACATATGAACGCTTATAATATCATGACAATCTTGTTGAACTCGATGATATTTTTGCTTCTGGTACAAGTGAATGTTATTATATCATTTAATGAAAGAAACCACAGATTAGTTTCAGCTGGATGGATCCTACCTAAGCGATCAAGTATATATATATGCCATATCCAAAGATATTAAACTTGATCACCTAATTAGGTGATCAAGTATAATATCGATATGGCATATATATACTCTTGATCACTTAGCTAGCTAGATCCTCTAGTCGAAACTAATCTGCGGTACTTTCACCTAATGATTTAACAACTCATTATAATGTAAAACAATCACTAAATTAAATTGAGAACACAAAACTAAAGCAAAATTTTAAAAAAAACACCCAAACATTTAGTACCGGTTGGTGTTACCAACCGGTACTAAAGACCTACGTGCACACGGGCCTGGCTCGTGCCACGTGTTTGCACTTTAGCGCCGGTTCGTGACGAACCGGTACTAAAGAGGGGGGGACCTTTAGTCCCCACTCTTTAGTGCCGGTTGGCGAACCGGCACTAAAGGCCGCCACGAACCGGCACTAAAGGCCGGTTTTGCACTAGCGCTCCCACTGCATGCTCGGATGAACATGCCTCGTCGCCGCATTCATAAACCTCCATTGACCCCGCAGGGAAGCCAACAAACCTACTTCGGCCACATGTCCGTTCATGAGCAAGCCAGCATTAAACGCAATGTCGGCCGAGCTCCTCCCGTCTGTCCTTTACTTGAATGAGGCCAGGCCGGGCAAGAATCGCACCTCTCCATCGCTCCCCCCACCCCAATTTGCTCCTTCACCATTTTCTCCACTCTTCTGTTGGCTTCCGAAGAGCAGTTCTTCGGCATACAAACCTGATGGGTGGCCCAACGAGCCCGCCAGATACGAGCGAAGCAGCTTGCTGCTCCACCTCCCCCGCCTGGCCCGACAGAGCCAGTTGCCGCCTCAAGCTGGTGCATGGTTCAACAACTCACCCCTCAAGGCCAGCTCGATGAGGAGTGGCAAGTTGCTCCACGTCGACATGGCGAGGAGCACGGCGGCACGGCCGTCGCCGCATCCAGTGCATGTGACCGCGTCATCCGCCGTCGACGCGCGCGAAGCCGCGCAATGCACGTAGAGAAAGAAGCCTGTTGCACGGATGTTGACGAGGCGGCGGCCTGCACGTCCGCACCCGCAACCATCATCGAGGAGACACTACTAGGGACAACCCTAGCAGTAGTGCTGGATTTATAGCTATCAGTAGCGCTTTTACAAGCGCTACAACTAAGACGCTACAGCTACTAGTAGCAGTAGCGCTGGACTGAAAACAACGCTATTGATAATAGTAATTAGCAGTAGCGTTTCTTATGAAAAGCGCTACTGCTAAATTTTTCTGTATTTTTCATTGTTGAGGAAATCGTTAACTGGTAGCTGCTCGGTCGGTTGGCGAGTAGGGGATTAATAGGCTAATCGGCAAGTTAATCGGCCATTTAATCAATCCATCGGACGATTTTTATCGGTTTATCGGCTACTCGGCGAACCTACGAGTAGGGATTAATCGGCAAGTTAACTGATTAATCGAACGAATTCTTGAACAGGGATATTTTTGAAAGTGCATCTTACTGTCGTTGTATTTGTATAGGTTTTATATACAATACTTTTATCATATGATTCTATGACCATGATTAGTTATTATATATATCAGTGGGTGAAATGAACGGGCATTAGATTCAAGTGGAGGCAACATGTGGTGCACATCAAAAGTACTACTAATACAAACTTGATCTAGTTTGGATTAGTAGTACTTTCGATGTGCACCACATGTTGCCTTCACTTGAATCTAATCCATAATAACAAGTCCTACACATCATCATCATACAACTTCTACTCGTTATCATAATAACAAGTCATACTCATCATCATCTTAGTCATCTAACCAACCCTATTTAATTGTTCTTAGCACATGATCATGAGTATTAACTAGGACCTACTACCCTCTCTCGGGTAAAATAGCATAAAACAAGAGTGGCCCTGACACTACATTATGGAGAATGGAGAATATCCTGTCTCCAATTCTTGCGCTTCACACAATGTTGCCTCCAAGTAGCTCCTTATGATTGTCCATCCATTTTTTCCATTCTTTGATTGTCATGTCTTCATAGGTTTTAGAAATCCGGTATGAACAGCGGTGAAGCCTAGGTGGACATGGCCGTAAGCTAATAACATCAAGCTGACCTTTCGGAATCATCAGATCAGGCACACAATCCTTCGGGATTTTCTGTTGAAAAATATAATAATAACATCATAGTTGGCAATGTAGTTTAGCTTAGAAGAATATATGCAAAAGATGCACGGATGTCGTAATAGTAAAAAATCTTATCATGTCATCTCCATGGATGTTACCGTAGTTCAACACATGCACTAGTGGCACGTATTGACCATAATGTGCAGGAGTTTCATAATTGATATTGTAATTCTCAACATCAATAGTAAATGAGATAAGATGATCTTTCTCGTCATAAGTTAATTCAGCGCCATTAGTGTAGTAGGTTCTGTCTATCATCTTTCGTATATTTTTTGAAGAATGAAAATAAGCTGTCAATGAAAATAAGTTGTCAACTATTTTGAAATAAGCTGTCAACTATTTTGAAATAAACAATATAAATTACTTACTAAATATGTTTGAGAGACTCATATAGAGGTAGAAGTGGAAGCATATCAACAATGATCCAAATGCCATCGTCATGATCACCAAGATCGAAGGTGACATACATACCCTCCTAAAAATCATATGCCTTGCACAGTGCTTCCCAATTCGAGCAACCAAAATGAGATACGCTCTCCAAATTGTATAGCTTTACAGCAAAATCATAACCATTATGGGTCCTGAGATGAACTATCTTTGTCTCCATATTTTCATGATATACGAAATTCAGATGCTCCAAGACATAGCGTATTGCATGGCATGGGATAAGCTAGTTGAATTGTGGAAGACGAAAATTACACGTTGAAGAAGCATAAGTCATGCTTAATTATGAAAAAGATTGTCGTTGCGTGTCGTTTTAACATCGAAGGTCTCATCAAGCTTAACACTGAAGCATCGACTGTCTACCAGGTGAGGCATGTCACACAGACCCCGGTCGTCACCGCAGTAGTCGCACTTCGGGATCCTATCGTCATCGTCAGACATTTCCTACGTTCATAATTCAAAGATTAAACTTGTAAAATTCAATATATGTACTACAAAAACTAAATTAGATCATTATTGTCCATCACGGGTTGATTGTCGGTCTGTCAAGTGTTTTCTTGAAAACTCTCATCTCATCTCATGTGGTGTATATGGTGGACACTCCCTCACTTTTTTCGACCGTCGGTGATGGTCGTTACTCCTCCTTCCCCTAGTGCATAACAAAGGTCTAGCACCAGGACAAGAAGGAGAAACGACCCCCACGACAACAGTCGGGATTCTTCATCCTCTCTCATATATGGTTGACACACTCCCTCAATGATTTTTCGACCATTGGTGATGGTCGTTACTCCTCCTTCCCCTAGTGCATAACAAAGGTCTAGCACAAGGAGAATAAGGAGCAACGACCCCCACGACAATAGTCGGGATTCTTCTTATCTCATATATGGTGCAAACTTTCTCCCTTACTCATTTTTTGATTGTCATGTATGGAGCCTCGACAGACTTCAAGTCAACCCGAAATGCCATTTAATTATCTTTCTAGAAAATTCATGCGACTCGATATTTCCTACATATTCTATCACAAGTCATGCCAAAATTCACAGAATAATCCGGCATGACCTTTGCTAGAAAGGACATATTGAGCGCCTGATATTTGCCGAAATGGAAATTAATCAACACTCCGGCAAAACATAGGACACTTGGAGGTGTTTGGCTGGTCATCACATTGTCACAGCTGCTCATCTACCACTCTACTACATATATCAAAACATCTACATCATCATCGACATGGGGATTTGGCTGGTTTCACCTCGAGGTAGGAGGGGGGCGATGACAGGGACGACGGCGGCCAGAATGATGCAGCGGCTCCTTGATTTCTACAAAAACAAAATTTAAGCAAAAACATTATTAGGACTTAGTGAAACCATATGTCTAAAACAGAAACAAAATTTTTAAAACTTAGTTCTAACCCTAATAATTTGCAAAACCTTGTTCTAACCCTAAAAATTAAAAAGACATATACATTTACTAAAAATACCCTGGTTCTAGACCTAACATCTATCCATCCGTCCACCTATTTATATATCCATCAATATATCCCTCCATCCATTTGTCTATCAATATATCAAAAATACAATAGTTTTAACCATCTATCTATCTATCTATCTATACATTCATCTATCTATCCATCTGTCTATGCATGCAATGCAGGATGGATCGGAGGGAGGGAGATGGCTGGGAGGGAGAGAGGGATGGAGGGAGAAGGGCGAGGGACGATGGAGGGACGGCATGCAGGGTCGGAGGAAAGGAGGGAGAAGGGAGGGATGGAAGGAGAAGGGAGGGAGGCGGCATACCGGGCGAAGGCGGCAGCAGGCGGCGGCGGCGGCACGACGACGGCAGTGGGCGGCGGCAAGATGATGAGAGTGTGTCAGGACCCCGATTCCAAGTCACATCGATCTAGCCAGTAACACCTCATATCACTTTGCGGCCTCACGCACGGTATTCCCACGGGTGTCACCTTACCATGGCCCGGGACCGTTTGCGCCTTTTGGCTCACGTATATGATAGTGTCGCTAGCATCCATATGACAGAGAACCGGGCCGACATGACTAGTCGTGAACCCAAAGTGGCACTAACTTATAGGGACAGGCATACATGAATCAACATCGAGCATGTCGGTCAGCAGCGTGCGAATCCGGGCTGTGGCACTGGGCTAACAGGACTCCGGATGTCACCGCGTGACATTTCCCCGAAGGGACAGACACAGGAACGAAGTGAATCACATGCCGGCCAGTCAAGTGTTCCGGAGCAGTTGTGCTGGGCTAGCAGGACTCCGGTGAACCAGGCTGTAGCGGACTACTATGGCTCATGGAAGCACAAGACTACATTTCCCCATAAGAGAGGCTACCAAGGATAAACAACTAGGGTGTCAGATCCCACACATACCAAGCATTTCAATCATACACATAATATGCTCGATATGTGTAAATACAACATGGCATCACAACATAACTCTACGACTCAAGTATTTATTCAATAGGCTCCGAGGAGCGAGATAATACAAACATGGATCTCATGACCCAACATTCAGAGCATACAAGTCAAAACACATGCGGAAGCTTAATATGTCTGAGTACGGACATCTACAAATGAAAAAGGCTGAGAAGCCTGACTATCTACCAGATCCTGCAGAGGGCACAAGATCGTAGCTGAGGCAACAAGCTAAACGTCGAAGTCCACGCGGAACTACTAGCGAGACCGACGTCTCTCTGCAAAACATAAAATAAGCAAACGTGAGTACAAATGTACCCAGCAAGACTTACATCAGAACTAACTACATATGCATCGGTTTTAATAAAGAGGGTGGTGGAGTTTGACTGCAGCAAGCCAGCTTTGACTCGGTGGCTGTCCTAAACTACAACTACAAGTAACTCTTTTGAGGTGGCGCACACGAATCCACATATTCACCATTTCAATACACCACTATGGATCCGCTCCCGTCTCCCTACGAGAACGCCATCCATGGCACTCACGCTTATCTTGCACATTTTAGAGTATCCACTTTCACTTGTCTATGAACTGTACAGGCAACCCAGAAGTCCTTTACATGAACACGGCTATTGAATAGATCATTTATAACCACGAAGGGTGTACTTCTTCACACACGCTTCGCCACTTACCACCATGTACACATCGTGTATCTCGGCAACCTTCAAGCGGGCTTTGGCGAGGAGTCGGCCACGACCTGACTAACCACACAAGTCTCTCATCCAGGTTTATCGCCTATTCGGGTTCCATCCGCAAGGAGATCCGGCCAGGGTGTCGCTCACGGCCCCAAACGATGTGAGCAGGGTTCCCAAGCCCACCATCCGGGTGCCACTTGGTACACCGTGCCACTGTGCCTAGTCTGTCCCAAGCCCACCTGTACCGGGTGCCACTTGGTAGACTACTAACACTATCTAGAAACACCAGAAACTAGTTGCAACTCCTGGACAGAGATCAAGTTGATTAATAAGTCGAGAGAGCTTGGAGCGCCCATATCCCAATGTGTGGTAGTAACTGTTCATGGATCACAAACACAGAACTCAGTTCCTGAGGACAGATGCAATGAGACAACCCACCATGTACTCCTACATGGCCTCTCACCGCTACCTTTACCAAATCGTGTTCACACACTTAGCTCTCAACAGTAGGACATGTTCACACACCTCCGATTCATCCCCGACGAATCAGACCTGACTCAACTCTAAGCAGTAGCAGGCATGACAAACAAGCATGAATGAGTAGGCACATCAGGGCTCAAACAACTCCTACTCATGCTAGTGGGTTTCATCTATTTACTGTGGCAACGACAGGTCATGTAGAGGAAAGGTGTTCAACTACCGCAGCATGTAACAGTTGAATCGTTGTTGTCCTAATGCAGTAAAAGAGAGCAGGAGCGAGAGAGTGGGATTGCATCAGAATGAACAAGGGGGTTTTGCTTGCCTGGCACTTCTGAAGATAATATAGCTCTTCATCGGTGTCATCGAACTCATCATCGGAATCACGTCTATCGAGAGGGGACAAATACCGACAACACAGAAGGAAACACAATCAATGCAATGCACAATATGATGCATGCTCATGACAAGGCAATATGCTGTTATTAGAGCTAATGCAACAGAAAGTCATTTTGATTGAAGTGGAATTCAAAACTAGATCAAATTCCAACTCCAAATCTATTATCAAATTTGTCCTAAATCATGTTTCATCCTAAACAGTGAGGTTAACTTTCTCAAACATGCATGAAAATGATACAGATGGATAGTTTGCATTTTTCTGATAATTTTTCATATATAATTTATTTCATTTGGAGTTACGGTTGAATTACTATGATTTTTAGAAGTTCAGGCAATTTTCTGGATTTCCTAATTATCTAGAATTAAACTAATTCCAGAAAATGAATTACTGCGCCAGCACTGCATCAGCATGACATAAGCGAGTCAACAGGGCGGCCCAGGTCAAACTGACCAGTGGGGCCCGCGTGTCAGTGTCTAACTAAACTAACCTAGTTTAATTAGCACTAACCTAGGTCAAACTAATTAAGTATACACCTAAACTAGATTAATTAGCCGGGCAGGGCCCGTATGTCATAGACCCAGGGGAGGTCAAATCCCCAGGTCAACCGGGGCTAAACCACCGGCGTTCAAGGCGGTCAACCCGCCAGCGTTTAGCCGCCGGCGAGGCCGAACGCGGCGGAGGCATCGGGAATCGCCCACAGACGACCATTTGCGCGGCGGAGAGGCTCTACGTGACGAGGAGACTCGTCCGCGTCCAGTGGTGGTGGTGTTTGGGCTCAGGGTGGTTGGAAAAGACGCCGGCGACGACATTGGCGGCTGTCGGAGCTCGGACGAGCTCGGGGTCGTCGCTAGGAGGCATGGCAGGAGATGCGGAGCGGTGCTGCGGCTCCGGGACGCGCGGCGAAGTCTTGATGACGCGCTCGGACGCGTGTGGCAGCAGCTGTGGCCACGGCGATGACATGGCCGGAGGCGGAGTGCTATCGGGCTCGAAGAGGGCAGCGACTACATGGCGCAAACGAGCAAGGGGGGAGAGGGGATCGAAGGAGAAGCTCACGGGGAGTGCAGCGGTGGTCTCGGGGAGCTCGGGGAAGCAACGGAGCGGGCGCACGGTCGCCGGCGATCTCGGCGGACCGAGGTTGAAGAAGACGACGATGGCGGTGTTATAGGGCTTCCGGCGTTGCTTGGCTTGGTGCAGAGGACAAGGACGTCGAGGCGGAGCTCTCGGGCGCGTCGGTGAGGCGTGGGGTGGCCGGTGGCCGCGGGAACGGCGAGCGGCGCGACAGCGGCTTCCGGCGGCTGTGCGTGAGAGACACAGAGGAGGGGAGAAGCACGGGGAGAGGTCGAGGGGATTCCAGGGGGGTGCGTGGCGTCGCCAGCCCGCTCCGGGCGATCGGCGACAAGCAGGAGGAGGCGTGGCGCCTCGCGCGCGCGTGCGCTGTGTCCCTCCTCTGCCTACTGGCAGAGGTTGGTGATGACTGGCACGGGCCAGGTGGGCCGTGTTGGGGAACGTTGCAGAAAATAAAAAATTTCCTACGGTTTCACGAAGATCAATCTATAAGTTCATCTAGCAACGAGAGAGAGGAGTGCATCTGCATACCCTTGTAGATCGAGCGGAAGCGTTCAAGGGAACGGGGTTGAGGGAGTCGTACTCGTCGTGATCCAAATCACCGGAGATCCTAGCGCCGAACGGACGGCACCTCCGCGTTCAACACACGACGGTCAGCGTGGCGCCTCCTCCTTCTTGATCCGGCAAGGGGAAGGAGAGGTTGATGAAGATCCAAAGAAGACGACGGCGTGGTGGTGGATGCAGCAGGATCCGGCAGGGCTTCGCCAAGCGTCTGCGCAGGAGGAGAGGTGTAGCAAGGGGAAGGGGCGCCAAGTGCAGGGTGCGACTGCCTCCTCCCCCTCTATATATAGGGTCCCTGTGGGGCGGCGGCCAAGGGGTGCCTTGCCCCCAAGGCAAGTGAGGCGCCCCCCTAGGGTTCCCAACCACAGGCGCAGGGTTGCCCAAGGGGGGGCGCACCAGCCCACCAGGGGCTGGTTCCCCTCCCACTTCAGCCCATGGGGCCCTCCAGGATAGGTGGCCCCACCCGGTGGACCCTCGGGACCCTTCCGGTGGTCGCGGTACAATACCGGTGACCCCCGAAACTTTCCCGACGGCCGAAACTCGACTTCCCATATATAATTATTTACCTCCAGACCATTCCGGAACTCCTCGTGACGTCCGGGATCTCATCCGGGACTCCAAACAACTTTCGGTTTGCTGCATACTAATATCTCTACAACCCTAGCGTCACGGAACCTTAAGTGTGTAGACCCTACGGGTTCGGGAGACACGTAGACATGACCGAGACGGCTCTCTGATCAATAACCAACAGCGGGATCTGGATACCCATGTTGGCTCCCACATGCACCCCGATGATCTCATCGGATGAACCACGATGTCGAGGATTCAAGCAACCCCGTATACAATTCCCTTTGTCAATCGGTATGTTACTTGCCCGAGATTCGATCGTCGGTATCCCAATACCTCGTTCAATCTCGTTACGGCAGGTCACTTTACTCATCCGTAATGCATGATCCCATGACCGGACACTTGGTCACTTTGAGCTCATTATGATGATGCATTACCGAGTGGGCCCAGAGATACCTCTCCGTCATACTGAGTGACAAATCCCAGTCTCGATCCGTGTTAATCCAACAGATACTTTCAGAGGTACCCGTAGTATACCTTTATAGTCACCCAGTTACGTTGTGACGTTAGGTACACCCAAAGCATTCCTACGGTATCCGGGAGTTACACGATCTCATGGTCTAAGGAAAAAATACTTGACATTGGAAAAGCTCTAGCAAACGAACTACACGATCTTGTGTTATGCTTAGGATTGGGTCTTGTCCATCACATCATTCTCCTAATGATGTGATCTCATTATCAATGGCATCCAATGTCCATAGTCAGGAAACCATGACTATCTGTTGATCAACGAGCTAGTCAACTAGAGGCTCACTAGGGACATATTGTGGTCTAAGTATTCACACATGTATTACGATTTCCGGATAACACAATTATAGCATGAATAAAAGACAATTATCATGAACAAGGAAATATAATAGGGCCATTTGCATTACTTCCCCTAACTCGAACCACCTACTCAGATTTACCCCTAATTTCAAAGCATGCTCAAATTTGCCCCTCTGCCGTTAAGTCACTACTCAGAAATGCCCTTCCGTCCAGTCAAAGGCCTTTGACCGTCAAAGGCCCATGTGTACTGTAGCAGACGGAAAGTGCTACAGTATTGGATGGAAAGTGCTACAGTATTGTACGGAAGGGCATTTCTGAGTAGTGATTTAACGGTGGAGGGGCAAATTTGAGCATGTTTCAAAATTAGGGGCAAATCTGAGTAGTGGGTTCGAGTTAGGGGCACAAATGTAAATGTTCCAATATAATAATAATCCTTTTATTATTGCCTCTTGGGCATATTTCCAACAGTCTCCCACTTTCACTAGAGTCAATAATCTAGTTACATTGTGATGAATCGAACACCCATAGAGTTCTGGTATTGATCATGTTTTGCTCGCGGAAGAGGTTTAGTCAACGGATCTGCGACATTCAGATCTGTATGTACTTTGCAAATATCTATGTCTCCATCTTGAACATTTTCACGGATGGAGTTGAAACGACGGTTGATGTGCCTGGTCTTCTTGTGAAACCTGGGCTCCTTGGCAAGGGCAATAGCTCCAGTGTTGTCACAGAAGAGAGTGATTGGCCCCGACGCATTGGGTATGACTCCTAGGTCGGTGATGAACTCCTTCATCCATATTGCTTCATGCACTGCCTCCAAGGCTGCCATGTACTCCGCTTCACATGTAGATCCCACCACGACGCTCTACTTGCAACTGCACCAGCTTACTGCTCCACGATTCAACATATACACGTATCCGGTTTGTGACTTAGAGTCATCCAGATCTGTGTCGAAGCTAGCATCGACGTAACCCTTTACGACGAGCTCTTCGTCACCTCCATAAACGAGAAACATGTCCTTCGTCCTTTTCAGGTACTTCAGGATATTCTTGACCGATGTCCAGTGTTCCTTGCCGGTATTACTTTGGTACCTTCCTACCAAACTTACGGCAAGGTTTACATCAGGTCTGGTACACAGCATGGCATACATAATAGATCCTATGGCTGAGGCATAGGGGATGGCACTCATCTCTTCTTTATCTTCTGCCGTGGTCGGGCATTGAGCCGAGCTCAATCTCACACCTTGCAATACAGGCAAGAACCCTTTCTTGGACTGATCCATATTGAACTTCTTCAATATCTTATCAAGGTATGTGCTTTGTGAAAGACCTATGAGGCGTCTCGATCTATCCCTATAGATCTAGATGCCTAATATGTAAGCAGATTCTCCAAGGTCCTTCATTGAAAAACACTTATTCAAGTAGGCCTTAATGTTGTCCAAGAGTTCTATATCATTTCCCATCAAGAGTATGTCATCTACATATAATATGAGAAATGCTACAGCGCTCCCACTCACTTTCTTGTAAACGCAGGCTTCTTCATAAGTCTGCATAAACCCAAACGCTTTGATCATCTCATCAAAGTGAATGTTCCAACTCCGAGATGCTTGCGCCATTCCATAAATGGATCGCTGGAGCTTGCATACCTTGTTAGCATTCTTACGGTCGACAAAACCTTCCGGATGCATCATATACAGTTCTTCCTTAAGATAGCCGTTAAGGAATGCCGTTTTGATGTCCATCTGCCATATCTCATAATCATAGTATGCGGCAATTGCTAACATGATTCGGACGGACTTCAGCTTCGCTACGGGAGAGAAAGTCTCATCGTAGTCAACCCCTTGAACTTGCCGATAACCCTTAGCGACAAGTCGAGCTTTATAGATGGTAACATTACCATCCGCGTCCGTCTTCTTCTTAAAGATCCATTTGTTTTCTATTGCTCGCCGATCATCGGGCAAGTCTGTCAAAGTCCATACTTTGTTTTCATACATGGATTCTATCTCGGATTGCATGGCTTCAAGCCATTTGTTGGAATCTGGGCCCGCCATCTCTTCTTCATAGTTCGAAGGTTCATCGTTGTCTAACAACATGATTTCCAGGACAGGGTTGCCATACCACTCTGGCGTGGAACGTGTCCTTGTAGACCTACGAAGTTCAGTAGCAACTTGATCCGAAGTACCTTGATCATCATCATTAATTTCCTCTCCAGTCGGTGTAGTCACCACAGGAACATTTTCCTGAGCTGCACTACTTTCCGGTTCAAGAGGTAGTACTTCATCGAGTTCTACTTTCCTCCCACTTACTCCTTTCGAGAGAAACTCTTTTTCCAGAAAGGATCTGTTCTTGGCAACAAAGATCTTGCCTTCGGATCTAAGGTAGAAGGTATACCCGATGGTTTCCTTAGGGTATCCTATGAAGACACATTTTTCCGACTTGGGTTCGAGCTTTTCAGGTTGAAGTTTCTTGACATAAGCATCGCATCCCCAAACTTTTAGAAACGACAGCTTAGGTTTCTTCCCAAACCATAATTCATACGGTGTCGTCTCAACGGATTTATACGGAGCCCTATTTAAAGTGAATGTAGTTGTCTCTAGTGCGTATCCCCAAAATGATAGCGGTAAATCGGTAAGAGACATCATAGATCGCACCATATCCAATAGAGTGCGATTACGACGTTCGGACACACCGTTACGCTGAGGTGTTCCAGGCGGCGTGAGTTGTGAAACGATTCCACATTTCCTTAAGTGCGTACCAAATTCGTGACTTAAATATTCTCCTCCATGATCTGATCGTAGGAACTTTATCTTTCGGTCACGTTGATTCTCTACCTCATTCTGAAATTCCTTGAACTTTTCAAAGGTCTCAGACTTGTGTTTCATCAAGTAGACATACCCATATCTACTCAAGTCGTCAGTGAGAGTGAAAACATAACGATATCCTCCGCGAGCCTCAACGCTCATTGGACCGCACACATTAGTATGTATGATTTCCAATAAGTTGGTTGCTCGATCGATTGTTCCGGAGAACGGAGTCTTGGTCATTTTGCTCATGAGGCATGGTTCGCATGTGTCAAATGATTCATAATCAAGAGACTCTAAAAGTCCATCAGCATGGAGCTTCTTCATGCGCTTGTAACCAATGTGACCAAGGCGACAGTGCCACAAGTATGTGGGACTATCGTTATCAACTTTACATCTTTTGGTATTCACACTATGAATATGTGTAACATCACGTTCGTGATTCATTAAGAATAAACCATTGACCACCGGGGCATGACCATAAAACATATCTATCATATAAATAGAACAACCATTATTCTTGGATTTAAATGAGTAGCCATCTCGTATTAAACAAGATCCAGATACAATGTTCATGCTCAAACTTGGCACTAAATAACAATTATTGAGGTTTAAAACTAATCCCGTAGGTAAATGTAGAGGTAGCGTGCCGACGGCGATCACATCGACCTTGGAACCATTCCCGACAGCGCATCGTCACCTCGTCTTTCGCCGATCTCCGCTTATTCGCAGCTCCGCTTTGAGTTACAAATATGAGCAACGGCACGGTATCAAATACCCAGGAGCTACTACGAGCATCGGTAAGGTACACATCAATTACATGTATATCACATATACCTTTAGTGTTGCCGGCCTTCTTGTCCGCTAAGTATTTGGGGCAGTTCCGCTTCAATGACCCTTCCTTTGCAATAAAGCACTCGGTCTCGTGCTTGGGTCCATTCTTTGACTTCTTCCCGCAAGCTGGCTTACGGGGCGGCAACATCCTTGTCGTCCTTCTTGAAGTTCTTCTTACCCTTGCCTTTCTTGAACTTGGTGGTTTTATTGACCATCAACACTTGATGTTCCTTTTTGATTTCTACCTCTGCTGACTTCAGCATTGAAAATACTTCAGGAATAGTTTTCACCATCCCATGCATATTGTAGTTCATCACAAAGCTCTTGTAGCTCGGTGGGAGCGACTGAAGGATTCTGTCAATGACCGCCTCATCCGGAAGGTTAATATCCAATGGGACAGGCGGTTGTGCAACCTGACATTTTGAGTATGTGCTCACCGATGAACTATTTTCCTCCATCTTACAACTATAGAACTTGCCGGAGACTTCATATCTCTCGACCCGGGCGTGAGCTTGGAAAACTATTTTCAGCTCCTCGAACATCGCATATGCTCCGTGTTGCTCAAAACGCTTTTGGAGCCCCGGTTATAAGCTGTAAAGCATGCCGCACTGAACGAGGGAGTAATCATCAGCACGTGACTGCCAAGCGTTCATAACGTCTTGGTTCTCTGGGATGGGTGCTTCACCTAGCGGTCCTTCTAGGACATATGCTTTCTTGGCAGCTATGAGGATGATCTCGGTTCCGGACCCAGTCCGTATAGTTGCTGCCATCATCTTTAGCTTGGTTTCTCTAGGAGCGTTGAAGTTCATGTTGACATGAGCGTTGGCCATTTGATCTACAAGACATTTTTGCAAAGATTTTAGACTAAGTTCATGATAATTAAGTTCATCTAATCAAATTATTTAATGAACTCCCACTCAGATTAGACATCCCTCTAGTCATCTAAGTGTTACATGATCCGAGTCGACTAGGCCGTGTCCGATCATCACATGAGACGGACTAGTCATCATCGGTGAACATCTCCATGTTGATCGTATCTTCCATACGACTCATGTTCGACCTTTCGGTCTCTGTGTTCCGAGGCCATGTCTGTACATGCTAGGCTCGTCAAGTTAACCTAAGTGTTTTGCATGTGTAAATCTGTCTTACACCCGTTGTCAACTTCTATTTGCCCTTCATAAGGATCCTTTTCATCGAATCCGCTCCAACTAAAGTGGGAGAGACAGACACCCGCTAGCCACCTTATGCAACTAGTGCATGTCAGTCGGTGGAACCTGTCTCACGTAAGCGTACGTGTAAGGTCGGTTCGGGCCGCTTCATCCCACAATACCACTGAAGCAAAACAAGACTAGTAGTGGCAAGAAAGTTGACAACATCTACGCCCACAACAGATTTGTGTTCTACTCGTGCAAAGAGAACTACGCATAGACCTAGCTCATGATGCCACTGTTGGGGAACGTTGCAGAAAATAAAAAAATTCCTACGGTTTCACCAAGATCAATCTATGAGTTCATCTAGCAACGAGAGAGGAGAGTGCATCTACATACCCTTGTAGATCGAGCGGAAGCGTTCAAGGGAACAGGGTTGAGGGAGTCGTACTCGTCGTGATCCAAATCACCGGAGATCCTAGCGCAGAACGGACGGCACCTCCACGTTCAACACACGTACGGTCAGCGTGACGTCTCCTCCTTCTTGATCCAGCAAGGGGGAAGGAGAGGTTGATGAAGATCCAGCAGCATGACGGCGTGGTGGTGGATGCAGCAGGGATCCCGGCAGGGCTTCGCCAAGCGTCTGCGGGAGGAAGAGGTGTAGTAAGGGGGAAGGGAGGCGCCAAGTGCAAGGGTGCGGCTGCCCTCCCTCCCCCCCCCTCTATATATAGGGTCCCCAGGGGGCGCCGGCCCTAGGAGATGGGATCTCCTAGGGGCGTCGGCCAAGGGGTGCCTTGCCCCAAGGCAGTGGGGCGCCTCCCCTAGGGTTCCCAACCCTAGGCGCAGGGGGGCAGGCGCACCAGCCCACTAGGGGCTGGTTCCCCTCCCACTTCAGCCCATGGGGCCCTCCGGGATAGGTGGCCCCACCCGGTGGACCCAGGACCCTTCCGTAGTCCCAGACAATACCGGTGACCCCCGAAACTTTCCCGACGGCCGAAACTCAACTTCCCATATATAATTCTTTACCTCCGGACCATTCCGGAACTCCTCGTGACGTCCGGGATCTCATCCGGGACTCCGAACAACTTTCGTTTTGCTGCATACTAATATCTCTACAACCCTAGCGTCACCGAACCTTAAGTGTGTAGACCCTACGGGTTCGGGAGACACGTAGACATGACCGAGACGGCTCTCCGGTCAATAACCAACAGCGGGATCTGGATACCCATGTTGGCTCCCACATGCTCCTCGATGATCTCATCGGATGAACCACGATGTCGAGGATTCAAGCAACCCCGTATACAATTCCCTTTGTCAATCGGTATGTTACTTGCCCGAGATTCGATCGTCGGTATCCCAATACCTCGTTCAATCTCGTTACCGGCAAGTCACTTTACTCGTATCGTAATGCATGATCCCGTGACCAGACACTTGGTCACTTTGAGCTCATTATGATGATGCATTACCGAGTGGGCCCAGAGATACCTCTCCGTCATACGGAGTGACAAATCCCAGTCTCGATCCGTGTCAACCCAACAGATACTTTCGGAGATACCCGTAGTATACCTTTATAGTCACCCAGTTACGTTGTGACGTTTGGTACACCCAAAGCACTCCTACGGTATCCGGGAGTTACACGATCTCATGGTCTAAGGAAAAAATACTTGACACTGGAAAAGCTCTAGCAAACGAACTACACGATCTTGTGCTTCACATCATTCTCCTAATGATGTGATCTCGTTATCAATGACATCCAGTGTCCATAGTCAGGAAACCATGACTATCTGTTGATCAACGGGCTAGTCAACTAGAGGGTCACTAGGGACATATTGTGGTCTAAGTATTCACACATGTATTACGATTTCCGGATAACACAATTATAGCATGAATAAAAGACAATTATCATGAACAAGGAAATATAATAATAATCCTTTTATTATTGCCTCTAGGGCATATTTCCAACAGGCCGGCCCAGCCAGGTAATTTGGCCGGGTTAGTCTCTTTCTCACTTTTATTTGTGTTTTCTATTTTTCTGCAACTCTGTGGCTTTACAAATACTAGATCAATCCCAAAAATCATGAAATTGCTCATGACCACTGTTGGAAATATATCCTGTAGTAAACATTTCAGTTTATGATTATTTGGGCACTTAAAATATTTAATAGCATTTAAATGCCCAAATGCAAAAAAGGGTATGATTTAATCCAGAGCCCAAATATGTCATGGAAAAATGTGCATCACCTCTGGTTACTGTTTCCAGCATTTTCCAAGAATGATGAACATTTTTGGAAGCCATTTGGATTTACTGGAAATATTTTGGTTGAACCTAGTGAGTTCCTTTAATGCTAGGGTTTAGGCGATCCCCATTTCGGGTTTAACTGAAATTTAAACATGATGCAACACCAGATGCTAGCACTAGGCATTAATAGAACTAGGGATGTGACAGAGTGTGTGGGAAAGGGAGGTTCGGGGGCCGGCGCGCGGGGTTGGATAAGGAATCAATAACAGTAGCGTTGGCTGGCTGCCCAGTGCTATTGCTAAGTCCCTAGGAGTAGCGCTGGTCCTAGCTGACGGCTACTACTACGTGTAGCCCTTGCTGGTGGCCATGGGACCACTTAGCAGTAGCGCTGCCTAGTGGCCCAGCGCTACTGCTACTTTGGTACCTGTAGTGCTTTCTGTCAACCAGCGCTACTACTAAGTGGCAGTAGCGCTGGCCCCATAACCAGTTCTACTATTGATGTCCTACCTATAAGCATTTCCCTAGTAGTGAGAAGTAGAACATGGGAGGCTGCCACCGCTTGTATCCCATGAAGGAGGTCGTCGGTGCCCTGGCCAGTTCCCCTTCATCTCAAACCATCCTGGGCACCCGCCTGAGCTCCATGGAAGCACCCTTCCCCTCCGGCTAAAGCACCCTCTTTGCCGCTCCGGAGAGGCGCAGCTAAACATAGGGAAGATACGATGGAAGAACATGCCTTCGGTGCTCCCGACGGTCTGGTTGAAGGGCTGCCAGACATGGGGAAGACAAAGGGATCAGTCGTGGTCGGCCGTAGACTAGCGTAGTGTATTCCTGTCATGAGACTGGAGCTTCGTGTGACCGTACGTGCACATAGTTTTAGCTTTTTAGTTGAAATATATCCAAAATGTAACTGTTTTCCATCATGTTTGTATGAAATTCTGCCGTGTTTGCATGAATTTCATCCGGTTTGTTGAAAAAGAGTTTGAAATGTATGCGGCTAGCGTTGGATGTCGACCTCCCGCATCCATGTCCGTGGACTGGTCCCCCCTGCCCACAAATGGATGCGAGGATTTTTCTGGGTTGCCGTTGGAGATGTCCTAAGAAAAACTTATACACCTTGTATTTTAGATGGGCATCGATTTTACAATGGATGTAGCATGACTTCTCGCGGGCATGAAAATTACTGGGGAACCGGGTATCACCTGACATGGGTGTGGTATTTATTGATCAATAGATGCAGTTTATGGTTCAATTTGTTGCAAGGGGTAAATATAACTTGTACCCAAATTAAGTTTAATACCATATCATACAATACCACAACTTCCTAACTGTAACATACATATTTATTTAAAATTCCCTCTAAATCTAACATATCTATGTTGAGAACAAACACAGCTTAATTTTTTTTCTTCTTTCAGTCGTTTAGTTTTCTCAGTTTTTAGATGTTCATATTTTAGCTTCTAAATACATGTATTTGAAAACATTCTTTCAGTCATTCTTTCTTTCTTTCTTTCATTTTTTTACTCTGTTTATTCTGGACGCGGATTTGGTGAACATGGGTGCGCGCGGACCCTTTATGAATAGTAAATTCAAAAAATGCTAGAAAAAATTAAAAAAAAAATCTGAATTTGTTTTTTTAAGATACGTAGTCAACCGGTATACTCGCATATGAAGTTTCATGAAGAAATCACATCCGTGGTAATCTGGGCAAAATGACAAGATCAAAGCTATATTAAAAACATTGTTTAATGAATAGCATGGTCGCAGATGGCGGGTCACCCACCCACCCACCCTCCCCACCCACGACCTAGGTTTTCCAGCGATCTCCACTTCTAGCCAGTGATTCCTGGATCTTCTCCGCTCATCTTCTCCGGCGTGCTCTGATCTACACGTTTATACCCATCTCCAATGGGTGCCTCTGGTGGATCAATGTTGGATTTGGATTTCTCAGCGGGATCCATCTTTGCGGATAAGGTTTTCATTTCTTGCGGGAAATCTATTCATCCCTCGGATGACACGAGCCATTTCATTATGGTTGTGTCTTTTAGTCGACATGTTTTTCGTCTTGATGAGGATTCTGTGGCGGCTGCATTGGAATCAGCGATTGGAGGATCGTCCATTGATTTGTCGGTCCAACTCATTAAGGGCAAGGTATTTTCTTTCATTGTTTCCTGCAAGCAAGTTGGCCTTTACATCCTCAAGTTGAGATCATATGCCTGCCCGCATTTCAAATGTTATTTTCATCTTTGGGGAAATGGTGGTCCAAATTGGAGACGTGAGTTAGTGATCTGGGGAAAGGAATGCGACGCTGAGTGGATTCTGGTTAGTCCCTCTAAAAGGCGTGCAACTTTGGGTTTGATTGCTATGCATAAACCTCCATCAAAGTCTTCTCTTAGATCGGATTTCTCTTCACGTAAGAAAATCTCCTTTGCTACGTTCCATCAGTACCCTGTTTGTAAGGGTTATAGATATCCAGCATCTCAGATCCTTGTTGACATGATTGCTGAGGCCGGCTATGAAATTAACCCTACTGAGAAGGTGATCTTGCCATCGCCGCCAGCGACCAATCTCCAGTGGACGGTGGCTACGCCACCCATCTCTTTCGGAACGATCAACGTCCCTGCCAAAAATACGGCCGTCATTTCCGGTGCAGCATCTTACGTATCATGCAACATTTTGGCAAAACAGGTATGTGACATCCCAGAAATGAGGCCACCAATCTCGGGCGGGAATTCTGTTCCTTTGAATGAGGACGTACCGTGCCATAATGGGCCAGTCTCTGTGTCTGCTTTGGGCCTTGATCAGCCCTCGACTTCTGCTGAGTTGGGCCAGGCTGGGCCGGTTTCCTCAGGGGAGCAGCTGGATATCCCCTCGTCTCAACAAGCCAGGGAGGATTTTGATAATTTAATTTCTGATATGGTCGACGAAATTTGTACGTGTCAGAAGTGCCTTAGAAAGGGTCATTTTGCCTCTGCATGTACGTCTAAGCTCTGGTGTATCTCTTGCCTCCGGTCCGGTCATGTCAATAAATATTGCAACAAGTTTGCTAGAATCTTGGGGCTCGTATGGCAAGCCAAACACGTTAACGCTCCATCTGCCGAGGCGGGCTGCGGGAATATCTCTCTGACATCTCTTTTACCAAACTTGGACCTCCCTTGCACTTCCGCATTTACACCGTCGTCCAGTTCCATCAGCCCCGGCCCCAAGACACCATCGGCCTCGCCGCCTGCAACCCCTCCCCCACCTCTCCACTCGCCATCCTTGGAGGCGAAGCTCCCGGCTCCGATGGCGAACTTTCACTTGGATCGCCTACTATACGTGCCTGCTGGTCACCACATCGTAGATGGTGGGGAAGATTGTCTACCACGAACCTTTGTGACGCCACATACCCCAATTGTGCGCCGTCATGAGGAGTTCATGCTTGCGGAGGTAATGCCTATTCCTCAGCCAGATGAGATTGGTGCTGCTAGAGAAGATGTAGTGCAGTGGTTGCAAGGGCATGGTGTTCTTGTTAGGTCAGCGCAGCCTTGGATCCGTTCGGTTGGGCTCTTTGAGCTTCGGGATGCCGCGGTCAGGTTTTCTTTGCTGCAACTTCCACCACAGCCACTGGGGAATGACCGTTTTGTGCGATTTATGAAGCACGACGAGGGCGAATCTTTTCGTGGAGTTCAGGGTTTTCGTCAGGGACTAATCATGCTTCTTGGTATTCTGTTGGATGTTCGCAACACTGAATGCATCAGGGCAGCTATGAACACTTTTGGCAAGTTTCATCACTGGGTCAGTGAGGACCCATATCTGGTTCGGTCTCTGGTGTTTGCTTCTTTCCCAGAGGATATCCTTGTGCCACGTGATGTGGTTTTCATGGATTACGCGGCTTATGGTGGTGCTCGAGTTTCTTGGACTGCGCCTCTATATATTTTGGGTGCGAACTTTGCAGAGCAGATGCCCCAGGATAAAGATTGGATGCCCATCAATGGCAATCCGCACCCAGTTCCTGGTGTTCCTTTCCCAGAGCTGCCTCCGTTTAATCTTCCTGCCTACCCTGCCCTGGGGTGGAATGCAGTCCCACCTCCTCCGCCCGAGCCTGTGATCAATGAGGTGGCTGGTGACAATTGGGGGAATTGGAATGACGATGTAGAACCTGAACCTGTGCAAGATCAAGAATTAATGGTGGTGGATCTCTCAGCTCTGCCCAGCTCTACTGCTAACCAGGAACCGCCCGTTGTTGTGGTGGACGATGATCTGTCTGAAGCACCTGTTTTGCCTTTGGTTAATGAAGATGCAGCTAACAATTGGGCAATTGTTGTTTACCAGCCTCCTGCAGTCCGGGAGGAGATTGTTTTGCCTGCGATTCCTTTTGGGCCTCCTTTGCCTCCGGATTTGGTTTGGAGGAGATCTTTTGAGAGCCTTCTGCAAGCTCCTATTGCTTTCTCTGTTCCCAGGCCAGTAATGCTGCAACCTCTGTCGCCGGTTGTTCTGTCCAAGAGGAATTGGGATCTGGCATTCTGTGATTCGGACCTGCCACGTCTTACCTGGAGGGAACATGAGCCAGCTAGGCCTGCTGCCAGGGCGCTTTTTTCTGATCACGTTGATGTGCAACCTGTGCAGGTTCCCCCCCCTGCCGCGGTGGTTAAAGCTCGCAGGCCACGGAAAATTTTGGCGCCAACTCCAATTGTAGACACTGCAGTCAGGCGCTGCACCAGAAGCTCGGCTCAGCGTGATGGTTTCAAGCCCACCTTCCAGGATCTCACACTACAACCCAAGAGAAAGAAGCCCAAGGCTAAACCTTTCACGGCCCAGATGCACGATGAGCCTGCTTCTGAAGGAATTCCTCCTGCAACTCCTGTCAGTCGACTTCAAGAAGTTGGGCGAGAACTAGAAATTGACGATGCTCTGCTCTCTGTGGATGCACTTATGGTGGACCCACCTGCTGTTGTTTCGCCTAAACATGATGATTAGAGTGTCCTTGGTATATTGGGTTTCGCAAGCCCTTAACTTTGCTTTACCTTTATCTTTAGGTAGTACTCTATTTCATGAACTCTGGTGTGTGTTAATGTTGGGTCAGACTAGTTTGTGTTCTTTTGGACATGTGGTATTGTGCGCCATGTGGTTTGTGGACTTTATCTTATGTTATAATGAGTAATATTTGTAGAAACTGGAATATTCTTTGCTGGAATGTAAGAGGTCTGAATTCTGAAGCTAGACAGAGGGCTGTTAGGCAGAAAATTGAGGAAAGCCAATGTGCAATCGCCTGTCTGCAAGAAACAAAATGCTCTTCTTATGATTCTAGGTCAATCAAATCTTTCTGCCCTAAAAGATTTGACTCCTTTGTCTGCTCTCCTTCTATTGGTGCTTCTGGAGGAATTATTGTGGTCTGGAATTCTTCTGTCTTTAGTGGCACTTTAATACAAGTGCAACAGTTTGCAGTGGTTGTTCAGTTTACTTCCAGACAGAACAATGAATCTTGGACTCTTGTTGCTGTTTATGGCCCTTGTCAGGGTGAAGCCAGGGATAATTTTGTTAATTGGTTATACAACCTGACTATACCTCTCAATGAGCACTGGCTGTTACTTGGCGATTTTAATTTTCTTCGGTATGTGGATAATAGAAACTTGCCTCGTGGGGACATAAATGATATGTTCATTTTCAATGAGATCATTGGTCACCTGGGCCTTCTTGAACTTCCAATCAAAGGCAGATCCTACACATGGTCCAATATGCAAGATACCCCTCTTCTTGAGTAGCTAGACTGGTTCTTTACATCTGTGGACTGGATTTCTGACTATCCTATGACTGAAGTTCTGCCCTTGGCCAGGACTGCATCGGATCATGTGCCTTGCTTAGTCTCCATTAAGACTTCCATTCCAAAATCAAATCTCTTTAGGTTTGAGAATTATTGGCTAGAGCTTGAGGGTTTCATGGACTGTGTTGAATCTTCTTGGAAACAACCCTCTCGGAAAACACATATAACTGCTATAATTGCAGACAAATTTAAAAGTTTGAGAATGTGCCTTAAGAGGTGGCAAATGAATGTTTCCAAATTGAGGTTATTGATCAGCAAATTCAATCATGTTATTTTCCTTCTTGATGAATTGGAGGAATGGAGGCCTCTTTTTATTCAGGAGAATAACTTCAGAAGAATTGTCAAAACCAATTTGGAAAAGCTTTTGCACTTGCAGTTTCTGTACTGGAAAAAGAGATGCACTTTCCGATACTTTAAGGTGGGGGGAGAGAACACAAAATTCTTCCATGATATGGCCACTGAGAGGCATAGGAGGAAATCTATTGCTAGTTTGAAACTACCTGATGGATCTGTAGTCTCTGATCACTCCCAAATGGCTGGTATTATTTGGAGTTGCTTTAAGAATAGAATGGGCACCTCTAGAGGGATTGTGATGGGTTTTGATTTGTCCTCGCTTATTTCACCTGTGGCTGGCCTTGAGGTGCTCACTAAGCCTTTTGAAAAGGAGGAAATGGACAATGTGGTTAAGCACATGCCACGTGGATAAGGCACTGGTCTGATGGGTTCAATGGCCTATTTTTAAGAAATGTTGGCATCTAATTTCCCAGGATTTTTATTGTTGCACGAGCTTTTTATGATGGAACTGCTGTCTTGGAGAACATTAACAGTTCTTTTATTTCTCTTGTGCCCAAAAAGCTATCACCTGAGGAAGTGGGAGACTACAGGCCTATCTCTCTCACTAGTATGGGGCTTAAATTTCTGTCCAAAATGGCTGCAAATAGATTCCAAGCAATGATTATGCAGTGCATCCACAAAAACCAATATGGTTTCATGAAGTCCGAACAATCCAGGATTGTCTGGGTTGGACTTTTGAATATTTGCACCAATGTCATCAGTCAAGGAGGCCCATAGTAATTCTCAAGTTGGACTTTGAGAAGGCTTTTGACTCTATTGAGCATGAAGCTATCTTCCAAATTCTAAGGTATAAGGGCTTTAATGATAAGTGGATTCTTTGGATGAAGCAGCTCCTTGCCACTGGTAACTCTTCTGTTTTGCTCAATGGGGTCCCTGGGAGGAAGTTTGTTTGTAAAAAAGGAGTTAGACAGGGTGACCCTGTCTCTCCTCTGCTCTTTGTCATAGCTGCTGATCTGCTCCAAACAGTGATTAATGATATGTTCAGGAAGGGAATTCTTCACCTACCTATACCTTGCCATGATACAGATTACCCTGTGATCCAGTATGCTGATGATACATTGATCATCCTCCCTGCAGACACGGTTCAACTTCTGGCTTTGAAGGATATGTTAAAGGTGTTTTCTCAGTCCACTGGTCTGGACGTCAACTACCATAAGTCATTTATTATCCCAATCAATGTTGACTCTGCTGTAATGGAAGATTTGGCTGCTGCTTTTGGTTGCAAAATTGGTAAAATGCCATTTACATATCTTGGATTGCCTGTGGGGACCACAAGGCCCAAAATGGTGGACTTCATGCCTTTGGTTGATTGTATGGAGAGAAGAATGACTGCCAGTTCTTCTTTCCTTAATCAAGGTGAAAGGTTGGAGTTCCTTAACTCTGCTCTATCTTCAATGCCAATATTCTTCTTGTGTAGTCTTGCTCTTCCAGCTGGTATTCTCAAGCAGTTGGAAAGAATCCAAAGGCAGTGTCTGTGGAGAAAGCATAGAGATGAGCCCGCACCATCTCTTGCTGCTTGGGATCTCATTTGTAGGCCAAAAAACAAAGGAGGTCTGGGTATTCTTAATCTGGGGGTTCAGAATGTGGCTCTCCTTCTCAAGCATGCCAATAACTTCCTGAACAAACGTGATATTCCTTGGGTGTCTCTAGTCTGGGATTCATATTATTTTGAAAGAATGCCCCAGGGAACAAGTGATTGTGGCTCCTTCTGGTGGAGGGATATTTGTAAAGTCATGCAGCATTTTAGAGACTGCTCCTGGGTGCAGATCAATGAAGGTGACACTGCTCTTTTTTGGGCTGATAATTGGAACCTTGGCACTGCAGTACCTAATCTGCAGACAAGATTCCCAAGGCTTTTCTCTTTTGCCAAGGACCCCTGGGTTTCAGTTAAGGAAATTTTCAATACCCAGGATATGCATCAACTTTTCCACCTTCCCTTGTCCGCTCAGGCCTTTGATGAGTTGAACTTGATAAAGGTTTTGATGGATTCCCACAACAGAGACCCCAGTTTGAGGGATCTTTGGTTCTGGCAGGGCTCATCCAAGACTTTCAAGCCCAAGATGTTTTACTCCCACACATTTGTGTCTGAGTCATTCAATCCTTTGCTCTGTGGGGTTTGGAAATCCTCTTGTACCTTCAAGATCAAGGTCTTTGCTTGGATGCTTATTATGGACAGGTTAAACACCAAGGATATGGTTGAGAGAAGGCACTGGCACATGGAAGATGGAGTCCATTGTAGGCTTTGCCCTTGCAGGCGAGAGAAACCAGGGATCACTTATTCTTCAACTGCAATTTCAGTGTTAGGGTCTGGAATTATCTGCAGATTGATTGGTCTGCTGGCACCTCCATGATCCAGCTGGTAACTCAGGCAAGGAGAAGTTTTGATAAGCCTTTCTTCTCTGAAGTGGTATTCATTGCTTGCTGGAATATTTGGATCATAAGAAATGCCAAAGTGTTCAGAAATGAGAGGGCTAGTTTCAACAAATGGAAGTTTGCTTTTAGGCATGATATTAGCCTAATGCAGCACAAAATCAAATCTGCTTACAAGGATGACTTGCTTAAATGGATCTCTTTCCTCCCCCCTTAAGCTAGTTCTGTAAGACTCCCTTTTTTACCTTGTACTCTGGTTACTCCTTGTAATCAACTTGTTGTATTAGTTCTTATTTCAATAAAGTTTTGATCTGCTGTGGGGGTTTTGCCCCACAGTTCACAGTCAAAAAAAATAGCATGGTCGCATTTGTATTTCCTTCACTAAGAATACCATGGGTGTCAATATATCATGAAACTTCACTCGTTTGTAGAATGATCGACTAAGATTCCTACCGCGAAACTTCAGAATTTTTTTAAATTTTCTAGTATTTTTATGAATTTACTATTCATGTGGGTGCGCGCACTCATGTTCATCTTTGTATTTTCGGTTTTTTCTTTCTTTCATTCATTATTTTTCATATATTTGAAAACATTCTAAATACATATATTCCAAAACTGAAATTTCCATTAAAAACTCAAAAATCGCAAATTAAAAAAATATTAACACAGTGTAAAAAAGTTGTTAGCTCAATTTGAAAAAATGTTAATAGCATTTGAAATAATATTGTGACATTTATGTATTATTCAACCGTTTCAAAAATGTAGGTGACATATATAAAATTGTTGATAAAATGTAAAATAAATTAGTGCAAATTTTAAAAATATTGCGTATCATTCAGAAAATGTAGGCTAAAATTAAACAATGTTCACAAATTTGAAGCATATATTCAGGAAATTTTGAAAAATATTTATACAATATACAATTGTTTTGGTAACTTTAGAAAAAATGTACCATCATAAAAATGTTTGAACACTATTTAAAAATGTTTAACTCACATTCAGAAAAATGTCCACAAACATGAATTTAAAAACATTTATGCATCTATGTAAATAATGTTTCAGATTGATCAAAAAATGTGCACTGTGTATTAAAAAATAGACATGAAAACATATATTTCAGACGATGTTAATCATGTATTTGAAAAATGTTAAAAATTATTTTAAAATGGTTCCTGATGTATAAATGTTAGCCACGTCACAGCGCGCGAGAAATAGCCCTGTCACCCAGCAGACTCAGTAATTTTCTATCGTGATGGGCTTCATATGTCCTCATACGTGCGAAAAGTGGGCTGGAACAGTTTCGGCTGTTTCTTTTTTATTTTTGTCTGCGTGGGTTTCTCTTGTTCGGTTTGTTCAAGTTTAAGGATAAAAGATTCTACAATACATGATAAAAATACATTTAATGATGGATCAGTTGATATAGATTCAATATTGTACTTGTGGATGATTATTTCTATAAATATGGTAAAATTTAATTACTAGACTTTGATATAAGATCAAACTTATGCGCCTGCTATTTTAGAAGGGTGTCCATTGTAGAATGGATGTAGCGTGGCTTCTTGCGGGCACGATAATTACTGAGAAAGCGGCTATCACCTGATGTGGGTGCGTATTTATTGATCAACAGATGCGGTGTGCGTGGTTTGATTTGTTGCAAGAGGTAAGATATAACTCGCTCTCAAATTTATCTAAGTTTAAAACAAGATCATACACGACCACAACTTCCTAACAGTAAACATACAAATTTATTTAAAATTCCCGCCTAATCATAACATATCTATGTTGACAACAAACATAATTTTTTTACTTCCACTCATTTATTTTTCTCTGTTTTAAGATGTACATGTTTAGGTTCCCGCGGGTTAGTTTAATTTTTCTTCTTCGTTTTTCCTTCATTTTTTATTTTATTCATATATTTGAATAAATTCTAAATACATAGATTCTGAAACTGAAATTTACTTCAAAATTTAAAACCGCAAATTAGATAAATTTTAAAGCAGTGTAAAAAGTTGTCATCTAAATTTGAGAGAATGTTGATGGAATTCCAAATGATATCATGACAATTAAAAATTGTTCACCCGCTTCAAATAATATACATGAAGTTTTAGAAAAACTTTAATACAATGTAAAAAATGCTAGCCTAATTAAAGAAACTTTCGTCTCATTCAAAAACTGTAAGCTAAAATTTTAAACAATCACAAATTTAAATAGTATGTTGTGACATTTAAATATGTTTATAAAATGTACATTTGTTTTGCTAGTTTAGTAAAATGTTTGAACGTTATTTAAAATTTTCACATACATGAATTTGAAAATGAAACTTGTATATGTAAATAATGTTTCAAATGTATAAAAATGTATAATGTGTATTAAAAAAGTAGATATGAAAAGATATATTGCAGAAAATGTTAATCATGTATTTGAGAAAAAGTATAAGGCTCAACTCTAACGGGCCTCATATGTTCTCATAAGTGCCAAAAGTGGGCTGGAACAGTTTGGGCAGTTTCTTTTTATTTTCTTCTGCATTGGTTTATCTTTTTTTTCTTTTCCTGTTTTATTATTTTGTGTCCGATTTTATTTTCTTTTGCATGGATTTGGTTAGGCTTTCTGTATTTTATTGACCCTTTTTGATTGGTTTTTATGTTTTTATTTTCTTTTTATGCTCGTGTTTTCCCTTTTTTTCTCATTTCATATATTTACTATTTTTCAAAAATGCACGATGGTTTTCTCTTAGATACACGATACACATTTTTATATAGGGACAAATATTTTCTAAAGATATGATAAAAGTTTTTAATACAAGGTGAAGATTTTTAAATATACAACGAACATTTGTTTTCAATACACATTGTACATTTTAACAAATACTTGGTGAGCATTTTTTAGGAACATGATGAACATTTCTTTATATACACATTGAGCAACTCTTGCAATTCACCTTGTATTTTAGACGGGTATCCGTTTTAGAATGGATGTAATGTGGCTTCTCGTGGGCATGAAAATTACAGGGAAAGCGGGTATCACCTGACATTGGTGTGGTGTTTACTGATCAATAGATACGGTACATGTTTTGATTTGTTGCAAGAGGTAAGATATAACTTGCACTCAAATTTATCTATGTTTAAATAGTACAATGTGTATTTATCAGAGAAATAGTATAATGTTGTGAATGTAAAGGTATGAACAATCCGACTGATTTTATGTTCTTATGGGAATAAGGGTGTCTTTGAAAGAAGACAACGACAATAATTTGTCTAATCTAGGAAGAATTGACTGTAATTGACTTGAGTGGTTCCATGGTATGAAAACATAAATGTAGGCACAGAATGTTCGCAAAGTAACGAATACTTTGAATGTGTCCTAAGTAGAAGTATGAAGTTTTGAATTAATCACCAAATATTCATGTTGGCATGAATTGCATTGCATAAGAAAAATGATTGGATAGTTTTTTGATAAACCCCAGGGGCGGAGCCAGGGGGGACGAGCAGGGGCCTGGCCCCCCCCAACGATCAACAATTTTAGTAGAAGCAACTAGTAATTATCAACGAGATTCGATCAATATACGTACTCGGCTCCCCTATACTCGAATCCTGGCTCCGCCACTGATAAACCCTAATTGTATCGATGAGAGAACCCTGATTGTACTACTACATTCGAGTGCACCCACGGGGCCGGAGCGGAGTGTTGCGCTGTAGGTGCGTGACGTGGAAACACGCGGAAGACATGCCAGCATCATCTTCTTCTTTGATCCATCACATTTGGCAATAATTCTCCCCGGTGTCGTGAACTAGAACTGTCTGTGGCTTATGTGCATGCGCTGACCGCACACAAAGAAGAATCGCACGGCCCTCGCAAAAAATAAAAGTATCGCACGGAAAGGCGGGCAAGTATACGTGGTGCTGAAGCGATGGTCGACCAGTCTGTTTGTGATCTACGTACGTACTGATCTAGCTAGATCCTCCTGCTGTCCTGCATAGGCGTACGTGGCAACCAGATAATTAAGCAGGCCGGATCAGATCGAATCAAAATTTACCTTTTTCTTTCCACCACTGCATTGCATGGGACGATGGAGGACGCACGTACGGGAGCCGAGGCAGTTCGGCAAAGCTGACGCGACTCCACCTCAGATGCGCACAGGCAGCATGCATGCATGCATGCAATGGTGGCGGTGACAGACGGAGTGAAGCTTATTGGGTAGTGATAAAATTAATTGTCAGGGGATAAGATAAGGATAGCGTATGATTCCTCCTCGGCGCTCTATATCCATTCGTTCGTTCCTTTTTTAGGAGGTCGGCCGAACGATTACGTTCGATCGTCACCTTAACGCTGTGCTAGTAAAAAAGCTGGGGCGGTAAGCGAAAGCTGGAGGATCTCTCTGGTATTGGGCATTTGGCTGCGTCAGCATGCAAAGGACGCGGCGCTTTAGAGAACGGTTATCCTGTCGAATTTGGTAAGACCGCCGGTATATTGGTTGCAATATAATATTCTACACCCTCCGTTTTGAAATATTTAGATTTTCTTTAAGATTTTAAATGAACTATCACATACGAATGTGTATAGACATATTTTAAAGTGTAGATTAACTCATTTTGCTCCGTATGGTCATTTGTTGAAATCTCTAGAAAAGACAAGTATTTAGAAAAGGAGGGGAGTATTAATCTCGGCTCAGGTTTGCTTGCATTGCATGATGGGTGACGATGCCGGAGCGAAGTTTAATGAAAACTAGTCAGCCCGGGATAAGGATAACGATTCTTCCATGGTTGGCACTGTGTCCATTCCTCTTTCCGCCGCATCATCGTCGCCTAGACTAGATAAAAAGGTACTTACTAGTACTAATCCGCAAAGCATATGCACTTTGCCGTGACGGTTGGTTGGTTCTGATGACGCCGGCCGGCCGGCCGGACGGCAGGCACGGTACGATATGCATGATACGATACTCCGTTCTTTCCTGTCGAACTCCCTCGGCCCTTTCTTGTTTGCAGTGTTCCGTAACAGAACCTAGCGGTGAGGAAGAAAGGAATGAAGGAATAATGAATGAATGGTCTCTGCGTCCACGTTTGGCATCCATCCACCCATGCATCCCAGGTAGGCATTTCCGCTTTCCCGAACGGGTCGAGCAAGGCTCCAGCGTATACCTACGTACGTCCCTCACTGACGGAGCGGCGCCAGTGACCGCCGGCACGGAAACATGCGGGGAACTCGGCCCGGCCGCTCTTGTCTGCTCCATCGCATCGGCATTCACTGCCTGGCATTCCCCTCCCTTCTCGTGTTAAATCTCATACCGCCGATCGGGCAGCCGGCATTCCATCCTAGTACTAGATGACAAACGCAACAAGACAGGCAGCGGGCGTGCCATCACACGCAGCTGCATGCACGCAGTCTCCCGCCTCCCTCCACCTCCATCCGGTGCACCAGCGTGCGTGTTTGGGCTAGCTACTGGAGTAGTACAGTACTCGATTGATCAGTAACCCAGCCACGTCGCGTCATCTCTCTCTCTCTCTCTCTCTCTCTCCCGTATCCAACTCGATCGCAATCTAACACTGACCCCGACCTGACCATAGTATTAGTAAGCAGCAAAGCAGAAATCTCTACCACCAACCCTGCAAGGACGGACGCCACCTGCAGCATTTCTGTCCGAAACGAGGCTATGCTCTGATAATACATTTCAGATTTTCAGTATTGCTAGAAAAAAAGGATACGCACTGCTTAGATCGAGTAACATAGTCTATATTAAAATATCTAAAAAGACTTATATTTAGGAACGGAGGGAGTATTATCCTCTTCCAAGAAAAGCTTAGGGTTCCTTTGCCTCCCAACCGGCGCAGCTGTCGGTCTGCCTCGTCTCCGGTGGCTTTAGGGCCACTGGCGGCATGGTGGACCCCAGCCCTTACCGTTGGGAGGGCTCTGTTTTTGTATGTTTCTTCGAATTTTATTAGGGTTTGTTTCCTGTGCAGGAAGACGAGACAGCGGCATCTCCCTAAAGATGGAATGACGTTCTCCCCACCTAGCCCCCGTTCTCGCGGTGTGTCTAGCATCGTCGATGGGTGTGTGGAGATGTTTCTTCGGCATATCTGTCCTTGGTGGATTTGTTCGGATCTGGTTGTAGTTCGTCTACGTTTGTGTTTCTTCAGGTTGGATCCTTCCGATCTACGATACTCTTCATCGGCGGCGGTTGCTGTTCTGCTGCGCTGGTCCTATTGGGTCTTAAAACGACGACTTTTCGACGACGGGGCGACGACGACTATCTACTAGAACAAGTTTTGCCATGCTCCGGTGAGGGAGGGGCGACGGCGGGGGTGCGTCTTCGGCTCGCTTCGGTACTTGTAGTCGTCTCTAGGTGGTCTATGGATCAAGATGTAATTTTTGTTATTTCTGGTGTTCGTTGTATTGCCGTGATTGAATATGCATAGACTGGATGTTTTCTCAAAAAAAAAAGTAGCAAATGTACGCTTTTTTTCCTGTTCAACAAGGAGATAGAGGGCACGCCGCCAAGCTCGGAATACAAATATTTGCAGGAATTGAGAGGGTACTAGCGGTAAACCGTTGGTTTCTTTTTCTGTTTGTTTGCTTCCAGAATTGACCTACACGGCTGTCGTGCCACTTATTGAACTGTCATGATCAGCAGTCAGCTCTCACGACTTGTTTCTGAAACCCGTTGGATACAGCGACTACTCCTGTCTTTGTACGTAGGATTGCACAGCTCTCTGGTTTATTAACATCTGGACATGACACCAACTCAGCCGGGACAGAAGGAAGCTAGTAGGATTTGAATGTCTCGATCTGTCCTAGCTGCTATAATGCCTGTACGCGCGCATGTGTCTACTCTGAAGACAAAAACGAATCGATCCATCTTCGACAGGAATTAAGTTAGCAACAAGCTCCTTTTTTTTTACCCACATTCACAGCATGTATGCTTGCCTATCCCTTTTATATTAAAATTCTAATTTTGCTATATCGCCAAAAAGTAATATTTAAGTTTCCGAAATTTTAAAATGGAGAGACGTCCATATTATAATTTCGAACTACCACCAAAGTATTAATATACAACCCCAAACTACGAAACCGTCTAGTTTACAACCTTCAACTTTCGAAACTGGAGAAGAAACAGTGGACCGTTTTTTGACTCGTTTTGATAGGTCAACAACCTAGTGAGCGTCTAGTCAGCCAACACGTCACCTATTACCCGGGAAAAAAATCTAGAAAAGAAGAATAAGCTTATATTCAATCAGGAAAAGATTCAAGAATCTTTTTACAAACGAAAAAACTAGAAGGAAAATACACATTTAGAGCCATTTTTGGGTCAAATTTTGACCAAAAACTGAAAGTGCCCAATTTTTTTTAAAAAAATCTCAAAATACACACTACCATAATATTCAATCTGAAAAAGTTTCAACAGTTTTTGCCAAACAAAAAAGTAAGAACAAAAATTCAAAGTCAGAGCCATTTTGGGTCAACATTTCGCTAAAAATGAAAGTTTCCAATAAAATTAAAAAACTTCCAAAAAATCAACATTACTCTTATATTCAATATAGGAAAGTTTCTTCAAGTTTCGCCGAACAAAAAAACTAGAATGAAAATTCAAATTCAGATCCATTCAGCGTAAAAAATTGGCTACAAATTGAAGTTTCTAGATTTTCAAAAAATCTCAAAAATCCACACTACCTTTATACTCAATATGGGAAAGTTTCAACAAGGTTTGTCAAACAAAAAAAAATCAAATTCAGGGTTAAGTGGGCCAGGGGATGACGTGACGGCTGACTGGGCTGTTGAGCAGTCAAAACCGCTTTTGGGTTATTTGTTGTCCGGTTTTGAAAGTTGGAGGTTATAAAATAGAGGGTTTGATAGTTTTGTGTTGTATGTTAGATTTTGATAGTAGCCCGAGGTTGTAATATGGACTTCCTTAAGGAAAATACACAGGAGCTTCTAGGTGCTCCACCCCATATAAGAATATTAAATTCAAAAAATACCAGGATTTTGTTTTAGAAAAAACTAGAACCTTGGGACATCAAACATGGGTGGAGCACCTAGAAGCTGCAAATTCAAAAAATACACAGGAGCTTCTAGGTGCTCCACCCCCTACTTTTGTGTGAAGTTTTGTTAAAAAAATACGCAAAATGTATCCATGGCCAAGAAGATGTAGTCCGACCTACGATCCATCCAAAAGCTTTTCTTTTCTATACATAGAATTTTTTTGGTCTTTTTAACTAAGGATAGCACGGGTGTTGTTTTTTCGTAGCACTTCACACGGGAGTAGATTGGGCACCCAAGTTTGATATCCCAAAATCCCAGTTTTTTTTTTTTTGAATTTCCCGGTATTTTTTTGAACTTAATGTTCATATGGGGTTGGAGCACCCAGGAGCTCCAAATCCTCTTCCCCTCCCTAAAGCATATTTGGACCAAGATAATTGACGCTTGACCCTGTACACTCCAGCTTCCTTGAAAGCATATATCCTTTTCTTTCCCACTGCTCCGTAATCGATGCTCTCTGACCTCATCAGCTACTAGCTAACTAAGCTAGCCTACGCTTATCCTTTGAGCCGAATCAGATTATCTAGTCCATGCTAAGCTGATAATCAAGATATCCTGTAGTGGTATTACGTACTCTTGCCCCAGCTTTGCGAGGCAGATTAATTAATTAAACATCTCACTATCTCAGTACGCTCGTTGCACTCACTTTCGAACAAAAGATCACACGTACGCTACGCACGCACGCACACGTCTTCTCCTTCTCTCTCGTCCCATCGCGCCGTACTAGCCAGTAGCACAGGACGCCTACAAGCTCGAGACTTCACCTCGCCCATGCCCGCCAGTCCCCCTCCCCCTCCTCCTCCGTCCGTGTATATATACGTGGTTGCACATCGTTCTCTTCCAATCCATTCTCTCCTCCCTACCATTCCATCCCAACCAGGCCTCTTCTCTGTGAGTCGGCGTAACCATCCATGAGGTGCACGGCCGTTCTGCTCGCGGTCTTCTTCGCCGCCGCCGGCGTCCTGCTGGCCGCGCGTGGCGTCGACGGGTCGAGACCGGGCATCGTCGACTTCGCCGGCAACAGGTGGCCGGCGATGGGCGGCGGCTACGAGCTGCCGCGCGCCAGGCTCATCCCGCCGTCCGGCCCGTCCGAGCGGCACAACTCCGTCGGCCCGGAGTCCACGGTGCCCGAGCAGCAGCAGCAGCAGGAGCAATCGGCGGTCGAGAAGCCATGAGTCGAGGGAGGCGTCTGCATGCAGCCAGCGCGGCTGTGGTCAAGGTTACTTACCTGTAAAAGTACTTACGTGCCTGATGGCCATTAGCTTTGCCGCGAAATGCATATGGGATGCTTTTCTTGCCCGACATTTCCTTTTTCTTCTCGTGTACATTCCACGATCTATCACTGTTAGATCGATCTACATAACTCTCCAGCTCAGCTCGCTGATCCGGTTAAGTAAAAGTGATACTAGTGGCTAGAGCCAGGAATCAATCGACTAACTAATGGAAAGATGAGCCTCCTTTTTGCCTCCGGTGCTTATTACTCCCACTGTCCCATAATATAAGAGCGTTTTTGTACTAGTGTCAAAAACGCTCTTATATAATGTAATGGAGGGAGTAGTAATACTTTGCTATTTTGTCCATCATTAGCTGAGTAAATTTTCATTCCGAGAGAGCAGGGAAAGTGATTAACCAATACCCTGCTGTCTTTTCTCATTCCCGTATTCTTCTCGAGATTGAAAGCGATGAATTGTCAGCTTTCAGGGTGTGTGTGCGTGCGTGCAGCAAAAGTTTGGCAGAGCGAGTGAATCTTCTGCCATTTGTCATTTACCCCCATTATTGCTGCCAACGAACGTAGCTACAGTACCCCATACTCCGCCTTCTTTACCTACTTCTTTCTACTCTAACACATACCAAGTTGCAGATTGCCTGCAGCAAAGCTACCCCAAACACAAGTGTAGTCAAGTTCTCTCAGAAAAGCTCATGCACATCAACCGTACTTTTTTTACATAAAAATGTACTCCTACGGGAAAGAACAAATCGATTATGCACGTATACCTACTGAAGATTTGCCTGTAAGGTGGTGATGCAAATAATTGGCCAGGAAATAGAGTAGGTGGCGATCGATGATGGATGCGATGGCACAGTGAAATCTATCTACTGCTACTACTGATGATGCTGCTACATATATAGCACTGTAGCATGCATCAGTCAGGCAGGTCATGGGCGCCGGCTGGCCGGTCCTTTGCATGCTTGCTTGACTAGAGAACTCAAGTCGTACTACGTGCTACCGCTGCTGGTCTACTCCTACTAGCTACACAAACATTATAAGAGAAAGAATGAGAGATCGTGGATGGACATGTTATGATGTACAGTACGTACTACTGTGCAACTCGCTGATGAGAGAGATCGATCGGAGGTGGATGCGTGATCGACGAGTGTGGGTGGGTAAATAAAAGACTTGTCGCACGGTATAGCTAGGCACGTACATATTCGTAGGAATCGCCCCGAGCAAGCATAGTACTCCGTAGTACGTAGGTGCAAAGCTAGTGCAGGGCACGGATGGAGGGGAGCAGGTTTTACACGAAGGAAACGACCAGTTTTTTATTTATTTTTGATTGAAGCGGCCACACAAGATAGAAGGCGATACAAACACAACGGCTACAGAAAGTAGCACCTGACACACATAAGAAAAACATGGAAGTATAGTAAGAGAAACAAAAACAAAAAGTATTTAAGGAAAAAAACACATTTCGACCAACCTTGTGAAAAACAACCACTTTATAACATTTTGCCAAAAACTACCACTTTATGACTATTTTTGCAAAAAAAAACTAACATGCCCGAAAAGTGACCGATTCGGCTCGTTTAAACCCATTTATGACAGGGTTGGCCCACGTGTCAAGTGACATGGCGGCAGACGCGTGACTGCGGGCACAATCACAAATATCCTGAGTGAATCATGTATCAAACTTAGAACCATGCAGAGATACATACCAATGGGAATTCCGAACTCTCTGAGGACGTTTTAACCATCCGTTGGTTTAAATGCTTTATTCGCTCCATCGCGCTCTCATAATTTTTTTTACGTTATTCCTTTTTGTTCGCACTCAACTCAAAATTATTACAACCTTCCGCCTTCATTTTGCTTTGCATCTACAACTAACTTGCAGGCACAATTTCGTAAGTCTCTATTAGGGACAAAGTCCAATTCATGTGATTCCTGTGGGATCGATACTAGACATTACAAACATGAACCATAAACCAAAACAAATTAGACATTATTGTTGACGTCGCTGCCACCATGTTAGGCCGAACTGCAGAATCGACCACCCTCTTAAAGGTGAATGTAAAATTCCTATTTACACTCAGAATTCCGTCAAAAGCCATGCCCGAATCTTAATGATTTACTATTTTCATATCTTTCTTCACAAACACAATTCTGCTGCAAAACAAAGCGGATAGTAAAAAGAAAGTATGGTAATAGAGTAGATAACATCTACTTCTAACTCATATATTGAACAGAATTATATAGTGTAATTAATGTATGGTAAATGTGCAATCATACCTGGAACATAATAAATTTACATTAAACAGCCCCACAACTTTAGATGTAGCAAAAAAATTATGTTACCAAGTATAATTCTTACAAGCACATAGTTGATGTGGCTAGCAAACAAATATTGGTCGAAGCTATCAAGAAGACTAGAAGTAGCTTCACGACCTGTAAGCATATAACAATCGCAAGCTTACTCTAAACTACATCCATGTAATTTTCATACATGTCAATGGCACCCATATATGTCAAATGCATCCATAGCCACTACATCCTTCTTTGCATCCGTTGCATCCAACTGCACCTAATTGTGTGCATGCCAACTGTGTCACTTTTTGACCACATACAACCCAAACTGCACCCATATCAACCATGTCCATCTTGATTGCATCCTTCTCAATGCTCCTCTTTTCGACCGATCCTTTCCAACTGAATGTATGTGTACTGCATGTTGTTCATCAGAATTGATTCCATACGTCTTGTAGGATGTGATTCTAGATCTACTATGATGAAAGTAGTTAATGTTAAAGGACGTGAGTTTGGTTCTAGGAAGATAAAAATTGTAGCCTCCGCGGAAACTTGCCTCATGTTACCCTATTTCCAACGAAAGATGAAAAGTATAAAAGTAACTACTCACTCTAGTAAGATGCAAGTCAGGCTGCATCATGCAGTTGAAATGATGAAACATACAAAATAAATAATTGCAGAAAGAAAAAAAAAAGAAGAATAAATTGCATTGAAATGACATGAACCAATGCTCAAGTAGTTATTGGAGCGCAGAAACACTCTCAGAGGTATCTTTACTAGTCAAGAAACTAATAATGTATATGGTTGAATAACATCCAAAAAAGTATTTTTTTTGAAAAATAATAAAGCTCCACACCTTATAGCCATCAATGAATATCACAAGCATATAGGGAGTATGTATACATCGTTACATTTGTATTTTTCAGTTGGCAGAAAAATATATCGATACTCAACTATGATACCAGAACCTTAGGCCAGTCAGTCAGCGACCATCTAGCGTTGTAAGGCTAGCACCATTGATAGACATTTCCAAGCCTTCAACTGGTCTTTGTGCAAAATACATAGGTTCCTTTGGCATTGTGCGAGGCATGGCTTCGTTATCCAACATGGACACAACCGATGGCATGTGTGGCCTAGCATTGGGGCTATCCTGCACACACATCAATCCAATGTGGATGCACTTTGACACTTCATCAGGGGAGTAGCTCTCCGTGATTGTTGCGTCCATGAAATCCATTGGTTTTCCATCTTTCCATATGTTCCATGCCTAAAACATCATGTTGAAGTTTGTGACTATATTTGGTACCGTATTATGTTAGTTTTTTCTAAAATTAAAGTGTTAGAATTACTAAGGAATTTGAAGCATTTAATAATGACACTTACATATGCTATGAGATTCCGGAAATCCATTACAAGATGATGAGGTGAGCTGATCTTTAATCCACTTACAATCTCCAGCAGCAAAATACCAAAGCTGTAAGTGTCAGACTTCAATGAAAAGATTCCCTCCATCGCATATTCAGGTGACATGTAACCGCTGTTTGAATAATTTAACAATTAAGCAAAGTTTGTGTATGTAATTTGAGTTTGATTCAATCATATAAATAAAAATAAGAAAAATTAGTCATAAACACCGAATGATGTGCTTGGTCCAAATTGAACCTTTTATTATGCAATGCATATGTTATACTCCAAAATTTCTTGAAGTGATTCACGTTTACTTACTTAATGCTTTGGTCGCATCAGACTCTGAACAAAAAAATTAGGAGATGAGGGAAATACTATCATATTATAACTTGCAAAATCCCTTAAATAAGATTTATACCATGTGTAAAATGATAAGAAAGAAAAAACATTACTGTAGTCTTTTGTACAAAGGACATTTCTTTTGCTGATTTTTTTTAGGTTCAAAACGACATCCATGCAATCACAAACTGTTCCATTTTGTTTCTAAATCTTCAAATGTTCAAAGGCACCCTATATAACTAGGTTAATTTGCAAGGTGAGTTAATGTTTCCCCAAAATAAAAGAAGAATCACATGTGTGGAGAAAGCAATAGGGTAAGAACAAAAATCAGCAACTAACATGGTTATTTTTATTTCATAAACGACATGAAGATGATGAATTTATCCTGTCGGTTTTGCACAAAAATATAAATAATAAAAAAATTCAACTCATTTTTGTAGGTTATCATTTCATTGAAATAAATATAATTGTAGATGATCTACAAATAATGAATACATACCTACTTTTTCAAAACAAGGTTAGGGTTCACACAAAACATTAGAAAATTCATGGCTTAATAATTAATATTGATAGTTTCGTAGTTCAGGATTCAAGGTAAATCAACAAAAATAGTTAGGTAGAGTTGAAGATAGACTTTTCTGTTAAAAATGATGAGATCAAGGACTGTGAGAGTTACTTACTATGTCCCAACTACATGTTTGGTACTTTCGTGTTGCTCGTTGCCTCCAAAGATCCTCGCCATTCCAAAATCTGCTATCTTTGGGTTCATCTCCGAGTCTAGCAGGATGTTACTCGGTTTGAGGTCTCGGTGAATTATCGTCATTCTCGAATCTTGGTGTAGATATAGTAATCCTCTAGCTACCCCTTTGATTATGCTAAATCTTCTTGTCCAATTGAGTGTAGATTTTCTTGCATTATCTGTCAAAGTATAAATCATCTAGGGAGCCATTCATGCAAGTATATATGTTTGTTTAGTCGTTGATTCAAATTTAGTTTCTATAGTAGTATGCGAGAACGTACCAAAAAGGAACTTGTCTAGACTTTTGTTGGGTAGGTATTCGTATATAAGCAACTTCTCATCCTCATGAATACAATATCCAAGGAGTCTGACAAGATTCTTGTGCTGCAGTTTGGCAATAAGAACGGCTTCATTTCTGAAATGCTCTATTCCCTGCTCAGATCCCTTGCTAAGCCTTTTAATAGCAACTTCCTTGCCATCTTGCAATGTTCCCTGCAAGCTTTTCATCATTATTTATTTTACCAGGAGGAAATTAAAACCAATTTTGCATATTGTATTTAAATGTTAAGGTAAACATTTTATATGCAACCTTATAAACTTTCCCAAAACCTCCTTTTCCAAGAATGTTGGTGTCGTGGAAACTATCTGTTGCAGCAGCAATGTCTTCGAACGTTATCCGCGGAAATTCTAGACTTTGATCCCAAACTTCTTGTGAAGCTCTCAGGTGTACCTGCAGGGCTCCATTGTTTCGATGTATGCCTACAGAAAATATCAGGAATGCAAACTCAACAGTAGGACAAATGAACAATGCTAAGCATATTGTAGATAAATTACCTCTGGGGTTGCATATACAGAAAAGACATATGCATGTGAGTATCAGCAAGAATGCTATAAGTGGGAGTACAATCTTAAATACCACATGGACACCACTGATCTTCTTGTTGGTTCTTGCAAAATTGTTCCCTGTGAAGAAAGTGCTGAAATGAGTACCGGGCCAAGGCCTTTATGAATCTACTGTTTCTTCGATAGTCACGACTGGGCCTGACCTTGTGCCCCTTGCAATTTAATTATTTTGGAAAGATCTAAGGTAGTTTATCTTAAGTATCATAAGTCCTTACAAATATAACCTTATAGAAAAACAAAATTACATCAAAATCCTTTGAGGGTGCTTTTTCCATGAGGTGGAATCTTTTACCCAAGCACTTTGTCCCTACGAATGCAATTATGGAAATACAATACAAATCAAACAGATGGCTTAGGCTACCAATATCTTTTCTATGAGCAAACTGAGGGTAGCTTAGATGGTTAGGTCCCTTATGGTTGAACCAACCCACAGGGTTCAAGTTCTAAACTTGGCACCAGTGCTCGTACTTTCTTGTATTTATTTTATACTTTCGGCGTTGGTCGTTCAGTGGGACGAGATGTTCCGTTGAGTGATGAATTCCTGAAGTAGGGTAGGGTATGTATATGTGCATTCATATAGGTGACTTTATGTGCGTGTATGTAGGCGTCTGCATTGTACTGTGTTAAAGAAAAAAATCTTTTCTAGGAAATCAACTTTTAATATGCTGATATGATTACTTCTCCGGTGTGCATGCTGCGATCCAACCTTTTCTTCACCGTGTACCAAGCAATACCTTGTTTCACGTGCAATGAAAAAGAATGGTGAGAGAGCTATGTTTTTTTTAGCCGCCACCTTCTCCTCCTCCACAAAAGAGATAGGGTTTATGTCTCCCGCTGGCGCCGCCACAGATCCGCTCCTCTCCGGTGGCCCTAGGGCCATGGGGGCGCGGTGGATCTCGGGGGCCGGCGGGAGGGCTCCGTTTTTAGTAGTTTTTTCTTTCAGTTTTGCTAGGGTTTGTATCCTGCTCAGGAAGACGAGACGGCGGTGGCTCCCTAAAGATGGAATAAATGTCTCCCCACCTAGACCCTGTTCCGGCGATGCGTCTAACATCGTTGGTGGGCGTGTGAAGGTGTGTCTCCGGCGGATCTATCTTTGGTGGGTTTGCTGCGTGCGCCTCTTCGGACATGCCACCACACACCCTGCATGTATGAGGGCGGTGCGGCGCTCGGTGGCATTACTACCCCGGGGCCCCGTCCGCCTAACCACAGGCGGTTGACCACGGATCTACCCTTTGACTTCCACGGACGGGATTTGACGGTGGGCCTATCCACCGGTCATGTTAGGTCAGCCCATCGAACACTTTAGAGCAACATCCGGGCCAAACCCACAGCTACATCCACTCCGTGTAGACCCGCGCGTCCGTTTCCCCCCTCCGGTGCGGCGGTGGCGCCGTCCGTGAGGGGGGAGGACACCGGAGGCAGCGTGCGGGCATTTGCAACCGCCACAACACTTCCGGACTTGTGAGGCCGCCTCGCAAGATTTGGCGGTATGCTGGCCCGGAGGCCGCGGTACGGTCGTGAAGCAGCGAAGAGCAATCCGCGTAGAGGAAGTGTTGAGATACTTCTCCATCACGAAAAATTATGAAAAATTACCATCGGTCCTATAGCACATGTGCCCGTCATGTAAAAACTCATGATTTTATCGCGCTCCGGTATTTAATAATATTCACGCGCGCCGTTTCGCGAGCGTCTACTACCGTGTGTCATCGCCGTCCGAGAGGCCACACCCGAGCAGCGTGCGCCTCTTCGGACATGCCACCACCACCCGCATGTATGAGGGCCCGATCGACGGTCGGTGGCATTACCCCGGGGCCCCGTCCGCCCTAACCACAGGCGGTTGACCACGGATCTACCCTTTGACTTCCACGGACGGGATTTGACGGTGGGCCTATCCACCGGTCATGTTAGGTCAGCCCATCGAACACTTTAGAGCAACATCCGGGCCACACCACAGCAAGATCCCCTCCGTGTAGACCCGCGCGTCCGTTTCCCCCCTCCGGTGCGGTGGCGGCGCCGTCCGTGTGAGGGCACACCGAGCAGCGTGCGCCTCTTCGGACATGCCACCACCACCACCTGCATGTATGAGGGCGGTGCGGCGCTCGGTGGCATTACTACCCCGGGCCCCGTCCGCCTAACCACAGGCGGTTGACCACGGATCTACCTTTGACTTCCACGGACGGGATTTGACGGTGGGCCTATCCACCGGTCATGTTAGGTCGGCCCATCTGAACACTTTAGAGCAACATCGGGCCAAACCCACAGCTACATCCACTCCGTGTAGACCCGCGCGTCCGTTTCCCCCCTCCGGTGCGGCGGTGGCGCCGTCCGTCCGGGGGGGACACCGGAGGCAGCGTGCGGGCATTTGCAACCGCCACAACACTTCCGGACTTGTGAGAGGCCGCCTCGCAAGATTTGGCGGTATGCTGGCCCGGAGCCGCCGCGGCCCCCGTCGTGAAGCAGCGAAGAGCAATCGCGTAGAGGAAGTGTTGAGATACTTCTCCATCACGAAAATTATGAAAAATTACCATCGGTCCTATAGCACATGTGCCCGTCATGTAAAAACTCATGATTTTATCGCGCTCCGGTATTTAATAATATTCCGCCGCGCCGTTTCGCGAGCGTCTACTACCGTGTGTCATCGCCGTCCGTGAGGGCCACACCGAGCAGCGTGCGCCTCTTCGGACATGCCACCACACCACCCGCATGTATGAGGGCCCGATCGACGGTCGGTGGCATTACTACCCGGGGCCCCGTCCCCTAACCACAGGCGGTTGACCACGGATCTACCTTTGACTTCCACGGACGGGATTTGACGGTGGGCCTATCCACCGGTCATGTTAGGTCAGCCCATACGAACACTTTAGAGCAACATCCGGGCCACACCACAGCAAGATCCCCTCCGTGTAGACCCGGCGCGTCCGTTTCCCCCCTCCGGTGCGGCGGCGGCGCCGTCCGTGTGAGGCACACCGAGCAGCGTGCGCCTCTTCGGACATGCCACCACACCACCTGCATGTATGAGGGCGGTGCGGCGCTCGGTGGCATTACTACCCCAGGGCCCCGTCCGCCCTAACCACAGGCGGTTGACCACGGATCTACCTTTGACTTCCACGGACGGGATTTGACGGTGGGCCTATCCACCGGTCATGTTAGGTCAGCCCATCTGAACACTTTAGAGCAACATCCGGGCCAAACCCACAGCTACATCCACTCCGTGTAGACCCGCGCGTCCGTTTCCCCCCTCCGGTGCGGCGGCGGCGCCGTCCGTGAGGGGGGGGACACCGGAGGCAGCGTGCGGGCATTTGCAACCGCCACAACACTTCCGGACTTGTGAGAGGCCGCCTCGCAAGATTTGGCGGTATGCTGGCCCCGGCCGCCGGCCACGGTCGTGAAGCAGCGAAGAGCAATCGCGTAGAGGAAGTGTTGAGATACTTCTCCATCACGAAAATTATGAAAAATTACCATCGGTCCTATAGCACATGTGCCCCGTCATGTAAAAACTCATGATTTTATCGCGCTCCGGTATTTAATAATATTCACGCGCGCCGTTTCGCGAGCGTCTACTACCGTGTGTCATCGCCGCCGTCCGTGAGGCCACACCGAGCAGCGTGCGCCTCTTCGGACATGCCACCCACCACCCGCATGTATGAGGGCCCGATCGACGGTCGGTGGCATTACTACCCCGGGGCCCCGTCCGCCCTAACCACAGGCGGTTGACCACGGATCTACCTTTGACTTCCACGGACGGGATTTGACGGTGGGCCTATCCACCGGTCATGTTAGGTCAGCCCATACGAACACTTTAGAGCAACATCCGGGCCACACCACAGCAAGATCCCCTCCGTGTAGACCCGGCGCGTCCGTTTCCCCCTCCGGTGCGGCGGCGGCGCCGTCCGTGTGAGGCACACCCGAGGCAGCGTGCGCCTCTTCGGACATGCCACCACACCACCTGCATGTATGAGGGCGGTGCGGCGCTCGGTGGCATTACTACCCCAGGGCCCCGTCCGCCCTAACCACAGGCGGTTGACCACGGATCTACCTTTGACTTCCACGGACGGGATTTGACGGTGGGCCTATCCACCGGTCATGTTAGGTCAGCCCATACGAACACTTTAGAGCAACATCCGGGCCAAACCCACAGCTACATCCACTCGTGTAGACCCCGCGTCCGTTTCCCCCTCCGGTGCGGCGGTGGCGCGTCCGTCCGGAGGGGAGGACACCGGAGGCAGCGTGCGGGCATTTGCAACCGCCACAACACTTCCGGACTTTGAGAGGCCGCCTCGCAAGATTTGGCGGTATGCTGGCCCGGCCGCCGGCCCACGGTCGTGAAGCAGCGAAGAGCAATCGCGTAGGGAAGTGTTGAGATACTTCTCCATCACGAAAATTATGAAAAATTACCATCGGTCCTATAGCACATGTGCCCCGTCATGTAAAAACTCATGATTTTATCGCGCTCCGGTATTTAATAATATTCCGCGCGCCGTTTCGCGAGCGTCTACTACCGTGTGTCGCCGCCGTCCGTGAGGCCACACCGAGGCGCGTGCGCCTCTTCGGACATGCCACCACACCACCCGCATGTATGAGGGCCCGATCGACGGTCGGTGGCATTGCTACCCCGGGGCCCCGTCCGCCCTAACCACAGGCGGTTGACCACGGATCTACCCTTTGACTTCCACGGACGGGATTTGACGGTGGGCCTATCCACCGGTCATGTTAGGTCAGCCATCGAACACTTTAGAGCAACATCCGGGCCACACCCACAGCAAGATCCCCTCCGTGTAGACCCGGCGCGTCCGTTCCCCCCTCCGGTGCGGCGGCGGCGCCGTCCGTGTGAGGCACACCGAGCAGCGTGCGCCTCTTCGGACATGCCACCACCACCACCTGCATGTATGAGGGCGGTGCGGCGCTCGGTGGCATTACTACCCCGGGGCCCCGTCCGCCTAACCACAGGCGGTTGACCACGGATCTACCTTTGACTTCCACGGACGGGATTTGACGGTGGGCCTATCCACCGGTCATGTTAGGTCAGCCCATCTGAACACTTTAGAGCAACATCCGGGCCAAACCCACAGCTACATCCACTCCGTGTAGACCCGCGCGTCCGTTTCCCCCCTCCGGTGCGGTGGCGGCGCCGTCCGGGGAGGACACCGGAGGCAGCGTGCGGGCATTTGCAACCGCCACAACACTTCCGGACTTGTGAGGCCGCCTCGCAAGATTTGGCGGTATGCTGGCCCGGAGGCCGCCGCCCACGGTCGTGAAGCAGCGAAGAGCAATCGCGTGGGGAAGTGTTGAGATACTTCTCCATCACGAAAATTATGAAAAATTACCATCGGTCCTATAGCACATGTGCCCGTCATGTAAAAACTCATGATTTTATCGCGCTCCGGTATTTAATAATATTCACGCGCGCCGTTTCGCGAGCGTCTACTACCGTGTGTCGCCGTCCGTCCGTGAGGCCACACCGGAGGCGCGTGCGCCTCTTCGGACATGCCACCACACCACCCGCATGTATGAGGGCCCGATCGACGGTCGGTGGCATTGCTACCCCGGGGCCCCGTCCGCCCTAACCACAGGCGGTTGACCACGGATCTACCCTTTGACTTCCACGGACGGGATTTGACGGTGGGCCTATCCACCGGTCATGTTAGGTCAGCCCATCGAACACTTTAGAGCAACATCCGGGCCACACCCACAGCAAGATCCCCTCCGTGTAGACCCGGCGCGTCCGTTTCCCCCTCCGGTGCGGCGGCGGCGCCGTCCGTGTGAGGCACACCGAGGCAGCGTGCGCCTCTTCGGACATGCCACCACACCACCTGCATGTATGAGGGCGGTGCGGCGCTCGGTGGCATTACTACCCCAGGGCCCCGTCCGCCTAACCACAGGCGGTTGACCACGGATCTACCTTTGACTTCCACGGACGGGATTTGACGGTGGGCCTATCCACCGGTCATGTTAGGTCAGCCCATCTGAACACTTTAGAGCAACATCCGGGCCAAACCCACAGCTACATCCACTCCGTGTAGACCCGCGCGTCCGTTTCCCCCTCCGGTGCGGCGGTGCGCGCCGTCCGTGGGGGGGACACCGGAGGCAGCGTGCGGGCATTTGCAACCGCCACAACACTTCCGGACTTGTGAGAGGCCGCCTCGCAAGATTTGGCGGTATGCTGGCCCGGAGCCGCGCGGCCCACGGTCGTGCAGCGAAGAGCAATCGCGTAGAGGAAGTGTTGAGATACTTCTCCATCACGAAAATTATGAAAAATTACCATCGGTCCTATAGCACATGTGCCCGTCATGTAAAAACTCATGATTTTATCGCGCTCCGGTATTTAATAATATTCCGCGCGCCGTTTCGCGAGCGTCTACTACCGTGTGTGTCGCCGCCGTCCGTGAGGCCACACCCGAGCAGCGTGCGCCTCTTCGGACATGCCACCACCACCCGCATGTATGAGGGCCCGATCGACGGTCGGTGGCATTACTACCCCGGGGCCCCGTCCGCCCTAACCACAGGCGGTTGACCACGGATCTACCCTTTGACTTCCGGACGGGATTTGACGGTGGGCCTATCCACCGGTCATGTTAGGTCAGCCCATACGAACACTTTAGAGCAACATCCGGGCCACACCACAGCAAGATCCCCTCCGTGTAGACCCGGCGCGTCCGTTTCCCCCCTCCGGTGCGGCGGCGGCGCCGTCCGTGTGAGGCACACCGAGCAGCGTGCGCCTCTTCGGACATGCCACCACCACCACCTGCATGTATGAGGGGCGGTGCGGCGCTCGGTGGCATTACTACCCCAGGGCCCCGTCCGCCTAACCACAGGCGGTTGACCACGGATCTACCTTTGACTTCCACGGACGGGATTTGACGGTGGGCCTATCCACCGGTCATGTTAGGTCAGCCCATCACGAACACTTTAGAGCAACATCCGGGCCAAACCCACAGCTACATCCACTCCGTGTAGACCCGCGCGTCCGTTTCCCCCCTCCGGTGCGGCGGCGGCGCCGTCCGTGTGGGGGGGACACCGGAGGCAGCGTGCGGGCATTTGCAACCGCCACAACACTTCCGGACTTGTGAGAGGCCGCCTCGCAAGATTTGGCGGTATGCTGGCCCGGAGGCCGCGGCCCACGGTCGTGAAGCAGCGAAGAGCAATCGCGTAGGGAAGTGTTGAGATACTTCTCCATCACGAAAATTATGAAAAATTACCATCGGTCCTATAGCACATGTGCCCGTCATGTAAAAACTCATGATTTTATCGCGCTCCGGTATTTAATAATATTCCGCGCGCCGTTTCGCGAGCGTCTACTACCGTGTGTCGCCGCCGTCCGTGAGGGGCCACACCGAGCAGCGTGCGCCTCTTCGGACATGCCACCACACCACCCGCATGTATGAGGGGCCCGATCGACGGTCGGTGGCATTACTACCCCGGGGCCCCGTCCGCCCTAACCACAGGCGGTTGACCACGGATCTACCCTTTGACTTCCACGGACGGGATTTGACGGTGGGCCTATCCACCGGTCATGTTAGGTCAGCCCATACGAACACTTTAGAGCAACATCCGGGCCACACCACAGCAAGATCCCCTCCGTGTAGACCCGCGCGTCCGTTTCCCCCCTCCGGTGCGGCGGCGGCGCCGTCCGTGTGAGGCACACCCGAGCAGCGTGCGCCTCTTCGGACATGCCACCACCACCACCTGCATGTATGAGGGGCGGTGCGGCGCTCGGTGGCATTGGCTACCCCAGGGCCCCGTCCGCCTAACCACAGGCGGTTGACCACGGATCTACCCTTTGACTTCCACGGGACGGGATTTGACGGTGGGCCTATCCACCGGTCATGTTAGGTCAGCCCATCTGAACACTTTAGAGCAACATCCGGGCCAAACCCACAGCTACATCCACTCCGTGTAGACCCGCCGCGTCCGTTTCCCCCCTCCGGTGCGGCGGTGGCGCCGTCCGTGAGGGGGGGGACACCGGAGGCAGCGTGCGGGCATTTGCAACCGCCACAACACTTCCGGACTTGTGAGAGGCCGCCTCGCAAGATTTGGCGGTATGCTGGCCCGGAGGCCGCCGGCCCACGGTCGTGAGCAGCGAAGAGCAATCGCGTAGAGGAAGTGTTGAGATACTTCTCCATCACGAAAATTATGAAAAATTACCATCGGTCCTATAGCACATGTGCCCGTCATGTAAAAACTCATGATTTTATCGCGCTCCGGTATTTAATAATATTCACGCGCGCCGTTTCGCGAGCGTCTACTACGTGTGTCATCGCCGTCCGTGAGGCCACACCGAGCAGCGTGCGCCTCTTCGGACATGCCACCACACCACCCGCATGTATGAGGGCCCGATCGACGGTCGGTGGCATTACTACCCCGGGGCCCCGTCCGCCTAACCACAGGCGGTTGACCACGGATCTACCCTTTGACTTCCACGGACGGGATTTGACGGTGGGCCTATCCACCGGTCATGTTAGGTCAGCCCATCGAACACTTTAGAGCAACATCCGGGCCACACCACAGCAAGATCCCCTCCGTGTAGACCCGGCGCGTCCGTTTCCCCCCTCCGGTGCGGCGGTGGCGCCGTCCGTGTGAGGCACACCCGAGCAGCGTGCGCCTCTTCGGACATGCCACCACACCACCTGCATGTATGAGGGGCGGTGCGGCGCTCGGTGGCATTACTACCCCAGGGCCCCGTCCGCCTAACCACAGGCGGTTGACCACGGATCTACCTTTGACTTCCACGGACGGGATTTGACGGTGGGCCTATCCACCGGTCATGTTAGGTCAGCCCATCTGAACACTTTAGAGCAACATCCGGGCCAAACCCACAGCTACATCCACTCCGTGTAGACCCGCGTCCGTTTCCCCCTCCGGTGCGGCGGCGGCGCCGTCCGTGGGGGGGGGGACACCGGAGGCAGCGTGCGGGCATTTGCAACCGCCACAACACTTCCGGACTTGTGAGAGGCCGCCTCGCAAGATTTGGCGGTATGCTGGCCCGGGGCCGCCGGCCCACGGTCGTGAGCAGCGAAGAGCAATCGCGTAGAGGAAGTGTTGAGATACTTCTCCATCACGAAAATTATGAAAAATTACCATCGGTCCTATAGCACATGTGCCCGTCATGTAAAAACTCATGATTTTATCGCGCTCCGGTATTTAATAATATTCACGCGCGCCGTTTCGCGAGCGTCTACTACCGTGTGTCATCGCCGTCCGTGAGGCCACACCGGAGGCGCGTGCGCCTCTTCGGACATGCCACCACACCACCCGCATGTATGAGGGCCCGATCGACGGTCGGTGGCATTACTACCCCGGGGCCCCGTCCGCCTAACCACAGGCGGTTGACCACGGATCTACCCTTTGACTTCCACGGACGGGATTTGACGGTGGGCCTATCCACCGGTCATGTTAGGTCAGCCCATCGAACACTTTAGAGCAACATCCGGGCCACACCACAGCAAGATCCCCTCCGTGTAGACCCGGCGCGTCCGTTTCCCCCTCCGGTGCGGCGGCGGCGCCGTCCGTGTGAGGCACACCCGAGCGCGTGCGCCTCTTCGGACATGCCACCACACCTGCATGTATGAGGGGCGGTGCGGCGCTCGGTGGCATTACTACCCCAGGGCCCCGTCCGCCCTAACCACAGGCGGTTGACCACGGATCTACCTTTGACTTCCACAGACGGGATTTGACGGTGGGCCTATCCACCGGTCATGTTAGGTCAGCCCATCTGAACACTTTAGAGCAACATCCGGGCCAAACCCACAGCTACATCCACTCCGTGTAGACCCGCGCGTCCGTTTCCCCCCCCTCCGGTGCGGCGGTGGCGCCGTCCGTGAGGGGGAGGGACACCGGAGGCAGCGTGCGGGCATTTGCAACCGCCACAACACTTCCGGACTTGTGAGAGGCCGCCTCGCAAGATTTGGCGGTATGCTGGCCCGGAGGCCGCCGCCCACGGTCGTGCAGCGAAGAGCAATCGCGTAGAGGAAGTGTTGAGATACTTCTCCATCACGAAAATTATGAAAAATTACCATCGGTCCTATAGCACATGTGCCCCGTCATGTAAAAACTCATGATTTTATCGCGCTCCGGTATTTAATAATATTCACGCGCGCCGTTTCGCGAGCGTCTACTACCGTGTGTCATCGCCGTCCGTGAGGCCACACCCGAGCAGCGTGCGCCTCTTCGGACATGCCACCACCACCCCGCATGTATGAGGGCCCGATCGACGGTCGGTGGCATTACTACCCCGGGGCCCCGTCCGCCCTAACCACAGGCGGTTGACCACGGATCTACCCTTTGACTTCCACGGGACGGGATTTGACGGTGGGCCTATCCACCGGTCATGTTAGGTCAGCCCATACGAACACTTTAGAGCAACATCCGGGCCACACCACAGCAAGATCCCCTCGTGTAGACCCGGCGCGTCCGTTTCCCCCCTCCGGTGCGGCGGCGGCGCCGTCCGTGTGAGGCACACCCGAGCAGCGTGCGCCTCTTCGGACATGCCACCACCACCTGCATGTATGAGGGCGGTGCGGCGCTCGGTGGCATTACTACCCCAGGGCCCCGTCCGCCTAACCACAGGCGGTTGACCACGGATCTACCCTTTGACTTCCACGGACGGGATTTGACGGTGGGCCTATCCACCGGTCATGTTAGGTCAGCCCATCGAACACTTTAGAGCAACATCCGGGCCAAACCCACAGCTACATCCACTCCGTGTAGACCCGCGCGTCCGTTTCCCCCTCCGGTGCGGCGGCGGCGCCGTCCGTGAGGGGGGGACACCGGAGGCAGCGTGCGGGCATTTGCAACCGCCACAACACTTCCGGACTTGTGAGAGGCCGCCTCGCAAGATTTGGCGGTATGCTGGCCCGGAGGCCGCGGCCCACGGTCGTGAAGCAGCGAAGAGCAATCGCGTAGGGAAGTGTTGAGATACTTCTCCATCACGAAAATTATGAAAAATTACCATCGGTCCTATAGCACATGTGCCCGTCATGTAAAAACTCATGATTTTATCGCTCCGGTATTTAATAATATTCACGCGCGCCGTTTCGCGAGCGTCTACTACCGTGTGTCATCGCCGTCCGTGAGGGCCACACCGAGCAGCGTGCGCCTCTTCGGACATGCCACCACACCACCCGCATGTATGAGGGCCCGATCGACGGTCGGTGGCATACTACCCCCGGGGCCCCGTCCGCCCTAACCACAGGCGGTTGACCACGGATCTACCTTTGACTTCCACGGACGGGATTTGACGGTGGGCCTATCCACCGGTCATGTTAGGTCAGCCCATCGAACACTTTAGAGCAACATCCGGGCCACACCACAGCAAGATCCCCTCCGTGTAGACCCGCGCGTCCGTTTCCCCCTCCGGTCGGCGGTGCGGTGGCGCCGTCCGTGTGAGGCACACCGAGGCAGCGTGCGCCTCTTCGGACATGCCACCACACCACCTGCATGTATGAGGGCGGTGCGGCGCTCGGTGGCATTACTACCCCAGGGCCCCGTCCGCCCTAACCACAGGCGGTTGACCACGGATCTACCTTTGACTTCCACAGACGGGATTTGACGGTGGGCCTATCCACCGGTCATGTTAGGTCAGCCCATACGAACACTTTAGAGCAACATCCGGGCCAAACCCACAGCTACATCCACTCCGTGTAGACCCGGCGCGTCCGTTTCCCCCTCCGGTGCGGCGTGGCGCCGTCCGTGAGGGGGGGGACACCGGAGGCAGCGTGCGGGCATTTGCAACCGCCACAACACTTCCGGACTTGTGAGAGGCCGCCTCGCAAGATTTGGCGGTATGCTGGCCCGAGGCCGCCGCCCCGGTCGTGAAGCAGCGAAGAGCAATCGCGTGAGGGAAGTGTTGAGATACTTCTCCATCACGAAAATTATGAAAAATTACCATCGGTCCTATAGCACATGTGCCCGTCATGTAAAAACTCATGATTTTATCGCGCTCCGGTATTTAATAATATTCCGCCGCGCCGTTTCGCGAGCGTCTACTACCGTGTGTCATCGCCGTCCGTGAGGCCACACCCGAGCAGCGTGCGCCTCTTCGGACATGCCACCCACCACCCGCATGTATGAGGGCCCGATCGACGGTCGGTGGCATTACTACCCCGGGGCCCCGTCCGCCCTAACCACAGGCGGTTGACCACGGATCTACCCTTTGACTTCCACGGACGGGATTTGACGGTGGGCCTATCCACCGGTCATGTTAGGTCAGCCCCCATCGAACACTTTAGAGCAACATCCGGGCCACACCACAGCAAGATCCCCTCCGTGTAGACCCGGCGCGTCCGTTTCCCCCTCCGGTGCGGCGGCGGCGCCGTCCGTGTGAGGCACACCGGAGCAGCGTGCGCCTCTTCGGACATGCCACCCACCACCTGCATGTATGAGGGCGGTCGGCGCTCGGTGGCATTACTACCCCGGGGCCCCGTCCGCCTAACCACAGGCGGTTGACCACGGATCTACCTTTGACTTCCACGGACGGGATTTGACGGTGGGCCTATCCACCGGTCATGTTAGGTCAGCCCATCGAACACTTTAGAGCAACATCCGGGCCAAACCCACAGCTACATCCACTCCGTGTAGACCCGCGCGTCCGTTTCCCCCCTCCGGTGCGGCGGTGGCGCCGTCCGTGAGCCGGGGGGGACACCGGAGGCAGCGTGCGGGCATTTGCAACCGCCACAACACTTCCGGACTTGAGAGGCCGCCTCGCAAGATTTGGCGGTATGCTGCCCCGGGGCCGCGGCCCCGGTCGTGAAGCAGCGAAGAGCAATCGCGTAGAGGAAGTGTTGAGATACTTCTCCATCACGAAAATTATGAAAAATTACCATCGGTCCTATAGCACATGTGCCCGTCATGTAAAAACTCATGATTTTATCGCGCTCCGGTATTTAATAATATTCACGCGCGCCGTTTCGCGAGCGTCTACTACCGTGTGTCGCCGCCGTCCGTGAGGCCACACCCGAGAGCGTGCGCCTCTTCGGACATGCCACCACACCACCCGCATGTATGAGGGCCCGATCGACGGTCGGTGGCATTGCTACCCCGGGCCCCGTCCGCCCTAACCACAGGCGGTTGACCACGGATCTACCTTTGACTTCCACGGACGGGATTTGACGGTGGGCCTATCCACCGGTCATGTTAGGTCAGCCCATCGAACACTTTAGAGCAACATCCGGGCCACACCACAGCAAGATCCCCTCCGTGTAGACCCGGCGCGTCCGTTTCCCCCTCCGGTGCGGCGGCGGCGCCGTCCGTGTGAGGCACACCGAGAGCAGCGTGCGCCTCTTCGGACATGCCACCACCACCCTGCATGTATGAGGGGCGGTGCGGCGCTCGGTGGCATTACTACCCCGGGGCCCCGTCCGCCCTAACCACAGGCGGTTGACCACGGATCTACCTTTGACTTCCACGGACGGGATTTGACGGTGGGCCTATCCACCGGTCATGTTAGGTCAGCCCATCTGAACACTTTAGAGCAACATCCGGGCCAAACCCACAGCTACATCCACTCCGTGTAGACCCGCGCGTCCGTTTCCCCCCTCCGGTGCGGTGGCGCCGTCCGTGGGGGGGGGGACACCGGAGGCAGCGTGCGGGCATTTGCAACCGCCACAACACTTCCGGACTTGTGAGAGGCCGCCTCGCAAGATTTGGCGGTATGCTGGCCCGAGGCCGCGGCCACGGTCGTGAAGCAGCGAAGAGCAATCGCGTAGAGGAAGTGTTGAGATACTTCTCCATCACGAAAATTATGAAAAATTACCATCGGTCCTATAGCACATGTGCCCCGTCATGTAAAAACTCATGATTTTATCGCGCTCCGGTATTTAATAATATTCCGCGCGCGCCGTTTCGCGAGCGTCTACTACCGTGTGTCGCCGCCGTCCGTGAGGGCCACACCGGAGCAGCGTGCGCCTCTTCGGACATGCCACCCACCACCCGCATGTATGAGGGCCCGATCGACGGTCGGTGGCATTACTACCCCAGGGCCCCGTCCGCCCTAACCACAGGCGGTTGACCACGGATCTACCCTTTGACTTCCACGGACGGGATTTGACGGTGGGCCTATCCACCGGTCATGTTAGGTCAGCCCATCGAACACTTTAGAGCAACATCCGGGCCACACCACAGCAAGATCCCCTCCGTGTAGACCCGGCGCGTCCGTTTCCCCCCTCCGGTGCGGCGGCGGCGCCGTCCGTGTGAGGCACACCGAGCAGCGTGCGCCTCTTCGGACATGCCACCACCACCACCTGCATGTATGAGGGGCGGTGCGGCGCTCGGTGGCATTACTACCCAGGGCCCCGTCCGCCTAACCACAGGCGGTTGACCACGGATCTACCTTTGACTTCCACGGACGGGATTTGACGGTGGGCCTATCCACCGGTCATGTTAGGTCAGCCATCTCGAACACTTTAGAGCAACATCCGGGCCAAACCCACAGCTACATCCACTCCGTGTAGACCCGCGCGTCCGTTTCCCCCCTCCGGTGCGGCGGCGCGCGCCGTCCGTGGGGGGGACACCGGAGGCAGCGTGCGGGCATTTGCAACCGCCACAACACTTCCGGACTTGTGAGAGGCCGCCTCGCAAGATTTGGCGGTATGCTGGCCCGGAGCCGCGGCCCACGGTCGTGAGCAGCGAAGAGCAATCGCGTAGAGGAAGTGTTGAGATACTTCTCCATCACGAAAATTATGAAAAATTACCATCGGTCCTATAGCACATGTGCCCGTCATGTAAAAACTCATGATTTTATCGCGCTCCGGTATTTAATAATATTCACGCGCGCCGTTTCGCGAGCGTCTACTACCGTGTGTCGCCGCCGTCCGTGAGGGGCACACACCGGCAGCGTGCGCCTCTTCGGACATGCCACCACCACCCCGCATGTATGAGGCCCGATCGACGGTCGGTGGCATTACTACCCCGGGGCCCCGTCCGCCCTAACCACAGGCGGTTGACCACGGATCTACCCTTTGACTTCCACGGACGGGATTTGACGGTGGGCCTATCCACCGGTCATGTTAGGTCAGCCCATCGAACACTTTAGAGCAACATCCGGGCCACACCCACAGCAAGATCCCCTCCGTGTAGACCCGGCGCGTCCGTTTCCCCCCTCCGGTGCGGCGGCGGCGCCGTCCGTGTGAGGCACACCGAGCAGCGTGCGCCTCTTCGGACATGCCACCACACCACCTGCATGTATGAGGGGGCGGTGCGGCGCTCGGTGGCATTACTACCCCGGGGCCCCGTCCGCCCTAACCACAGGCGGTTGACCACGGATCTACCCTTTGACTTCCCACAGACGGGATTTGACGGTGGGCCTATCCACCGGTCATGTTAGGTCAGCCCATCTGAACACTTTAGAGCAACATCCGGGCCAAACCCACAGCTACATCCACTCCGTGTAGACCCGCGCGTCCGTTTCCCCCCTCCGGTGCGGCGGTGGCGCCGTCCGTGAGTGGGGGACACCGGAGGCAGCGTGCGGGCATTTGCAACCGCCACAACACTTCCGGACTTTGAGAGGCCGCCTCGCAAGATTTGGCGGTATGCTGGCCCGGGGCGCCGCCCCGGTCGTGGTCGCAGCGAAGAGCAATCGCGTAGAGGAAGTGTTGAGATACTTCTCCATCACGAAAATTATGAAAAATTACCATCGGTCCTATAGCACATGTGCCCGTCATGTAAAAACTCATGATTTTATCGCGCTCCGGTATTTAATAATATTCACGCGCGCCGTTTCGCGAGCGTCTACTACCGTGTGTCATCGCCGTCCGTGAGGCCACACCGAGGCAGCGTGCGCCTCTTCGGACATGCCACCACACCACCCGCATGTATGAGGCCCGATCGACGGTCGGTGGCATTACTACCCCAGGGCCCCGTCCGCCCTAACCACAGGCGGTTGACCACGGATCTACCCTTTGACTTCCACGGACGGGATTTGACGGTGGGCCTATCCACCGGTCATGTTAGGTCAGCCCATCGAACACTTTAGAGCAACATCCGGGCCACACCACAGCAAGATCCCCTCCGTGTAGACCCGGCGCGTCCGTTTCCCCCTCCGGTGCGGCGGCGGCGCCGTCCGTGTGAGGCACACCCGAGCAGCGTGCGCCTCTTCGGACATGCCACCACCACCACCTGCATGTATGAGGGCGGTGCGGCGCTCGGTGGCATTACTACCCCAGGGCCCCGTCCGCCTAACCACAGGCGGTTGACCACGGATCTACCTTTGACTTCCACGGACGGGATTTGACGGTGGGCCTATCCACCGGTCATGGTAGGTCAGCCCATCGAACACTTTAGAGCAACATCCGGGCCAAACCCACAGCTACATCCACTCCGTGTAGACCCGCGCGTCCGTTTCCCCCTCCGGTGCGGCGGTGGCGCCGTCCGTGAGGGGGGGACACCGGAGGCAGCGTGCGGGCATTTGCAACCGCCACAACACTTCCGGACTTGTGAGGCCGCCTCGCAAGATTTGGCGGTATGCTGGCCCCGGGCCGCCGGCCCACGGTCGTGAAGCAGCGAAGAGCAATCGCGTAGAGGAAGTGTTGAGATACTTCTCCATCACGAAAATTATGAAAAATTACCATCGGTCCTATAGCACATGTGCCCGTCATGTAAAAACTCATGATTTTATCGCGCTCCGGTATTTAATAATATTCACGCGCGCCGTTTCGCGAGCGTCTACTACCGTGTGTCATCGCCGTCCGTGAGGCCACACCGAGCGCGTGCGCCTCTTCGGACATGCCACCACACCACCCGCATGTATGAGGCCCGATCGACGGTCGGTGGCATTGCTACCCCGGGGCCCCGTCCGCCCTAACCACAGGCGGTTGACCACGGATCTACCCTTTGACTTCCACGGACGGGATTTGACGGTGGGCCTATCCACCGGTCATGTTAGGTCAGCCCATACGAACACTTTAGAGCAACATCCGGGCCACACCACAGCAAGATCCCCTCCGTGTAGACCCGGCGCGTCCGTTTCCCCCCTCCGGTGCGGCGGCGGCGCCGTCCGTGTGAGGCACACCGAGCAGCGTGCGCCTCTTCGGACATGCCACCACACCACCTGCATGTATGAGGGCGGTGCGGCGCTCGGTGGCATTACTACCCCGGGGCCCCGTCCGCCCTAACCACAGGCGGTTGACCACGGATCTACCCTTTGACTTCCACGGACGGGATTTGACGGTGGGCCTATCCACCGGTCATGTTAGGTCAGCCCATCTGAACACTTTAGAGCAACATCCGGGCCAAACCCACAGCTACATCCACTCCGTGTAGACCCCGCGGCGTCCGTTTCCCCCCTCCGGTGCGGCGGTGGCGCCGTCCGTGAGGGGGGGACACCGGAGGCAGCGTGCGGGCATTTGCAACCGCCACAACACTTCCGGACTTGTGAGAGGCCGCCTCGCAAGATTTGGCGGTATGCTGGCCCGGAGCCGCCGCCCACGGTCGTGAAGCAGCGAAGAGCAATCGCGTAGAGGAAGTGTTGAGATACTTCTCCATCACGAAAATTATGAAAAATTACCATCGGTCCTATAGCACATGTGCCCGTCATGTAAAAACTCATGATTTTATCGCGCTCCGGTATTTAATAATATTCACGCGCGCCGTTTCGCGAGCGTCTACTACCGTGTGTCATCGCCGTCCGTGAGGCCACACCCGAGCAGCGTGCGCCTCTTCGGACATGCCACCACACCACCCGCATGTATGAGGGCCCGATCGACGGTCGGTGGCATTGCTACCCCGGGCCCCGTCCGCCCTAACCACAGGCGGTTGACCACGGATCTACCTTTGACTTCCCACGGACGGGATTTGACGGTGGGCCTATCCACCGGTCATGTTAGGTCAGCCCATACGAACACTTTAGAGCAACATCCGGGCCACACCACAGCAAGATCCCCTCCGTGTAGACCCGCGCGTCCGTTTCCCCCCTCCGGTGCGGCGGCGGCGCCGTCCGTGTGAGGCACACCCGAGCAGCGTGCGCCTCTTCGGACATGCCACCACACCACCTGCATGTATGAGGGCGGTGCGGCGCTCGGTGGCATTACTACCCCAGGGCCCCGTCCGCCTAACCACAGGCGGTTGACCACGGATCTACCTTTGACTTCCCACGGGACGGGATTTGACGGTGGGCCTATCCACCGGTCATGTTAGGTCAGCCCATCTGAACACTTTAGAGCAACATCCGGGCCAAACCCACAGCTACATCCACTCCGTGTAGAGACCCGCGCGTCCGTTTCCCCCTCCGGTGCGGCGGCGGCGCCGTCCGTGAGGGGGGGGACACCGGAGGCAGCGTGCGGGCATTTGCAACCGCCACAACACTTCCGGACTTGTGAGAGGCCGCCTCGCAAGATTTGGCGGTATGCTGGCCCGGAGGCCGGCCCACGGTCGTGAAGCAGCGAAGAGCAATCGCGTAGAGGAAGTGTTGAGATACTTCTCCATCACGAAAATTATGAAAAATTACCATCGGTCCTATAGCACATGTGCCCGTCATGTAAAAACTCATGATTTTATCGCGCTCCGGTATTTAATAATATTCACGCCGCGCCGTTTCGCGAGCGTCTACTACCGTGTGTCGCCGCCGTCCGTGAGGGCCACACCGAGAGCAGCGTGCGCCTCTTCGGACATGCCACCACACCACCCGCATGTATGAGGGCCCGATCGACGGTCGGTGGCATTACTACCCCGGGGCCCCGTCCGCCCTAACCACAGGCGGTTGACCACGGATCTACCCTTTGACTTCCACGGACGGGATTTGACGGTGGGCCTATCCACCGGTCATGTTAGGTCAGCCATCGAACACTTTAGAGCAACATCCGGGCCACACCACAGCAAGATCCCCTCCGTGTAGACCCGGCGCGTCCGTTTCCCCCCTCCGGTGCGGCGGCGGCGCCGTCCGTGTGAGGCACACCGAGGCAGCGTGCGCCTCTTCGGACATGCCACCACCACCACCTGCATGTATGAGGGGCGGTGCGGCGCTCGGTGGCATTACTACCCCAGGGCCCCGTCCGCCCTAACCACAGGCGGTTGACCACGGATCTACCCTTTGACTTCCCGGACGGGATTTGACGGTGGGCCTATCCACCGGTCATGTTAGGTCAGCCCATCTGAACACTTTAGAGCAACATCCGGGCCAAACCCACAGCTACATCCACTCCGTGTAGACCGGCGCGTCCGTTTCCCCCTCCGGTGCGGCGGTGGCGCCGTCCGTGAGGGGGGGGACACCGGAGGCAGCGTGCGGGCATTTGCAACCGCCACAACACTTCCGGACTTGTGAGAGGCCGCCTCGCGCAAGATTTGGCGGTATGCTGCCCCGGGCCGCGGCCCACGGTCGTGAAGCAGCGAAGAGCAATCGCGTAGAGGAAGTGTTGAGATACTTCTCCATCACGAAAATTATGAAAAATTACCATCGGTCCTATAGCACATGTGCCCGTCATGTAAAAACTCATGATTTTATCGCGCTCCGGTATTTAATAATATTCACGCCGCGCCGTTTCGCGAGCGTCTACTACCGTGTGTCATCGCCGTCCGTGAGGGCCACACCCGAGCAGCGTGCGCCTCTTCGGACATGCCACCACACCACCCGCATGTATGAGGGCCCGATCGACGGTCGGTGGCATTACTACCCCAGGGCCCCGTCCGCCCTAACCACAGGCGGTTGACCACGGATCTACCCTTTGACTTCCACGGACGGGATTTGACGGTGGGCCTATCCACCGGTCATGTTAGGTCAGCCCATCGAACACTTTAGAGCAACATCCGGGCCACACCCACAAGATCCCCTCCGTGTAGACCCGGCGCGTCCGTTTCCCCCCTCCGGTGCGGCGGCGGCGCCGTCCGTGTGAGGCACACCCGAGCAGCGTGCGCCTCTTCGGACATGCCACCACCACCTGCATGTATGAGGGGCGGTGCGGCGCTCGGTGGCATTACTACCCCAGGGCCCCGTCCGCCTAACCACAGGCGGTTGACCACGGATCTACCTTTGACTTCCACGGACGGGATTTGACGGTGGGCCTATCCACCGGTCATGTTAGGTCAGCCCATCGAACACTTTAGAGCAACATCCGGGCCAAACCCACAGCTACATCCACTCCGTGTAGACCCGCGCGTCCGTTTCCCCCTCCGGTGCGGCGGTGGCGCCGTCCGTGTGGGGGGGACACCGGAGGCAGCGTGCGGGCATTTGCAACCGCCACAACACTTCCGGACTTGTGAGAGGCCGCCTCGCAAGATTTGGCGGTATGCTGGCCCGGGCCGCCGGCCACGGTCGTGAAGCAGCGAAGAGCAATCGCGTAGAGGAAGTGTTGAGATACTTCTCCATCACGAAAATTATGAAAAATTACCATCGGTCCTATAGCACATGTGCCCCGTCATGTAAAAACTCATGATTTTATCGCGCTCCGGTATTTAATAATATTCACGCGCGCCGTTTCGCGAGCGTCTACTACCGTGTGTCATCGCCGTCCGTGAGGCCACACCCGAGCAGCGTGCGCCTCTTCGGACATGCCACCACCACCCGCATGTATGAGGGCCCGATCGACGGTCGGTGGCATTGCTACCCCGGGGCCCCGTCCGCCCTAACCACAGGCGGTTGACCACGGATCTACCCTTTGACTTCCACGGACGGGATTTGACGGTGGGCCTATCCACCGGTCATGTTAGGTCAGCCCATCACGAACACTTTAGAGCAACATCGGGCCACACCACAGCAAGATCCCCTCCGTGTAGACCCGGCGCGTCCGTTTCCCCCCTCCGGTGCGGCGGCGGCGCCGTCCGTGTGAGGCACACCGAGAGCAGCGTGCGCCTCTTCGGACATGCCACCACCACCACCTGCATGTATGAGGGGCGGTGCGGCGCTCGGTGGCATTACTACCCCAGGGCCCCGTCCGCCCTAACCACAGGCGGTTGACCACGGATCTACCTTTGACTTCCACGGACGGGATTTGACGGTGGGCCTATCCACCGGTCATGTTAGGTCAGCCCATCTGAACACTTTAGAGCAACATCCGGGCCAAACCCACAGCTACATCCACTCCGTGTAGACCCGCGCGTCCGTTTCCCCCCTCCGGTGCGGTGGTGGCGCCGTCCGTGGGGGGGACACCGGAGGCAGCGTGCGGGCATTTGCAACCGCCACAACACTTCCGGACTTGTGAGAGGCCGCCTCGCAAGATTTGGCGGTATGCTGGCCCGGAGGCCGCGGCCCCCGGTCGTGAAGCAGCGAAGAGCAATCGCGTGAGGGAAGTGTTGAGATACTTCTCCATCACGAAAATTATGAAAAATTACCATCGGTCCTGTAGCACATGTGCCCGTCATGTAAAAACTCATGATTTTATCGCGCTCCGGTATTTAATAATATTCACGCGCGCCGTTTCGCGAGCGTCTACTACCGTGTGTCATCGCCGTCCGTGAGGCCACACCCGAGCAGCGTGCGCCTCTTCGGACATGCCACCCACCACCCGCATGTATGAGGGCCCGATCGACGGTCGGTGGCATTACTACCCCGGGGCCCCGTCCGCCCTAACCACAGGCGGTTGACCACGGATCTACCCTTTGACTTCCACGGACGGGATTTGACGGTGGGCCTATCCACCGGTCATGTTAGGTCAGCCCATACGAACACTTTAGAGCAACATCCGGGCCACACCACAGCAAGATCCCCTCCGTGTAGACCCGCGCGTCCGTTTCCCCCTCCGGTGCGGCGGCGGCGCCGTCCGTGTGAGGCACACCCGGCAGCGTGCGCCTCTTCGGACATGCCACCACACCACCCTGCATGTATGAGGGCGGTGCGGCGCTCGGTGGCATTACTACCCCGGGGCCCCGTCCGCCCTAACCACAGGCGGTTGACCACGGATCTACCTTTGACTTCCACGGACGGGATTTGACGGTGGGCCTATCCACCGGTCATGTTAGGTCAGCCCATCTGAACACTTTAGAGCAACATCCGGGCCAAACCCACAGCTACATCCACTCCGTGTAGACCGGCGCGTCCGTTTCCCCCTCCGGTGCGGCGGTGGCGCCGTCCGTGAGGGGGGGACACCGGAGGCAGCGTGCGGGCATTTGCAACCGCCACAACACTTCCGGACTTGTGAGAGGCCGCCTCGCAAGATTTGGCGGTATGCTGCCCGGCCGCCGCCGGCCCGGTCGTGAAGCAGCGAAGAGCAATCGCGTAGAGGAAGTGTTGAGATACTTCTCCATCACGAAAATTATGAAAAATTACCATCGGTCCTATAGCACATGTGCCCCGTCATGTAAAAACTCATGATTTTATCGCGCTCCGGTATTTAATAATATTCCGCCGCGCCGTTTCGCGAGCGTCTACTACCGTGTGTCGCCGCCGTCCGTGAGGGCCACACCCGAGCGCGTGCGCCTCTTCGGACATGCCACCACCACCCGCATGTATGAGGGCCCGATCGACGGTCGGTGGCATTACTACCCCGGGCCCCGTCCGCCCTAACCACAGGCGGTTGACCACGGATCTACCCTTTGACTTCCACGGACGGGATTTGACGGTGGGCCTATCCACCGGTCATGTTAGGTCAGCCCATCGAACACTTTAGAGCAACATCCGGGCCACACCCACAGCAAGATCCCCTCCGTGTAGACCCGGCGCGTCCGTTTCCCCCCTCCGGTGCGGCGGCGGCGCCGTCCGTGTGAGGCACACCCGAGCAGCGTGCGCCTCTTCGGACATGCCACCACACCACCCTGCATGTATGAGGGGCGGTGCGGCGCTCGGTGGCATTACTACCCCGGGCCCCGTCCGCCCTAACCACAGGCGGTTGACCACGGATCTACCTTTGACTTCCCACGGACGGGATTTGACGGTGGGCCTATCCACCGGTCATGTTAGGTCAGCCCATCACGAACACTTTAGAGCAACATCCGGGCCAAACCCACAGCTACATCCACTCCGTGTAGACCCCGGCGTCCGTTTCCCCCCTCCGGTGCGGCGGTGGCGCCGTCCGTGTGGGGGGGGGACACCGGAGGCAGCGTGCGGGCATTTGCAACCGCCACAACACTTCCGGACTTGTGAGAGGCCGCCTCGCAAGATTTGGCGGTATGCTGGCCCGGAGGCCGCCGCCCACGGTCGTGAAGCAGCGAAGAGCAATCGCGTAGGGAAGTGTTGAGATACTTCTCCATCACGAAAATTATGAAAAATTACCATCGGTCCTATAGCACATGTGCCCGTCATGTAAAAACTCATGATTTTATCGCGCTCCGGTATTTAATAATATTCACGCGCGCCGTTTCGCGAGCGTCTACTACCGTGTGTCGCCGCCGTCCGTGAGGGCCACACCGGAGCGTGCGCCTCTTCGGACATGCCACCACACCACCCGCATGTATGAGGGCCCGATCGACGGTCGGTGGCATTACTACCCCGGGGCCCCGTCCGCCTAACCACAGGCGGTTGACCACGGATCTACCCTTTGACTTCCACGGACGGGATTTGACGGTGGGCCTATCCACCGGTCATGTTAGGTCAGCCCATACGAACACTTTAGAGCAACATCCGGGCCACACCACAGCAAGATCCCCTCCGTGTAGACCCGGCGCGTCCGTTTCCCCCTCCGGTGCGGCGGTGGCGGCGCCGTCCGTGTGAGGCACACCCGAGCAGCGTGCGCCTCTTCGGACATGCCACCACCACCACCTGCATGTATGAGGGCGGTGCGGCGCTCGGTGGCATTACTACCCCAGGGCCCCGTCCGCCCTAACCACAGGCGGTTGACCACGGATCTACCTTTGACTTCCCACAGACGGGATTTGACGGTGGGCCTATCCACCGGTCATGTTAGGTCAGCCCATACGAACACTTTAGAGCAACATCCGGGCCAAACCCACAGCTACATCCACTCCGTGTAGACCCGCGCGTCCGTTTCCCCCTCCGGTGCGGCGGTGGCGCCGTCCGTGAGGGGGGAGGGGGACACCGGAGGCAGCGTGCGGGCATTTGCAACCGCCACAACACTTCCGGACTTGTGAGAGGCCGCCTCGCAAGATTTGGCGGTATGCTGGCCCGGGGCCGCCGCCCACGGTCGTGAAGCAGCGAAGAGCAATCGCGTAGAGGAAGTGTTGAGATACTTCTCCATCACGAAAATTATGAAAAATTACCATCGGTCCTATAGCACATGTGCCCGTCATGTAAAAACTCATGATTTTATCGCGCTCCGGTATTTAATAATATTCACGCGCGCCGTTTCGCGAGCGTCTACTACCGTGTGTCGCCGCCGTCCGTGAGGGCCACACCGAGGCGCGTGCGCCTCTTCGGACATGCCACCACACCACCCGCATGTATGAGGCCCGATCGACGGTCGGTGGCATTACTACCCCGGGGCCCCGTCCGCCTAACCACAGGCGGTTGACCACGGATCTACCCTTTGACTTCCACGGACGGGATTTGACGGTGGGCCTATCCACCGGTCATGTTAGGTCAGCCCATCGAACACTTTAGAGCAACATCCGGGCCACACCACAGCAAGATCCCCTCCGTGTAGACCCGGCGCGTCCGTTTCCCCCCTCCGGTGCGGCGGCGGCGCCGTCCGTGTGAGGCACACCCGAGCAGCGTGCGCCTCTTCGGACATGCCACCACACCACCTGCATGTATGAGGGGCGGTGCGGCGCTCGGTGGCATTACTACCCCAGGGCCCCGTCCGCCTAACCACAGGCGGTTGACCACGGATCTACCCTTTGACTTCCACGGACGGGATTTGACGGTGGGCCTATCCACCGGTCATGTTAGGTCAGCCCATCTGAACACTTTAGAGCAACATCCGGGCCAAACCCACAGCTACATCCACTCCGTGTAGACCCGGCGTCCGTTTCCCCCCTCCGGTGCGGCGTGGCGCCGTCCGTGAGGGGGGGACACCGGAGGCAGCGTGCGGGCATTTGCAACCGCCACAACACTTCCGGACTTGAGAGGCCGCCTCGCAAGATTTGGCGGTATGCTGGCCGGGGCCGCCGCCCCCGGTCGTGAAGCAGCGAAGAGCAATCGCGTAGAGGAAGTGTTGAGATACTTCTCCATCACGAAAATTATGAAAAATTACCATCGGTCCTATAGCACATGTGCCCGTCATGTAAAAACTCATGATTTTATCGCGCTCCGGTATTTAATAATATTCACGCGCGCCGTTTCGCGAGCGTCTACTACCGTGTGTCATCGCCGTCCGTGAGGCCACACCGAGCAGCGTGCGCCTCTTCGGACATGCCACCACACCACCCGCATGTATGAGGGCCCGATCGACGGTCGGTGGCATTACTACCCCCGGGCCCCGTCCGCCCTAACCACAGGCGGTTGACCACGGATCTACCCTTTGACTTCCACGGACGGGATTTGACGGTGGGCCTATCCACCGGTCATGTTAGGTCAGCCCATCGAACACTTTAGAGCAACATCCGGGCCACACCCACAGCAAGATCCCCTCCGTGTAGACCCGCGCGTCCGTTTCCCCCTCCGGTGTGCGTGCGGCGGCGGCGCCGTCCGTGTGAGGCACACCCGGAGCGTGCGCCTCTTCGGACATGCCACCACCACCCTGCATGTATGAGGGGCGGTGCGGCGCTCGGTGGCATTACTACCCCGGGCCCCGTCCGCCTAACCACAGGCGGTTGACCACGGATCTACCTTTGACTTCCACGGGACGGGATTTGACGGTGGGCCTATCCACCGGTCATGTTAGGTCAGCCCATCTGAACACTTTAGAGCAACATCCGGGCCAAACCCACAGCTACATCCACTCCGTGTAGACCCGGCGTCCGTTTCCCCCTCCGGTGCGGCGGTGGCGCCGTCCGTGAGGGGGGACACACCGAGGCAGCGTGTGCGGGCATTTGCAACCGCCACAACACTTCCGGACTTGTGAGAGGCCGCCTCGCAAGATTTGGCGGTATGCTGGCCCGGAGGCCGCCCACGGTCGTGAAGCAGCGAAGAGCAATCCGCGTAGAGGAAGTGTTGAGATACTTCTCCATCACGAAAAATTATGAAAAATTACCATCGGTCCTATAGCACATGTGCCCGTCATGTAAAAACTCATGATTTTATCGCGCTCCGGTATTTAATAATATTCACGCGCGCCGTTTCGCGAGCGTCTACTACCGTGTGTCATCGCCGTCCGTGTGAGGCCACACCGGAGCAGCGTGCGCCTCTTCGGACATGCCACCACACCACCCGCATGTATGAGGGCCCGATCGACGGTCGGTGGCATTGCTACCCCAGGGCCCCGTCCCCTAACCACAGGCGGTTGACCACGGATCTACCCTTTGACTTCCACGGACGGGATTTGACGGTGGGCCTATCCACCGGTCATGTTAGGTCAGCCCATCGAACACTTTAGAGCAACATCCGGGCCACACCACAGCAAGATCCCCTCCGTGTAGACCGGCGCGTCCGTTTCCCCCCTCCGGTGCGGCGGCGGCGCCGTCCGTGTGAGGCACCCGAGCAGCGTGCGCCTCTTCGGACATGCCACCACCACCACCTGCATGTATGAGGGCGGTCGGCGCTCGGTGGCATTACTACCCCGGGGCCCCGTCCGCCCTAACCACAGGCGGTTGACCACGGATCTACCTTTGACTTCCACGGACGGGATTTGACGGTGGGCCTATCCACCGGTCATGTTAGGTCAGCCCATCGAACACTTTAGAGCAACATCCGGGCCAAACCCACAGCTACATCCACTCCGTGTAGACCCGCGCGTCCGTTTCCCCCCTCCGGTGCGGCGGTGGCGCCGTCCGTGAGGGGGGGGACACCGGAGGCAGCGTGCGGGCATTTGCAACCGCCACAACACTTCCGGACTTGTGAGAGGCCGCCTCGCAAGATTTGGATGCTGGCCCGGAGGCCGCCGCCCACGGTCGTGAGCAGCGAAGAGCAATCGCGTAGGGGAAGTGTTGAGATACTTCTCCATCACGAAAAATTATGAAAAATTACCATCGGTCCTATAGCACATGTGCCCCGTCATGTAAAAACTCATGATTTTATCGCGCTCCGGTATTTAATAATATTCGCGCGCGCCGTTTCGCGAGCGTCTACTACCGTGTGTCATCGCCGTCCGTGAGGCCACACCCGAGCAGCGTGCGCCTCTTCGGACATGCCACCACCACCACCCGCATGTATGAGGGCCCGATCGACGGTCGGTGGCATTACTACCCCAGGGCCCCGTCCGCCCTAACCACAGGCGGTTGACCACGGATCTACCCTTTGACTTCCACGGACGGGATTTGACGGTGGGCCTATCCACCGGTCATGTTAGGTCAGCCCACGAACACTTTAGAGCAACATCCGGGCCACACCACAGCAAGATCCCCTCCGTGTAGACCCGGCGCGTCCGTTTCCCCCCTCCGGGTGCGGCGGCGTCCGTCCGTGTGAGGGACACCGGAGGCGCGCCGTCCGTGTGAGGCACACCTTCGAGGCGTGATCCGGCGTGGCAATGCGTGTTAGGGTTAGATGGGCCGAACAGGAGGAGGGTAGCAATGCGCGCCGGTGTGTTATGGTGGGCCCTCCTATGCTTGTCTTTGGGCGAGGTGGGACTATTTTTTTGGTGTCTTTGAGAGTCACACATATGTCGTAATAAAAAAAAATAAAAAAAAAAAATAAAAAAATGCAAAGTATCTATGCACGTCGGCTTAGCGTCGCATAGCCTCCCACGGATTGATGGCGTGGCAAAGGCCGAGCCTATGCGGCGGCGGCGGCAGGCCGTCGGCATAGGGCCGACGCGGATCGATGGCGTGGAAATGGCGAGCCTATGCGCCGCCTGGCGCCGTCGGCATATGGTTGCCTTATCCGATGCGGTTCGCCCCCCACCCATTCTCCATCTCTCCTCCGGCCCCCGACCCACCCCGCGCCCGCCGGATCCGCTCCCGCTGCCGCCACCTTCCCTCGCCCTGCTCCGTCGCCGCCCGCGCGCTCCAGGCGCCGCCCGCCCGCTCGCCCGCCGCCGCCGCCCGCCGCCCCTTCCCCGTGCCCCCCGTGCTCCCCCGTCGCCTCGTCATCGCCCGCTCGCTCGCCGCCGCCGCCCCTACCTTGCGCGATGGGGCGCGTGGACTCCTCCCGGCCACTCGGCGCGCCCCGTCAAGCTCGGTCGCCGGACCTCCCAACCCCTCCTCCTCCCCGCCCGATCGTCGCTCCCGTCGATCGGCCTGCTCCATCGGTCGGCCTAGCCCGAGCCTGAGCTCCCCTCCACCCCCCCCTGCCTGCCCCCCCCCCCAGGCGGCCCTCCCCACGGTGAGCTCCTTCCCTCCCTCTTTGAAGCAATTTTTTAATTTAGTTAGATGATTTATGGATGGATGCATTATGTATGATGATATATGGTTAGATGGATGGATGCATGCATTATGTATGATGATAGTTAGAAATGTGAGAAATGCAAAAAAAATTAGATGATACATGATGATGTTGATGATGATAGATTATGATGTTGATGATGATAGATTATGATGTTGATGATGATGATGATGATGTTGATGATAGATGATAATGCTTTTTTTGCTGGATAATTTTTAGATGATGATGATGATGATAGATTTCCATTTTTTGCGGAAGAGATGATAAATGATGATGATTGTTGGATCATGATAAATGATGATGATGATGATTTTTTATGCTTGATGATTGTTACATGATGATAGATGATGATGATGATGATATAATGATGATGATACGGTGCAGGTTACGTGGTGTTCCATCTCGGTGGAGTGATCGTCGTAGGATCTGTTGGACCCGATTGTCCCTCCGTTGTTCGACTACTTCCTCTACAACCGAGGGTGAGCTACGAATCATGTCACTAGATTTCATTCTCAAGTCAAGCTGGCGTAACCTAGGCGTCTCCGTCCGAAAGGGTTGCATCGATAAATATGCATTCAATTGCATATTTATCACCGCAGCTATTCGGATTGTCCGGCGTTTTCCACGGACAGCCGAGGATGTGTAGATTGGGTATGTTCTCCATGTTCTACCCGTTCGAGACAGGATTTGGTGGCGCCTCCCCATTGTTCTCCGGAGCACATTCTCTCGGCTATTTGGCGAGGCGTGTATCTGGAGAACAGCGGGGAAGTGCTGCGAAATTTTGTCTCGAGCGGGTGAAATGGAAACGTACTCAATCTACACATCCTCGAGTGAGATAGGACCCATCTTTACCTATTAGAGATGTAGGTGGATTCAGCGGTAGAAACTGAAAATTTGATGTGATTAATTTAAGTGAATCCTTAATTATGTTGTGTGGTTTGCAAAATAGCGAGAGGATGGCAGATAATCGGTGGATGTACGGTGGTTTTATCCGTCGGAATCGAGTAACATCGAGTGGATCGCGAAAACCGATGTGTATTTGAAGGAGATATTCCGTCGTCAATGAGAATTATCCCACCATGCCCTGTGCGAGATGTGCGGGCGTCACCGTAGAAATCAGGCGGACATGGTGAGCACCTTCGCGCGCGCGGATATATGCCAAACTTTGACATGCCGCCGATAAACATAGCCGATCAGGACCGTGGTAGAGAGGAGGTGATGCGACAACGCATCGATGGATATGAGGACGGCGGGGTCGGGGACATGCTAGATGATGTCATTGTTGCGAAGCGGCCGTCGACACCTTGAGAGAATGAACCGGAGGGCGGAGGCAACGCAAAGGCCTTCTTGGAGGTCTTGGCCTCGTCGAAGAAACCTCTTTATGCGGGTGCGAAAATATCTCAGCTGGATGCCATCTATGGCTGATTGCAGTCAAGGCTGAAATGCGGTGTAGTAGCGAAATGCTTGAAGCATTCACGGGAGTATGGGCTAACAGCCTCCCGAGGGTCATGAACTGCGAAAAGCATATACGATACAAAGAAAATCATGAAGGCACTCTCTATGGATTATGAGAAAATAGATGTTTGCCGAAGAATTGCCTTTTGTTTAGGCACGCAGTATCACGGATGACAAATCTTGTAGGAAGTGCGGTTCGTCTCGATACATTGAGGTGGTCGGTGAGGATGGTGAGAAAAAGCAGCTAACCATCCCGTTAAGGTTCTTGGTATCTTGATTTTATAAAAAGACTGCAGCGCCTTTTCATCACGAAGAGTCGCCAAAATGATGAAGTGGCACAAGGAAGGTATAAGGTACAATCCAAAAAAATCGTACATCCATCGGGAGGAAGCATGGAAGTCATTCGATGAAGAATACCCGAGGAAGCAGCGAGGCTGGGAATGTCGAATAGCCATATCGGTGATGGGTTGAATCCATATGGTATGTCGTCCAATCCATACAGCTGCTGGCCTGTGTTTGTAATTCGCTCAATCTTCCTCCGGTGCCCTAATGCAGCGGAAGACCATGTTCTTGTCGCTCATCATTCCGGGGCCTGACTACCGGGAAGCAATTGGGTGTGTTTATGCAGCCGCTTGTGGATGCTTTGCACCATTCTTGGTACTTTCGAGGTTGACATCGACCGGGATCTGCGGAGAAATTTCTTGATGAAAGTTTGGTTGCACTATTGCATGCATGACTTTCCGGCTATGCTCTATTCTGCGGATGGTGTACAAGTGGTAAGATGCCATGCCGGTGTGCATGCAGGCTCTGCGAATGATTTGGCTGAGTAAGGGTGGCAAGTATGTAGCCTTTGACCTGCATCGGCAGTTCCTCCTCCAGACCATCCAGACGGGGAAGACAAGAAGAACTTCACGAAAGGTCGGGTTGTTCATGAAGTAACCGAGATTCCAACATTTTTGGGGCAGATGTTCTTGCTCAGCTAAAAGCTCTGAAGCCTAAAGTCAAAGGCAAAGGCAAAGCCAAAGACAAAGGCTTGAGGGATATGGTGAGGCGCACTGGCTGGACTCACATTACCCCTTCTCGCAGCTTCCCTATTTCAAGGACCTCAAACTTCCTTACAATATTGATGTGATGCACACGAAAAGAATGTGGCGAGTCCCTTTTCACACGATCCTCAACATTCTGATAAGGCGAAGGATAACGTAAAAGCTAGAGCCGATCAGCAGAGAATTTGTGATAGACCACGCTGAACATGAAGCCTCCCGGTGATCGAAAAAACTGGTTCAAGCGGATCTTGACTTTGTCCTTAAACCGCCGAAAAAAAAAAGTACTTATTTGGCTGAAACAAATTTTGAAGTTCACCGATGGTTATGCATCGAATATAAGTAAAGAGTCAATCTTTCAGCGGGCAAAGTGACCGGTGCGAAGAGTCATGACTACCATGTATGGATTAAGCGGATAATGCGGTGATGGTTGAGGCTATGTCCCGAGCATGTCTGGCGAGTGCTTGCCGAGCTTAGCCATTTCTTCCATGCGCTCTGTGCTAAAAAGTAAGTAAAGAGGTGATTGAAAAATTGCATAAGAAGGCACGGAGTTGATAGTCAAGCTAGAAGATCTTTCCGCGAGCTTCTTTACTCGATGACACATCTCATTCTGCACCTCATGAGCGAGGTATTGTTGGGGCCCTGTGCAAAATCGGTGGCGATCACGTACGAGAGGCAGAACAAGCATCTCCGGCGGAAATGTGGAAACAAAGCTAAGATTGAAGCTTCCATAGCTGAGGCGGTTATCCTAGAGGAGGTGTCGGACCTCGGGACATCATACTATCGGACCACGTTCCCCATCTTCATAACAAGGTGCCTCGATACAATATAGAAGAGCCCAAGTATCAACCCAGGCTCGATCTATTCAACACGCAAGGTGGGAGGGCTGGGGCCTCGAAATCTTATAACATGCCACGACAAGAGTGGGAGGACCTCATGTTCTATATCTTGCACAACATCAAGGAAGTTGAGGAAGTGTGGATGAGGTAATACCACTACACCATTCCTTTATGTCTTCCACATCATCATGTTTCATGTTCACTTAGTCGGTCTAACACGCTTATCTTTTTTAGTGATTTCGTTCAAGAGGAATGGGCGGGAGTGAATCCTCCTCTTGGCGGAGGCACTTACTCTTCTCCGTCATGGAAACCACAGGGCGTAAAAATTTTGTTGCTTGGTTCATGGAGAAAGTAAATTTCCACACTCCCTATTAAATACCTACTTCAACATTTATTAGTTAATCGAACTAATGCGCAACAATTTCCATTATACTTGTAGGAAAAGATCCGAACATATCTATGGATGATGAATTGAGATGGGTTTCCATGGGTTTTGACCCTGCCGTCATGACATGTACAAAGTATGATGTGAATGGGTATCGCTTCCATACAGAGGAGCACCAAAACAGCCGCCCGATCCGAAAACTATAAATCTTTGGAGTGTACACCCCGGTCAAAATTCACTAGACTACTACGGAAGGGTACAAAATATATCGAGGTTAAATTCCGCCCGAGCGTGAGACCCTAAGTCTGCACTGTGTTCAAATGTCGATGGTTCGATCCACGGGAGGGTAAAACATCGCCTTCCATTGGTTTGGTGAAGTTAAACCATCAACCGTCTATCTGGAGCCGATCTCTTCATTGCGGCTACCCAAGCTACACAAGTATATTATCTGCCTTACCCATGCGGAAAGTGTATCTAAAGGGTTGGGAAGTTGTGTTCAAGGTGTAGCCACATGGTAGCTACCAGACCGAATGAAGGCGATTACTACAACATTAACCCCATGACATACGAGGGAGTGTTCTATCAAGAGCAACCTGATGATGATGATGATGATGATGTGGTTAGAAGCGATGGCGCTAGACCATTGGGTGATGATGATGTGGACCCAAGCGTCGACGATGCGGAATGATGGTGAGACCATTGTCAATGAAAATGACATACTTATGCTAGAAAAGTTAAGCGAAGGCGGCGGCGAGGAGGAAGAGCCTCCACCTCCGTCGGACAACGAAGATGATATGATTGATAGTGATGATGAGACGGACCGAGAAAGAGGTTACAACGGTGATGATTCATATGGGTTCTAGCGGATGTCGTTTCAAGTTTAGGAATATGCCTTTTATGCATTTTTATTAATGTGTTTATTATCATGCCTTTTCTTCATTTCATTAATTTACTAATTGCTTTTCTCTTTTCAATGCAGGTTAAGTGGAACATGGGCAAGGGAAGGCCGACGGCGTGGGTTTCCTACGCAAGGTCGTCGGCCTGCCTAGTCGGAGTGGTCGAGCACGTAATCCTCCCCTCGGCTGCTTGCGATGACTCCTCACGGGGAGGTCGAGGGAGAGGTGCCCCTAGAGGAGGAGGCGGGGAGAGCCTCTAGAGGGCAGTCTTTGGGGGAGAGCAACTCTGAGGGGTGTGGCGAAGCAGCGCACCCTCACCGACTTAGGGGTGTTGTCTTGAGGCCCTCCTCTGGTGAGTACCCTCCTCTAGTGAGGTACACTCTAGGGAGGAGGAGGAGGAGGAGGAGGAGGAGGAGGAGGAGGAGGTGGAGGAGGAGGAGGAGGAGGAGGAGGAGGAGGAGGAGGAGGAGGAGGAGGTGGAGGAGGAGGAGGAGGAGGAGGAGGAGGAGGTTGGGGAGGAGGCGGCGAGGAGGGGGTGGTGGCGGGGATGATGGTGGTGACGGGAAGGGGTTGACAACAAGGGATGGCTGCGTGGCAGCATAAAGCTACCAAAGCAGGTTCTGCTCTTGAGGAGCAGTGGCTCATTGAGCCCACGGAAAAAAGTAAGCGGTTCCTTATTTTGCTTGTCACATGCATATTCGGTTGTTATTTATTTTGCTTGTCACATGCTAATAGTTCATTCTTTTGCACAAGCTGGATATATTCTAAAGGGTCCGTATTCCCAGCGGCCTCATCACCGTCTTGCTAAAGTTATCTTGGCGGGGTTGTCTTGTCCGGATCGGTCGAGCAGCCGGACCGTCGGGTTTTGGCCACGAGCTGGGACCAGCAGGAAGCGGCCCTCCACGCGGACCATGAGACCCATGCCAAGGCCGTAACCACTACTTTACAGGTGAGTTCTCTTGAAGCACAAGTCCATTCTAGTTTCATGAATGATTTAACTCATGGCTTCTTCCATTCTTGTTTCATGCATGATTGTAGAAATTCTATCGAGTTCTTCGAACCTGGGCTAGGCGGACCGGATCGTGCTGCGCCAATGCAAGAAGAAGGCCCGCCGGATGCGATCTGAGTGCGCTATGTGGCCATCTCGACATACTACCACGATGTTCTTGGTGTGAAGATGACCAAGGAAGAAGCGGAGGATGGGCATTACCTTGGAGAGGCACGAGTACTTGGCGGTAAGTATAAAAGATTTTTCATTATGCTTTCATTACCATGTGGTACATTTCACCGTTTCATGTTGACATGCCATTATGCTTTTATTATGTAGGTGTGTCCAAATTGGTGTTATGGAAAAAGGCGAGTCTGGCGGCATTGGTGGATCTTTGGTGTGATGGGGCTGGAGCACAGGCGGCTATGAGAATAAAAATAAGGCTAACCGAGGGAATGAGGAGTACATGCTCGGGAAAGCGAAACCACTATCTCCACAAGGCAGTTAATGTATGACTAACCCCATTAAACATTCTTCTTCTTCTATTTACCATCACTTTCTTATGTATGACTAACATCTGTTTGGTGGTGCGGGAGGAGGCCAGGCGGCCGCTCTCGGACATGCAGGCGTGGGAGATCGCCCATCTGCGGAAGGACCCCAAGCTGGCGAGCCCAAGTACTACGGCAAGAAGACCGCGTGGAGGAAGGAGGCCTACTCGCAGCCTATCTGAAGTTACATCTGACACACGACCCCATTCTGGCGGATCACGGGCGACAGGCGGTGGTGAGCATGGGGCCCAAGGAGCACGCAGTCGGGAGGCGGTTCTCGATCTTGTGGTCACTCCGACTATCTCCTACACACAACCGTCGGATCGACCGAGCTGAGCAGCGCATGAGCCAGCCGGTGTCGAGTTCACAGTCCCTCTTTCGAGAGCAACAATGTAAGTATTTTCCCTCTTATCTTCATTGCTCACTCTATTTTCCGCATCTAGTAGTTTTATGAGTTCCATCATGTCATACCGTAGGCCTACAGAGTACACACGCCGGAGACCATGGCGTGGCATCGGAGGATTCATGAACACCAAGTGCGAGAGGATCGCCGGTGGGCGAGGCTTTTCAGAAATGGCGGCGGCGGTGTCCTCGATTGCAGCCGGCACCATGCCCTCCGGCACAACCAGTCTTTGCTGACCTTTGAGGAGTTTGTGGCGCGAGCGCTGGCCCCTCGCGGTTAGTTCATCCCAATCTATTCACCCCAAGCATGTCATGCCTTTCAACACGATCATATATCCCATTAATATGTCTTTTCAACATCCGAGAGCAGATGGATCTACCGTTGGCGGTGGTCTTGTGACACTCCGGAGACACGGGCCGATAACTCCGATCCACGGAGGCGGAGGTGGAGGCGGTCTTAGCGGTAGCGCTGCCGCTAGCGATGACGACACAGGCTTGGCGGTCTTGGCGGTGGCGACCTCCGCGGTGCTCGGCGTCTGGCGCTTAAGCCTAGTGTGTGGTGATGATGCTTGAGATGACTTGTGTGTGGTGATGATCATTTAGAGACTTGTGTGTGGTGCTTTTCTATATGTTTATGCTTATGTTGATTGTGATGATGATCATTTAGAGACTTGTGTGTGTGATGATGCTTATGCTTCGTTCTTTGATATGTCTTTGCTGATATGTCTTTGTTATACATGTGCTTTTATTTGAATTGAATTGATTTGAAAACAAAGCGAGAAAAAAGAAAAAAATTCAGGCGAAACTATGCGGCGGCCTAGCCGTCGGCATAAACTAGCGTGAGCTCGATGGTTGACACGTGGCATCCTATGCCGACGGCCTTGCCGTCGGCTTAGTTCTGCCCCAGGAGTGCCCAGTTGCCGACACGTGGCAGGGCTATGCCGACGGCCTGGCCGTCGGCTTAGTTCTGCCCCAGGAGTGCCCAGTTGCCGACACGTGGCAGGGCTATGCCGGCGGCTGGCCGTCGGCTTAATCTGCCCCAGAGTGCCGATTCCGAAACCGTGGCATGTCTATGCCGGCGGCGCGCCGTCGGCATAGTTCAACTAAAGCGACGGCGGGGCCGTCGGCATAAACAACGGCGAGAACAGCGGCTTCTCGCCGCGTGGCATGTCTATGCAAGCGGCCTCGCCGTCGGCATAGTTCTAAACTAAGCCGGCGGCCGGCCGTCGGCATAGGCACGCCACGTGGCGAGCCGCCGTTGCTCAGCAGTTGACGGCAACCGCCGTTAGGGGATGGCGTTGCCGACGGCAGCGATGCGTCGGCATAGATGTCTGACCACCGTCGGGATAGGGTCTATGCCGGCGGCCATTCTATCCGACGGTCATGCGGGCTACGCCGACGGATATGTTGCCGACGGCCCTATGCCGACGGGGGCCGTCGGCATAGGCCTGTCCCGACGGCTAGTCAGGGCTATGCCGACGGCACTGGCCGTCGGCATAGGGTGCGATTCCAGTAGTGAGGGATGGCCTGGGGGCGGCGGCAAGCCTGTCGGTGGGGGGAGGTTGCGGCGAGGGCGAGGCGATCGCTCCACGGGCGGAGGAGGCCATCGGTTCGGCCTGGGCTGGAGGGCGGCCAGAGGAACAGGTACAAATCGTGGGGTAGAAGATGATGAACGGTTTTCTTCAGGAGGGACGTGGAAGAAGGAACCCTTTTTCGTGAAGAAGGAGATCTAACCGTTTCTTTTTCTTCCAATGGCTGGGTGGAAATTTACTGACCCTGAAAGCAAATTCAGTCCGACTTGGCTCTAGCCATTCCCTTTTTCAAAAGAACTAACTGGAATGAGCAAAAGCGTGACCACCCTTTGTAGAAAAAAAAACTACTCGCTATGTAAACAAATACTCCTATATAAGAACGTTTAAACGCTCTTATTTTTGTTTCTTACAGAGGGAGTAATATTAGAAGCAGACGTACCGTTGCCGGCCAACCGAAGATGCAGGTGGTCACTTGTATAGTCAGCTTTCACCATGTCGACAAGGTCTCCTGTCCAATGGAAGCACTTGGATGCCAGGAGGATGTCGCTCGCGTTGGAGTAAGCATACGCCGTGCAGGAGCAGTTGCGGTCGCAGCCCGCAGCGCACTCCTCGAAGCTCCTGTTCCTCAAGTAGACCAACTTGTCCGGCAGCTTCATCGCCGGCAAGGTCAGGAAGTAGCTGCTGCCGCCGCATCGCAGCGCCTCCTTCCTCACGCACCCTGCTTTGGAGGAGCCGTCGGCCGGCTCGAACCCGTCGAGGCACCTGCACTGCCGGACGTCCTCCCCTTTGACGTCGCAGTAGCCGAACGGCCCGCACGCGCCGTACACGAGGCACCCCTTGCCCGGCCGCTGGAACAGGGGCACCCACGACGACGACGATGACCCCTCGACCCACACCCTGAAGATCACGTCGCCCGTGTGGTCGAGCTTCCAGTGCGACCTCGCCGGGGCCGAGTCGTCGGCTCTGTTGTAACTGAAGTAGGCCACCTCTCCGTCGTCGATGAACTGGGACAAGAAGGATTTGGTGAGGCTGGTGGCCGTGGCGCCGTTCCACACCCCGGCGCGCCAGTAGAGGCTCGACCCTCGCCAGGTCAGAATCTGGAGGCCCGTGCTGGTGTCGCCGCTCAAGACGAACTCGCCGGTGGACGGGTCGTCGGGGCCCTTCCACGCCACGATGCGCGCCGCTACGTGCGTCTTGTAGTTCACCCACAGCTTGAACCCCGGGAGAAAGCTGTCGGTCGGTTGATCGTAGCTCTGCCATATCTCCGTGCCGTTCGGCGACTGCACGACAAAGTTGCCGGTGTCCAGCAGCACCGCCCCCGCACCGGCGGCTCCGCCACCTGATCCTGATCCGGTTCCGGTGGCGGTGACGTTGTTCGTCTTGGTCGCTGTGGTGGTCCACAGGACACGGCCGTCGGAATCGGACAAGACCAGAACAGAGGTGTTGGTCACGACCAGCTTCCCGGGCAAACTGCCCGTGATCGGGCTGTCGCGGTTGGCCACCCACACATATGTTCGCTCCGAGATGTTGTGGTACCATATGCCTAAATATGTGTTGGCGGTGGAGCTTTGCAGGGAGAAGAAGCCAAGGGCGAAGACGCCATTGCTGGAGATGAGCTCATCGCCGAGCGAGAGTGGCTTGGTGGGTGTTAGCCGGTCATCGGAGTTGCAGGAACAAACCAGGAGCAGGAGGATGAAGATGGCCGGGAGAGATGGCATACTCTGTTGCATGCGTTAGTGCATGAGCGAAATGTGGCATAAGACCACGCTTCCCATTCGCAATTCGAAGTTTTGCCCATTATAGCTGACAACTATATTTATATCTGCCGTGAGCCCAAGGGCATCGTTTGCCTTCGGCCGCAGAGCGACCACGGCCTCTCGTTGTTTCTCTGCCGTAGTCAAGTTGCAACTGCCGGACATCGACGGGGTTGCTACTTGCTACCAATAATTTTGCCAGACCTATTACGTAATAAATGCCCTAATTGTAACGTACATAAGGAATGATTTGTCCTCTTTAATTTGCCCCTTCCCATGGGGCCTGCCTTCTCGACTCTCGAGTAATGCTACACATAGGCTGGTCATAGTGGGACGAGACTTGCCTGCTCCCTCCCCGCTTCCCATCCGCTTGCGTCGTGCATTGATTTGATTGGAAGAAAATAAGGCTGCCCATCGAAAATCGGGGAGATGATTAGATTAGAAAAGAAAAGAGAAAAGACAGCCGTAGGATGAAGTGGGAGCACGGATGGGGATAGGAAATGATCCGTCATATGTAACATGTAGCATAGATGCCACATAAGCAAAAATGATGATGTGGCAAGTAGTTAATGAGGAGAGAAGCAAATAGAGTAACATAATATGTTACCATCATATAGCGCTTTCCTATGCATAATGAGTCTAAAAAGTAATAAATGAAGGTAACTATGTTACCACACCTATGACACTACCCACTATGAAGGTAGTAACATAGACTAGTAACATATGTATGTTACTAGTCTAAGTTACTCTCTACTATAGTGGGGAGTAACTTATACTAGTGTCATGCACATGACACTAGTCTAAGTTACTATCTTCATAGTGCAAACTAACATAGTATTAGTGTCATAGAGGACTTCATTAATTAGCTTGTAGACTCATTTTGTCTTGAAAAGCGCTATGTTACAGTAACATATTATGTTACCATTTCTCATTAACTACATGCTACATAAGCAAAAAAATCTCGGAGTGCGCTATATTACTTGCTAAGTTACTCCCACTATGACTAGCCTAATTAAAAATTAGTGTCTGTTATTTGGTTAAGCAGGACGGGCCCCACCACTTAAAATCGGGGGGCCAATTAGATCAGCGTATGTTCTCCACCCCGTGAAAGCTCGTTGGACTTGCGCGTGAATGTAGTATTATCGGTGTCTTCTTTCTAAAAAACAACTTTTGGGTAGGTGTCTTTTAAACCTGGAGGGAGAGAGTATGGCCTTATACTATTTTTTTTGTGCGATTAGAGATTTTTTGGAAGTCAAGAAAATAAATTATATTTTCTAATTCATTGTACAAAAATTTGTTACTGGTGCACCAGATCATTTCTATTTTTACCGAACGCGTTGTTTGATGTTCAATCTGCATCGAACGGCACTTTTTTTCGTCCCGCGAAACTCACTCCGCCGTTCGCGTCCTCGACGTCGTCGTCACATACGACCGGGTCTTCTCAGCACCGGAGAAAAGCGGGGCCCTTCCTCAACCTCCGACCCGTCATCACCTACCTCGCGCAGCCGCGGTACTACCTCACGTGCGCCGCTGGCTCTCCACGGGCCACCGTCGGCACACCACTGCACACTGTCGTGCCCGCCGCCGCCTGGACCGCGGTCCTCGAGGTGGGCGTACGCCGCGCCGCAGCCCGGACGCTACTCCATGGTGCTCGCCAAGTTCCTCGTCCTTGGCATGGACCTCCTCCGGAAGTACTCCTTCTCCCGGAACAAATTATAGGTAACACAATTACACCTAAAAATTGCTGTATGGGTCAGTCCATTCATTTTACACAAAAAGTAGCATGTGCTATAAATTAGTCAAGATACCACTCGCCAAGCCGCAATCGGACGCGCACCAAGACTCCTGCACGTCGGTCGTCGCGGACATTCCCCGGCGCCACCCTACGTACGCCCCTGATCGTCGCGGCCACTGTCCCAACTCCCAAGGACCCCAGCAACGACCTCTGCCTATAAATCCGCCAGGCTCTGTCACTAGCTACTCCAGCCCATACAGCTCCATCGTCCCCGGGAGAGAGGCTGCCGCACGCCGTTCCATTTCATTCCATCCCACCCTTCCAAATTCGTCGATCCTCGAATCGATGGCCGCCATGAAGGTCATTGCTTACCACAGACTATATATCGAGCTTGCATTTCTTGATTTCTCCTGTGATTTTAATCGCGGCATGTACTAGTGGTTAGTTTGATCGGTTGGTTGCTGACGGCTGCAGAAGGTGGTGGTGAAGCGCAAGGCGATCAAGGTCGTGTCCACTCTCTGTGGTCACTTACTTACTCCCCTTCTTCCTCTCTGAATCCGTTCGGCATTGTATCTTGCTTGTACGCATGGAGGTCACTGACTCGTCCACCATACCTCAGCTGACGACGACAACCGGGGCGTCCTTCCCCCCAGGTATCGACGAAATTCTCGTGGACATGAAGGACGACAAAATGACGGTCGTGGGCACGATCGACCCCATCAATGTCGTCCGCAAGCTGGTCAAGCGCTTCTGCAGGGACTCATGTTGAGAAGGAAAAATGGTCTGCCAATTATATGCCTCCTTTCTTAGCTAGTTGAAGGAAAAATGGTCCACCCCATTCGTGGGCTTCAGATTTGATTGAAGGAAAAATGGAATCAGACCAATTTGTATGCATAGTACTATGTGGCTGCTGGGCGGCATGGTCTGAAAGGAATGCTCGTACTCATGGTGAGAAGGGACGATCAGTTCAAGCTTCTGTTAGATGGGCTCTTGATAATGCCGTTGACCTTACAACAGCAGGGGAGACTACCCGACCTGTGGTGACCAGAGAGGAAGATCGCTGGCAAGCACCGGAACAAGGAACTCTGAAAATCAATGTGGATGCGGCTTTTCTTGAGCAGGCAGGGTGTGGAAGTACAGGGCTGGTGGTCCGAGACTCAGAGGGCAGCCTAATTAGAGCGCAGGCCTTGTGGTATCATTTTGCATCAAGTGCCCAGACTATGGAGCTGTACGCTATCCGGGACGGGATTCAACTAGCCAGAGACATGGGTTACTCACGGATATGTGTTGAAAGTGATGCTCAACAGGTGGTTAGGATGTGCAACTCTGAACTTTCAGAGAGAGCAGCGGATGCAGCTGTTTGCCATGAAATCAGAGAGCTTGTGGGAGGTTTTATGTGCTGCGGTCTGGTGTTTGTACATAGGGAAGCCAATGAAGCGGCCCATCGGTGTGCAAAGCAAGCTACAGAAGAGAGGAGGAGATGCTTGTGGATAAATTATATGCCTCCTTTCTTAGCTAGTTGTATTCAGCTCCCTTGTAATCCCCCCTAATTGAGTTATAAAGCTCTTGATTCGCAAAAAAAAAAAAAAAAGCGCTTCTGCAGGGCGCATATGGTCTCCGACTGTGACTGTGTGTGAGGCTATGAGCTAAAGTTATATACCGTGTGAGCTAAACATTCACCGGTTAATCGGTTATACGGAAGCTAGCTGCCCATCTGCTGGTCTTGCCAGATATGGAATGACAATGTGTGGAGAAGAACTAAATAAAACTGCTGCATTTGGGTTTTGAGCGAGTAACTATATAGCGCAAAAGTTTGTTATAACATGGTCCTTAGGGGTTGTGTGGATTGGGCCCGGGTTGGCCCTACAAAACCATGGGCGTGCCAAAATATTGGCACACCCACCATCCAACCACCCTTGTCTCTCCCGTGAACAAAAATGCTACACTACTACTACTACTACTACTACTACTACTACTACTACTATTACTACTACTAGTCTACTACTACTTAATCTTTACATAATCCTCCCAATTAATTTCTCGATAATTCTACACCTATGAAACGTTCTACGTAGGGTTACGTAACCTTCCATAAAATTATATCCCCCCCTGATTTTAACCGCTGTGGGCCCCAACTGCAAATCCTGGCCCAATTAACAAACCTCACATCAGCTTTTACGTGGAATATGAACGTCACATTACGTATGTGTAGCATTGCTCTTAATCTCTCACCCCCTGAATTCAACTGGGTGGGGCCCTCTCCCCTAATTTCGTCCAACAAACAAATGCCACCTAGCCCGTTACGTAATTACATACGTGTAGCAGAGCTCCTCCCATGAATTAGCTTTTTCTAGCACAACTCTATAGGTTTTTATTGATTGATGATCATCGGAATACAAAGTGCATCATGTGGTAGACCCAGCCAAGTGTGTGTACACTGGTCTAAATAAGATGTAAACCTAGCTAGATATTGGGCTTCATAGTTCGAGCCTCTTTTTTCCATGGACAAAGTTACAGAGAGTAATAGAAGATTTCAGTGCTAAAATTTCCTTGACCATCACTTCATATTTTCCTCCTTTCCGTAGCGCGATGTCGTTCACCACATTCCGACAGTCTGACCCTAGATGCAATCTCTAAAGATAGAGATCCATAGCCAAAGCAAGACCCTCGCGACAGGCCAAAGGCTGAAGGGTAGACGGGTGTGTTACTCCCGGTAAAACAAGAGTTGAGGCTCCCAGATATAAACCTTGATCATCCCTGCAGACAGGGGCAGCCAAACCAGCCTGTCCCGACGACCTAGAGAGACCCGATCAACATTAACTTTCACGGAGCCCTGAAGGTGGAAACACCCACGCTGAATCATCGCCCGCCGGGTAGTCGTGAGTAGTCGTGAGTAGTCTTCATTGAAAGATACCCTCGTGAGTAGCTTTTCGGCGGCTTTCCCGTACCGAACGAAGCCAGAGGTTCCGTTGCAGCGTACATTCATTCCAGACGGCGGGGAGCAGGCGACGCGACGCGCCGCGCCGGTGACGGCCGGCGGCACGGAAACATGCGGGAAACTTGAGAGCCCGCTCTTCTCTCGTCTCGTCCATTCCATCTCCATCGGCGATCTGCCTGTCCGGTCCGGCATTCATTGTCCATTCCCCCGCTGACCGCACATCGGGTAGCCACCCGAGCTACTACCACATGACAAACGCAAGAGGACACACACCGGCTCGGCCGTGCCATGTCACGCAGCTGCAGCTGCATGCATGCACAGTTCCTCGCCTCCATCCCTCCCCTGCACCAGCGTTACACCGTCTCAACCATCAACTAGCTGCACAGTGTGCCATGTGCGTGCGTGTGTCGGTGCCGGCGTGTGCTTGGGCACAGCCAGTGCGGTAGTCGCTCTCCACCGGATTGGATTCATATATTCAGAACAACTCCATCACGCCGATCCAAATGGACGCACGTTTTGTTCATTTTTTGTCTGTTTGGGTTGGCCCGCGGATGCTAATATCTGTTTTTTTATTTGGGTTGACGCATACACCCAACGCTGGCCCGACGTATTTTTTTCGAGCAGATTTAGAAAAACACGGCAAACACATTCAAACTTAGCATAATTAAACATTACAGCCGGTCAACCGCTCGCCAAAATCCACATAAACATTAATAAACCATAATTAAAAAAAGTGCGGCAGGTTGACATCGTCATACGGCAACGGCTGCCGGTACTGCCAGTGCCACCACGCCTGGTACACCGATATGTTCAGTCGCTCCTTCACGGGGCGCGTAGGCGGCGGCGGAGGAGGAAGAGGAGGAGGCGCGCGAGATGAGCCGGTGCCGAGCGTGACCTTCCTCTTGCCCTTGCCGCTGAAGAAGCCCATGGCACTAGGGCTTGCCTGTCGCCGGCAAGGGAGCACACGGTGCCAGATGTAGACGGGGAGAGCTCCACCCAGCCGCACGCGTGGATTGAAAAAGGACCTCCAGTAGCTTCCACTCATTGATGCGTGGGCCCACTGTATGCGGACGAGACGTGCATAATGTACATACCACCCTTCCAGATCCTTGTAAAGCAGCACCCTCTGCATTTATCTTCTTTATAAGTTTCTCAATAGAACCAAACTCCTCGTCAATGGCCCAGCCAAGTTTGCCATGAGGTGGCTCACCACCACCCTCCTGTAAAGCACCAAACATTTTAACTATTTGAAATGGTGAAAGTCCTAACAAAAAAAAGAGAAAGAGGGCAGGGCTGTGGTTGAGCAAAAGGGTATCGGTTAGATACTTACGTTAATAGGCTTGAGGTTCTTCCAGAAGATTGAATGGTTAACATGACATGCAACATGGTAAATGGCCTACATTAATAAATGATAGGTTTAGACGACGACAACAACAATAAAGCCTTTAATAAGTTGGGGTAGGCTAGAGGTGAAACTCATAAGATCTCGCAACCAACTCATGGTTCTGGCACATGGATTGCAAGCTTCCACGCACCTCTCTCTATGGCTAGTTCTCTGATAAAAAATGATAGGCTTAGACGAATGTTATATTTACAATGTCAAGCCAATGAATTCATTCCAGGTCATCATTTTTGTAGAGGTTCATAGTTTGAGCCTCTTTTTTCCATGGACAAAGTTACAGAGAGTAATAGAAGATTGCAGTGCTAAAATTTCCTTAACGATCACTTCATGTTTTCCTCCTTTCTTATAGCGATGTCGTTCACCAGGTTCTGACAGTGACGCCACATGCAATCTCTAAAGATAGAGATCCATAGCGAAAGCAATCTCTTTGTGTACATTTTCGTAAAAAAAAAACAAGAAGGGAGGCGCCGCGCTAAACGTTTAAAGTCTTAAATCACGTATCAATCACGAACAATCGGCGTATATTCACACGAACACACGTGTAATTTGTGTGTCTCTATGCATGTGCCTGTTGTAGTTTAGAACACCACCTAGGGTCCCCTTATAAGGTGGTCCGCACCTCTTAGCTTCAGCTGGGTGGGACTAAAATTTGTGCATTGCTTTCAGATCTCATAATATTATATGATGGCACTGTACCAAGACACATGAGTTGGACCTGAGTGCATCACATCCCGTCATATGACCCAACCCAGGACGACTTGTGTTGAGACAAAAGACAGCATTCTTCATTTGCATGTGTTATCTGTGACAAGTTCCATTGCCTAAAAAAGATCTGCTCATTAAAAATAAAAATTCTACAACTAGTTCTAGCCACCGATTATTGTATTCCCTCATTCCCAAAAATTAAGGCACATTTAGATGTTTTCTGGTCTTCACCTCACAACTTTGACTATGGGCGTGTTCGGATCTTCTCCCTCTCCAACGATTGAAAAAGCTGGAGTTCACATGTTTACAACATCCTGTCACCGCTAAAGATACCGGTTCACTGGTCATGCTCGAAAAGTAGAACCTGTCGCTACAGGAGCGACCCCCCTTGCCTCGTTGTGCACTTATTGCCCTAATTGGGTTGCTTCCAGCCGGCCCAGTCTGCACTGAATAAGGCCACAACCCTCCTAGTAGGGTTGTAGTGCTGGAGAACTGTCGAACGCATCTGAGATATGTGAAGTTTTGTGAAGTTAGAGGACATCCGAACACGCCCTATGATTCTCATTTATTATATGTCTACAACATTAGAACAAAGATATGAAATAAAATTGTTTTGCAAGGCAAATACGATGATACCATCTGTACACCTTCAATCCATGTACATCAAACATCATGCAAAGTCGAGTGCGCCCTACATTTTGTGAAGGTGAGAGTGACTAACATTCATATAGTTATCAATTCATCTTGGTTTGGCCGCGCTTCATTATAAAGCACAAAAAGAAAAGGTTCCACACAGTGGCATGGAAATCAATTTCTTCTTAGTTTGTCTAGCATTACTGCCTACAATAGGAAGTCCATATATTGTTAGCTACCATGACTATCAAGTTAACTAGATTCACCATCAAGTTTCCTACCATCACTAGCAACAACAGACAACAGAGGATCAACTGTATATGACTTCATAGTATTATAGGCAATTTAGAAACAACGACATTCGAGCAATAACAGTAGGCAACTTAAAAGCGCCGGGGATCAAGTTAGAAGAATGTCGGGCAAAATTAACTAGAACAAAAAATTTGGTGAAGTTGGCTATTTATAGCACTAAAGTTACCTCCAGTAGAACGAAAAATGCTTATGAAGGTGATGTGATGTCATCTACCTCTCAAAGTTGTTCACTATTAGTAGTGAGTGCAAAATAAGAAGCGTTTGGAGAGATGAGGACCAAATTTAATGATGACACGGGGTGCCAATTACCATTTATGGCAGGTGATGCACCCAGTGCCGTGTGGTTTTTTTTGGTCGCGTACCGCGTGCGCTGAGGAAGCCTAATTAGTACAGCTGCACTAATAAGTATTTGGGTTGTTTGTTTGGTTTGCAGAGTTGACCTACCTACCGTACTGAACTGTCACCTTTCACAGCTCGTTTCGTTTTGCTTTTTTGAGCTTCAGTACAGACACAAGCGCTAATATACACACGCATACACTCACCTCTATGAACGCACACACGCACACCCTATCCCTGTGAGCACCTTGTTTCGTTTCGTGAACACACTGGATACAGCGGGCGAGTAGTCGTGTCTTTATACGGTACGTACGAGGTACAGCGCGCGCGCGCTCTGGTTTATTAACCCATCTCGACCTGACACGAACTCGGCCGGGATACGAGCTAGCAGGATTTGCATGTCTGGATCTGTCCTAGCTAGCAGCTAGGGGAATAAAATGGTGGATCCATCTTTCTTCGACTAGAGGAACAAGTCAGCATTACGTGGTACACACAGACATACTCCACTCCGTGACAGCATTACGTGGTGCTACTCCCGTTCCGACTTTGAGGCGGATTAAAGATCTCGGTTATCCTTTTCAATCAGCCGAATCAATTTACACCACTTCGTGCCATGCATGAGATCGAGGTCCAAGTACGTACGTATATTATCCTGTATGAACATTACGTGTACTCCTGTTCCAACTTTTGAGGATTAATTATACTCTCGAACCAAATCGATCACACCGTACACACGTCATGGGCCACTCCTCCTCTCGCGTCCCGTCACGCCGTACTAGCCAGTAGCACAGTACACCTTGCCCATACCCGTCATCCGTGTATATATACGTGATTGCTCATCGCTCTACTCCATTCCATTCCCTCCTGACCAAACCTCGCCCCTGAAATCAATGCGCCGAAGAATGCGGTGCAGAGGAGCAACTACCCTCATTCTCGTCTTCTTCCTCTTCGCCGCCGGCGTCTTGTTGGCCGTCGACGGGTCGAGACCAGGCATCGTCGACTTCGCCGGCAACAGGTGGCCGTCGATGCGCTCCGGCGGCTACGAGCTGCCGCGCGCGAGGCTCATCCCGCCCTCCGGCCCGTCCGAGGGGCACAACTCCGTCGGGCCGGACGAGCAGCAGCTGGCGATCGGGAAGCCATGAGATTGATCAGCTGGATGCTGCTGCCTGTCTAGCTCTCTCCTCAAGGTTACGTTAGACTTGTGCACTCACGTGCCTGATGGCCATCAGAGTTTGTCGCTTTTTTTTGCTCGACATTTTCTTCCTCTTTGTGAACATTCCACGGTTAACCACTGTTAGATTAGATCTACATACATACTGCAGCTCGGTTTGGCATTTGCATTGAGTGTCCTTGATTAAATACTTTGCATATATATCCATCATCGACTAAAAACTCAATTCTCATTCCGAGACTCCCCATTCTTTTCAAAATTGTGCCCATCAAAAAGAAGTGCACAAAGAGTTTGGCAGGGTGAGTGAATCTTCGGCCGTTTGTCATCTACCGCCATTATTGCTGCCAACGTATGTACTGTAGCTACAATGCCCTGACCTCCGCCTTCTTTACCTACCACTTCTTTCTACGTCCACATACTACTTACCAAGTTGTAGATTGCCTGCATAAAGTTACCCCCAAACACAAATGTACGTAGTCACTTTTCTTCACGCAAAAATGTGTCCTACGTGAAAGAACACGTCGATTAAGCACATATACGTACTCAAGATTTGCCTGCAAGAGGTGGTGATGCTAATAATTGGTGAGCAAAAAAGGCAGGTGGCGACCGATGATGGATGGATGGTTGCGATGGCACAGTGAAATATATCTGTCTACTACTCCTCCTGATGCTGCTGCTATATACTCCCTCCGTCCGAAAATATTTGTCATCAAAACGAATGAAAATGGATATATCTAAAACTAAAATACATCTAGATACATCCATTTCAATGAAATTTCAATGAAAAGTATTTTCGGATGAAAGGAGTACTCCGTATAGAGTACTGTAGCATGCATCAGTCAGGCAGGTGATGGCCCTTTGCATGCTTGCTTGACTAGAGAACTCAAGTCGTACTACGTGCTATACTACTACCACTGGTCTACTAGCTACACAAACATTATATGGGAAAGAATGGAGAGATCGTCCACGAGCACGATGTGCGTGTCGTGATGTACTGTGGTGTACAACTCACTGACGAGAGAGATCGGGGATGGACTGGATGGATGCGTGGTCGACGAGCGTGAGTGGTACGCACCTACGTACAGTACTTGTGTTGTGTGGGAAAAGAAAAGACTTGTCGCACGGTACGCACGTACTCCCTCCGTTTCAAATTACTCGTCGCTGAAGTGGATGTATCTAGAACTAAAATATATCTAGATACATCCATACGTGTGACAAGTAATTCGGAACAGAGGGAGTAGTAGATGTGGGAAAAGAGAAGTGCACGTTCTGGTGTGATCCAATTGTAGCGCGCCCAAGATTTGACTTCATTTTCGTACAAAGCCCGACCGACTTTTGCAGCAAAGTTCGTTATCAACTCGCAGCTGAAACCCCACAGTGTAATGTTTCAGTTTTTGAAATCATGGTTTTTCTCGTTTTGGTTCAGAAAGAAAAAAAAAGAGGTCCAAACCTCTTTCACAAAACACCATCTGTTTCTAAATGCAAGATGTTTTAGCAATTCAAAGTTTGCTGCTAAAATGTTTTGCTTTTAGAAACATAGTACATTTAGAAATAAAGGTAGTTCCTCCGTTTCAAAATAGATTACTTAACTTTGTACTAACTTTATATACACAAATCTAGTAGACGCGACGCTTTCTTTTCCTTCTACAAAGGCGACCGGGTCAAAGCCTTCTCTACCTCGATCTCTATTGGTGAGCCCGTGGATTTGTCTCTCCTCTATCAATCGCTCCGGCGGCGGAGGGGGCAATCCAAATGCCTCGGCTCCAACTAGTTCATTGGCTGGCTCTGTGGGTAAATAAAACTCAGAGTATCGCCGTTCAGGTGTGAGTAGTGGCACGCTGAAGATTTGAGTTCATTTTTCTCACGCCCGCCCGCGTAGGCTTGTTCGGCGCAGGAAAAGGCCTGTACTGCGCATTACAAAGTGCTCAGGTTTATTTTAAATTTTGGGTTTTGGATTATGGCCTTTTTTCTTCTGAAGGGACATCTAAAAGCATCTTATATTCGATATTTTTTTCATTGATTAACGACGCCTAGCCAAAATCACTCTCAAACCGGTCCAGGGTTGTTTCTTGTCCTGTTTTCAATGTTTAAGGTCGTAAAATAGACGGTTTCATATTTCAGGGTTGTATGTCAGATCTTGATGGCAGCTCAAGGTTGTAATATGTACCTCCCTCTTCCTAGGTGGACTCAAGGAAAAGGAAAAAAAATTGAGGGTGACATCACAATATTTATTCAGCAGTGGTGATAGAGAAATGTTTCCAAGCTGGCCGAGAGTTCGTTTGAAGATTATCATCCAAAATCAGTAGGACAGCAGTAAGATCAGATCAATACTACACACCCAAATCAGTAAAAGCATGCTTGGTGTGCACGTAAACTTTACCACAACATCGAAAGCTCGGCAGATTATTACCACCCATCCGTACTAATACGTGCACACAAGAACAGCAACAGCACCAGCGAATGAGTTTATTGGCCACGCAGCCATCAGCCACTGTAACAAGTACCAAAACGGACAGGCACTGTTGTGCGCATTAGACAGTAGTCCACCTCTATGCAATGTACAGACGAATCCCGGGAGTGGAATAGTGCCCACTTTTATTACTGCATATACAAAGATCCAACAGCGGGGAACTCAAGAGCGAGCAAAGTGCTGCCTGTCTACTCATCAGACAAATCACGCAAGCACTTTCTCATACTCTTCTCCAGCATACTTCCAGTTCACCACCTTCCAGATGTTGGTCAGGTAGTCCGGCCTCACGTTCTTGTACTGCAATCACAAATAACAATATACGCTTAGCACTGGGAAAGACCTTCCGATTTCCATCCACCTCGTCAATAAAATAAAAATAAAATAGTTCAATTTAGAAGACCGGCGGAATAAGACTTTAGTTGCTGCTCCGCCATGCATTAAACATTTTTGGCACATATGTTCAACACAATGGTTGATATGCTGGGTTGACAATTGTGATATGATTCTTTCCCGTTTCGGGCTACATACATCTAAATCTACCACAACAGGGGCCGTGATCTTGCATTATATCAGTGCAAAATTAACCTTCATATGCAACCATGTTTTCCCTACCTTTTTGACATATAACCATGGAGCACACACTGATACCACTCCTATTCTACTCGTGTTTTCTTTTAAAGGGTTCTACTAGTCTTGCATTCAGCAAGGGCAAAAAAACAAGTTAGGCTATCCGAGATTTGCTGGGCTTTGTAGAAATACAGTCGTGCCATAGGGAATGCTGTGATTCCTACAGTACTGGGAATTAGCATGTCCAAAATGGTGGGATAGTTTTCAAGCATTAGCCTCGTCACAAAAACACTACTGATACAGAACAATGGGAAAGAATAAAGAAAAAAAAAACAAGTGGACCAAGTGAAATCTTATCAAATACGATTGTACGAGGCATATACATTCTAAAAAAAGAAGGATGGCAACATCAGCAAAATAACAGCTCGTTAAAGCAAATAGAATAGCCTTCAGTGCCAACATGAGATTACCTGCAGGTAGTACGCATGCTCCCAGACATCAATTCCCAACAAAGGATGCAGGTTTGACCCTTTGGTCACAAGAGGGTCCTGCAAGGTCCAATAAGTAAGTTGTATGCACATGAAAACTACCTCAAAGTTGAAGCATGAAAACGAAAAAAAAACTCCTGCCAACCCCAGGCACCACACAGGGGGGTTATTTGCAGTGCCATACACAAAGTTTCCACATGGCAATAAAAACTTCTTAAGTTGATCAAACTAGGATGCAAAACAAACTATAAATGCCTTCGTGTAGATTGTGAGGGTTGCAATTTCACATAGCTCAGCTAAAAATATATTGGTCTTTTCAAGACGCTAGGTGCAGAATTCAAGGAAAAAACAAAACGAAAGGTATGCAAATGTTTAGAAGTCAATGTATAAGATTTGCTTTAATGTCAAATATTAATGAAACTGAAGCTTGATATCCTTTTTATCTCATAAAGAACTCTATGGCCTTGCAGCAGGTGACTACTGAACTCCAGAACACAACCCCTGTTTGTCATATCGTTTGTTTTTCTACCCTGTTTGCCACATCAACAGCCCCAGAAATTAGTTCCCATGGCATGTGTACTGCTTTTACTGAATATCCTACTACTTATGAGATTTCACTAGTGACCATTTCTCCATCAATTAAAAACCAACAAAAGTGAGGATGACATATGAGGCCTGGGGTTACATCGCAGTGACAACTCGGTGATCTTTTCAACGGTACAGAGCACTGAGAAATATCACCCTTTCAGAAATATGGTTATCTTTAACTGCATACTTAGTTGCTTATGAATGGATTAATTACTGATTCTTCCAACAAGCATTGGCATGATAACGTGAAATGGTAGAAATGAATTGAACTGTAAATTAGTGCGAAGACTGTATAAACTGTCCTTTAGGAACAGTATGATCCAAGTAAGGATGAGAACTTTCACCTGATTAGGAGTAGTTTCAACTGAAAGCCTTTTGGCCTCTTTATCCAAAGCTAGCCACTGCATAACAAACATGTGAATATTAACAAAGCACCTTGACCAGATAAAATACTGTGTAATGCGGAGGAGACAGTGCATAATGTACATACCACCCATCCAGATCCTTGTAAAGCAGCACCCTCTGCATTCATCTTCTTTATAAGTTTCTCAATAGAACCAAAATCCTCATCAATGGCCCAGCCAAGTTTGCCATGAGGTGCCTCACCACCACCCTCCTGTAAAGCACCAAACATTTAAACTGTTTGAAATGGTGGAAGTCTTAACAGAAAACAAAAAGAGAGAGAAAGAGAGTGGGGCTGTGGTTGAGCAAAAGGGTATCGGTTAGATAGTTACGCTAATGGGCTTGAGGTTCTTCCAGAAGATTGAATGGTTAACATGACCTGCAACATGGTAAATTGCGTACATTAATAAATGATAAATGATATGCTTAGACAAATATTATATTAACAATATCAAGCCAATAAATTTATTCCAGGTCACCATTTTTTTGTAATCAAGAGGTTCAGCATCACGTCCTTACGAATTCTCTAGTTGCACAGCATTTCTTGGTATTGTTAAGAAATTAATAGTTACGACATCATAAAACGAAGTGAGAAGCCATGATGAATGCGTACGAGTATTGACGGAATTATTAGCATAAGCATAAAATTATACCTCAGATTTGTCACATGGTAGTATCCTAAATTCCTACTTAATGTGCAGATATGAGCAGGGAATAGAATCCAATAACACTCAAACTGTGTGTCTCAGTAGCTAAGGATGCACGCATAAAAACTATAGTTTGGCATGGCTACATCAGAAGTAAAAAAGGTGTAGTCAAAGGTATTAATCGAGCCACGAAGCGTCACAAGCACCTAATCCCCAAATGTAGAAGTTCTACCAGTTTCAAATCCCTAGATTTTTTTAACAAAATTAAAAGGAAACCTACAGGGCAATACTCGAGGTTGAATAGGTTGAGACATGGTCGATTTTGCGAAAGAAGTAATTAAGCAATGGGCATGTCAAGCAATTCTTTCAAACTAAAAACCAAGTGAAGTAAAACACAAAAAATCTCAGCAGCTCATGGATTCATACTTTTATAACATTGTCACTTATACTGTTTGTCAGCATCAAGCACCAGTATCAGTAATTCAAAAAAATATGAAGCCCAGCATGTCCTAAAATTCAGCGCAGTTGACAACATCAGTGCTAGGAATATCTCAATTAACCAACCAATATACACATGAACATCCACTACGATGACCCCTTCAACAGCTACAACTTGCAAACCAAGTCACAACTATGATTATGGATGAAACACAAAAAAATGTATTCCCAGACATCCCTAACTAAATTATGCATATAGCTAATGATACTAACATAGTAATATAGCATCATGATTAATAAAGAACTTGCAGTTAAGCATCCATATGGGAATGAATCCATAAAAGCAGTTGTACCAAAGAAAGAACCATAAAAACACAATCCGGTTAACACCAATAAACCAAATAACAATGCAGAAGCATCTCTTGTGACGTGTTTGTGCTGTTTACATCCAGATTATTAGAGGCACTAGAGAAGCTGATTACAGGATGACCTCAAAGGAAAGTGTCTTTCAAGTTCACGGAACGCCCTACCTAGTCACGGTTTCAAAATACTTCCTCCGTATGGAATTTTAGTGCTAGATACATCCATTTGAGAGTCAACTAATTCCGGGCAGAGGGAACAATAATGAAAGCTCGAATGAAAAAACCATTTTCTGTCCAAATTTGCCATCTGTCCCATATTAATTGTTGCTCAAACGGATGCATCTAGCAAGCGACAATTAAAATATGGGACGGAGGGAGTAGATTCTATTCTTGGTTAACAGCCCAAAAAGGCCCATGAAACCATGTGCCAAGGATAATGCTACTAATGAATTGTAGTATTCTGCTTGGTTATCTTTAATCACTAGACCACCACAAGGTTCAGAGATGCTGCTGGGCGCCGCTGAATCGCCTAAATAGGATGAGTTGAGCGAGGTTTCACAAAGACAGAAACTAATCGACAACGAATGACGGCCGGTCACGGGTCTCACGGTTGCGCCACGATGCTGCCTTATCTCTTCGATTATTATGTTTTGTTTGTTATTCACTCTGTAGATGCTCGTCTGGTACTCGATAACGCGCTAATCCCCGCATCAATTCCTCTGGCCCCGTACTAGCAATCGAATCAAAGGAGCATCCGAACGAATCTATGGGGGCATCCAGATGAGAAACGCTGTAAAAGGGTCTTACCGCCGCCGTTGAACTTGATGGCGCTCTGGAGGTGGACGACGGCGGACGCGTCCCCCTTGCTGACGGCGGCGTCGAGCTGCTCGAGCGCCTTGTTGTAGTTGGCGACGTAGGTGGCGTGGTGCTTCTGGTGGTGCAGGCGCATGATCTCGCCGGAGACGGCCGGCTCCAGCGCGCCGTAGTCGTAGGGGAGGTCGGGGAGCGTGAACGTCGCCACGCCCCTGGCGCCGCCGAGCGCCAGGCCTAGGGTTTTCTTCGCGGCCAACGTGCGGAGCGCCATGGCTTAGGTGTGTTTGGTCTCTGGCGTGTGTGGGGAGGGTTTGGGGAATGGGGAAGGGGGATCTAGATGCCGCGGCGATGTGCGGTGCGGTGGGTAAGATGATGCTTCCAGACAGACCTGGCCAAACGGGCCAGCCCGGCCCATCATAATCGTGCCTGGCCCGGCACGGCCCCCCAGGGCACGATTACTATACGGGCCGTGCCGTGCTGGCCCACGTGCTGCGCCTCCAGGCCCAGGCATGGTCCAGTTAGTAAACGGGCCGGCATGTTAGCCCGTTTAGCACGCTGAGCCGCATATTTAGGCATATTGGGCTATATTTTAGGTATACATATATAAAAAAAATCGAAAGCTATATAAAAAATATAAATGGACCGTGCCGGCGTGCTCACGTGCTGGCCCATTTGGCCACCTACACTTCCAGACCTGGCCATATGGGCCGGAGGCCGGCCTGGCCCGGCACAACACAACACAGCCCAGCTATAAAGGATCTTGCATGGGATGGAACCGACACTTGTCTAAAAACTTTTTTTTTCACGAATACGCGAAGCTTGTGTATCATTTATTGATAGGTAAAAGAGTTTGTGTACAAGGAAAGTGTGTGTGGGGGGGGAGGGGCGCTAGAGAACTACGTACACAAGGAAGGCGCAACCGCTAGCGTGAGCATGACAGAAATGGGTGTGCTCAGTCCCCCCCCCCCCCCTAAAACAGGCAAACAACCTACGGCGCAATAGATGCCAAGCCCTTGGCTCCCGCTTTGATCCAGGAGCGCCCCTCTTCACGGATGTCGTTGCAGAGCCGGGCGAATGAGGCAGTGCCGCCGTCAAAGACGCAAGAGTTATGATGCTTCCAGATGGACCAAGCGATGAGCAAGATGAACGACGAGAGGCCTTTCCGGGGCGCTATATGTGGTCTCATGCCACCAGTCGAGGAACCGCATGAAAAAAATGCCACAGCTGTCGGAGATTTGTTTTTTAGGAACTAGCAATCGGACGCCGCTTGCTGGGAGAGCTACATATCGTGTGTCCTAAGTAGGTCATGCCTCTGCCAGGAGGCAAATGAGTTGGTCCAATAAGGATCTCGGGGGAAGCGGTTTTTCAGGGAAGCTTCTAATTGATTTTTCGTGTGTGTTTTTCCTGTTTGTTTTTGTGGTGGTTTGACCGTCTTTTGCATGTTTTTCTTCATGTTTGTGGTGGTTTATGTTTTTCTTTCATCCTTTTTTGTGTTTCTTCATTGGTTCTCATTGTTTTTTCCTTTTTTCAACATGTTTCTACTTTTTTCAATACACATTGTATATTTTTGTATACATGCGATATGTTTTTTTGATAAACATTGATTATTTCTCAAATACACGATGTACTTTTTTTACAAATACATATTTGTGAGCATTTTATGAATGTGTGTTAATCATTTTTCAAATACATGTTGAATTTTTTCAATGGTAAAAGCATGTTTTTATCTAGGTGAACATTGTTTTTACATTGTATAAACTTTTTAAAAATAGTCACGAACATATTCTTAGAAACACGTGATTTTTTTAAAATATGAGTACATTTCTTTTGAATTACCCAAATACCGTTTTTTACATTGTAACCACAAACATTTTTTGAAACAGGTGAACATTTTTTATTGCCAGTAATATATTGTTAAAGTTGGCGACATTCTTTTAACACTGCATAAACAATTGTTTTTAAAATTGTCACGAACATGTTTTTGAAACGTGTGAACATTTTTTATGTACATATATTTTTTGGACATTTTGAAAAAGTTTGGCAAACATTTTTAACACTGCATAAAAATTTTAGATACAAGTATACATATTTTTGGATATTTCAATATGTAAGTAAATATATGAAGATAAAAAAATAAAAATGGAAGGGATGCGAACAAAGCAGCGACATTTCGGGGTGACACTGCCCTCGGGAGCCGCGCCCTACTGTTGTGCCGTGACTATAGCTGGGAGCCACTCGGCTCGGGTCCATTTCATGCTAAGATAGTTGGACGCGTCCTACTTTAGGTGAAATGAGCTTGTTTTTCACCGTGCCCACTGCTTTTCTATTTTTGTTTCTTCGTTTGCTTTCCACTGGGTTTTCTCCTTTTTTCTCTGTTTTCAACTTTTTTTCTTTCTTTTATCGGTGTTTTTCTTTGGTTTTCTTTCTTTATTTCTTGGTTTCATGTATTTTTATTTTGTTTATGTTTTTTTCTTCGATTTTGCTTCTTTCTTTCTTGTTTTTGTCAAATGCAAGTTTAACATTGTTTTAACATATGGTTAATTTATTTTCTATACACATTTTATGTTTTCCAAATGCTTGATTAAATTTTTATATAGATGGTCAAAAATTTCATCATTTTTAATAGATGATCAACATTTTTCTAAACACAATTAATATTTTCCAAATGCCATATTAACATTGATTCTTTCAAGTACTTGTTAAAATACATGATAAAATTCATCATTTTGAATACATGGTCAACATTTCTTCTATGCACATTTAACATTTTCAAATTCTTAATCAACATTTTAAAATATTTTCTCAACATTTTATAGACATGATAAAATAAATTCATCATTTCTGTAATACATAGTCAATATTTTTGTAGAGACATTTAAGATTTTTAAAATGCTTGATCAACATTTTCAAATAGCTTTCAACAAAATTCCAAATGCTTGATTAACATTTTTGAAATACGTGATCAAATATCTTATACACATTTTTGTATATGTGATAAACATTTTATCTATACACATTTAACATTTTCAAATGCTTGGTCATTATTTTTAATTTATTTTTCATATATTGTTTTTCTAGTATATATATATATAATATTAGAAATATTGTAAAGTATTAACATATCAAAAAACGAAAACAGAAAACATAAAAAAGAAAAGGAAAAAAGGAGGTTGTGGCCTCCCACGTTCCCCTTCAAGGAGCGCCCCGTATACCTGGCCGGCAACCAGACACCTCGTCCAGGTCGCCGCCGCTCTCCTCACTGCTCTCGGCGCCGCCGGCGCTGTCCCGCCCGTCATGCCACCGCCACCAGCGTGCGTCTCCTCCTCCGCCTCATCTTCCCTCGACCTCCCCTCCCCTGACAGCAGGCCGGCCCTAGCATGCGACCGGCACCTCATCGCGCCACCGCGGTCACCCTCCCCAAATCCCCACTCCCCCTACCACCTCCAGATGCGCCGGCCCGCACCGCGCCCAACGTCGCCGGCGTTCATTCCCACCAGAGATCTGAGGTCGAAGCAAAGTCAACACCCAACCCGGCGCGTCGCCGCGGGCTACCCCGACGGAGACGGAGCTCCACCTGAGTCGATGGTAACTCATTTCCTAGCATACGCATTCTCGTTTACCTGCCGCTGTACTTGTGAACCCTTTACCTGTTGTCATACGTACAACGGCAATGATGCTACGTACGTAGATAGCTGAAATCCTGAATATTTATGTCACTCCCGTGTTAATTTCTCTGCTCGCCGTGCAGGTCAAAGCTCCCGGATAGGCATGGCTGCCACATATTTCTTCATGACAGACTCTGACGGTCTCCGGGCGGTGGCTGCAGATGTCAATCAGGCTCAGCCATGACTATAGCCTGTGAGGTTCATTTCTTGATCTTCAATTCCTCACGGAGACCAGCAGCAATGCTGAATAATCATCTCTTACACCTCTTTGTTTTTGTGTCACTTACCTTTCCTATCATTCATGTCCGGCGAACTGGATATAGGACGCGTGCGTGCTTATGTGACAAGCCACATCAGGAATACCAAAACTCTGGGGCCTGTTTTGGCTTGCTACCTCGTGTATTTGAACCCTCCAAGCAAACAGTCCCAAGCATATCTCCTTACTTTGCTCTTCACAAGCATATGCAGAAGAAGGCCTCATATGTATTGGTTCTGTCCCTGGTCTGCAAAAATCCACACAGAGACCAGTAGGAATGCTGAATAATCAAACCCGTGCGACACGTGGTCCTGTGTCATCCGTCCACCTGAAAATTCGATGCAATGTATACATGTTTTTCTATGCATCTAGAATTTGCGACTTACACATACACGCACACCCCTTGGAAAATTGGAGTGCAAAATTCCTGTATAGCACCATCTGCTAGTCATTATCATTTGGCTCTGACTTACTGCAACAGCTATCTACAACTAGTGGATCTAGAATTATCCTGGACAAGCCGGGTACTCCACACCGCAGAACTGTAAACCTGACCAACTAGAAGGCACAGAAAAGTCCGGCCAATGTTTCCACTTTATAGTTTTACCTCTTGGGGCAAACAATCCAAACCATCTTCATACATACTACCCACTTCCTTTGGTCGTCGCAAGCAAAGAAGGCCTAATGGACATGATATATGTCCCAGTTTTTATCCTCCTGTTCTTGATTTGCTTCTGCAGATCTGATGATCGCCTAACGCCCACAAAGTCCCTCTCCCCCGGCGACAGGCTCATCTCAGATGGTGGCATCTTTGCTCTTGGCTTCTTCTCCCCGAAGAACTCAAGTGCAAACTCGTACATCGGCATATGGTACAACCAAATCCCGGAGCGAACATACGTGTGGGTCGCAAACCGCGACAGCCCAATTTCTAGCAGTTCCTCTGGTAAGTTTGTTGTGACAAACAATTCCGATCTTGTCTTGTTAGACTCCAAAGGAAGCACTCTTTGGACAACCTCGAACAACATCACCTCCGAAGCCACCGGAACTGCTGCTATACTCCTTGACACCGGGAACTTGGTCATCCGGTTGTCCAACGGCACAGATATATGGCAGAGCTTTCATTACCCAACTGACACCCTCCTCCCTAACATGAGTGCACCCTTGAGCAGCAAAAATAAGCTCTACAGGCCTTTTGTTGCTTGGAGAGGCCCTGATGACCCGTCCACTGGCGACTACTCCTTGGGCAGTGACTCCAGCTTGGTTCCCCAGGTCTTCATCTGGAATGGGACGAGGCCGTACTGGCGCAGAGCTGCGTGGACTGGTGCACTGGTCAACAACGTGTATCAGAGCAACACTGGTGCCTTCATGTTCGAAACAATTGAAAGAAGAGGGGCTGAGTTCTACATAACATACACCGTCTCCAATGGCTCACCAAATATGCGCGCGAAGCTGCACTATACGGGCACGGTGAAGGTCCTTACATGGAACAGCAAGTCGTCGTCTTGGGATGTTTTCATGGAGTACCCCAGTCATAGCTGTGATAGCTATGCTTCGTGCGGCCCATTCGGCTACTGTGATGGCACAGCGGCGATTCCAACGTGCAAGTGCCTTGATGGTTTTGAGTCTGCTGGCCTTAACTATTCCCTAGGATGTCGGAGAAAGAAAGAGTTGAAATGTGATGGTACAGATAGTTTCATAACTTTGCCTGGCATGAAAACGCCTGACAAGTTCCTGTACATCAGGAATAGAAGCTTCGACCAATGCGCAGAAGAATGCAGAAGCAAGTGCTCATGCAACGCTTACGCGTATGCCAACCTAAGCAGTCTTGGCAGTCTTGACATGGTTGGAGACAGTTCGAGGTGCTTGGTTTGGATGGGGGAGCTTGTTGACACAGGGAAGCCTGCTGGTGGTGTTAGTGAAAATCTTTACCTCCGTATTTCCAGCTCATCCGGTATTTGCCTTTCCTTACCCATCTTAATGATTATGCAGTGCGATTGATTGCCTGTTGATGTAAGTTTATATGGTGGCTACTATAATAGCATGTCGCAGTTACAATTACATTCAGCTGAACCTCTATTGTGCATCTGATGCTCTCCTTTTATATATGGTGCCATGTTGAATATGGTACTATCAGATGATGATCATAGGATTTAAATTAATATATTATTTGGTTATTGCATATATTATCTGTTTTATTCCTGGCCTGTTCAGTACTGCCAATTGTATTATCCCCACCTTGCATCAAAAGCAGTCTTGTTTTCAGATTTTGCTTCTTTAGGATCCTTTCATCAGTTGGCATCCAGTTCATCAGAGTTTAGTCGATTTATCCATTTCACATGGTAATAGTTACATGTTCATGAGCCTATATGCTAGCTTGTTCGGCATCATCAGATAATTCTACATTAGTATCAAGTAATGATTGTTTATCCAGAGTTTGCAATGCATGAGATGTTGTTATGATGTTGTATTATTCATGGTAAATTTGACACTTGCAACAAATGCATGACATTATTCTCTTGGTGTACTACAAATCTGCAGCTACCGAAAAAAAGATCGTTACACTGAAGATTGTACTCCCGGCTGTGGCTTGTCTGTTGGTACTCACGTGCATATACCTTGGATGCAAGTCACGAGGTAGAAAAACTTTTTATTCACCTTTTCCCCTCAGTAACCAATATTGACAAATTCATTTAAAATTATCCTATCAGGTAAACACCGAAGGAAAGGTCAGAACACACATATGCTAAAGCACTTGAATGCTTACAAACTTGGGAACGAAGATACAGAACTTCCATCTGTTGGCTTTGAAGAAATTCTCACTGCAACAAACAACTTCTCTGATTACAACTTGCTTGGAAAAGGTGGTTTTGGAAAAGTGTACAAGGTAATAAACAGTTTTGGTTTGGTGATTTCTGAAGAAGAAATATTTTTGTTGTTCTCTTGTTAAACTAAAAAATGATGTGCTCATGTAGGGAATATTGGAAGATGGCATGGAAGTTGCTGTCAAAAGGCTTAGTATGGGTTCTGGGCAAGGGGTTGAGGAGTTCAGGAATGAAGTAGTTCTGATTGCCAAATTGCAGCACCGGAACTTAGTTAGGCTTCTTGGTTACTGCATTCATGAAGATGAGAAGTTACTCATTTATGAATACTTACCTAACAGGAGTTTGGATGCCTTCCTTTTTGGTATGTTCTGACTTATGTACTTACGTTCAAGTCTCGCAAAATATTTATACTTTAACTAAAATGTTTTTTTGTTAATTATGGCTGACAATATATCTCAATTTGCACTGCTTTTGGAAGATGCTACAAAAAAAATTATGCTTGATTGGCTGAGCCGGTTCATGGTCATTAAAGGGATAGCGAGAGGGCTTCTTTATCTCCACCAAGATTCAAGATTAATTATAATTCATCGAGATCTCAAAGCAAGCAACATCTTGCTGGACGCACAAATGAGCCCTAAAATATCTGATTTCGGTATGGCAAGGATCTTTGGAGGAAACGAGCAACAAGCAAACACTAACCGGGTTGTTGGGACATAGTAAGTAATATATGCACCGGCTATTTGCAGTGTGGTATTTTCTTAAATCTAATTCATTTTCCTTGGAATCATTCAATAGTGGTTACATGTCTCCTGAATATGCGATGGAAGGCTACTTTTCTGTCAAGTCTGACACCTACAGCTTTGGGGTTCTGCTGTTGGAGATTGTAAGCGGGTTAAGGATTAGCTCACCCCATCTCACAATGGGCTTTCCAAACCTTATAGCATACGTAAGTATTACTGAAACGTTCTAATTTTGAACGGCTTAAACACTAATGATAATTTGACCAGAAATTGATTTCACTTGTTCAGGCATGGAGCTTATGGGTCGATGGAAATGCAAGGGAATTGGTGGACCGGTCGGTTGTGGAGAGTTGTCCACTTGATGAGGTTTTACGATGTGTTCACATAGGGCTCCTGTGTGTTCAAGACCATCCAAATGCTAGGCCACCCATGTCATCCATTGTGTTCATGTTAGAGAACGAAACAGCTCTGCTTCCTACCCCTGAGAAACCTACATATTTCACACTACGGAATCATGAAGCTGAAGACTGGAGAAAATATATGGGAAGATCTGAGAACAACATGAGCATCACAACGCTGGAGGGACGTTAAATGTTTAGTTCCTTTGTCCCTTGTCTCGTAAACTGCTCACAAATCTGCAGTTGGGTGATTCATGTTTGCATACACAAACAAGTGCACCATTGAATAAATTGTTCTCAACTCGCGGGTCATGTTTGTAAATACAGTCTCCTTGATCTGTATACTAGTTTGAGCATTCTCATCTATCAAAGTGAAGGAAGCTACCTCAACATGCATGTATTGCGAACTTTTATGTGTTTGTTTTCCCTATATAAAGTTTCTGGTTCAGTGTTTCCTCTGTCGGTTGAGTCAGTTAAAGTAGTATGCTGAAAGCTTGGTTTTATGGTGGACATTTTGAATAACCCGAGAAGCATATACTCCCTCCCTTTGGATTTGTACTAGTACTCACAAATGAGTGGCGGTGAACACTTTTTTTTTGTAGACAGATGTAATATTCTTCTGTTAGGTTTGAAATGTTTTCGTAGAAATTTTGAAGGATTTAAATTCATAGGGAGTTTTCCTATGAAAGTCCTTAGTTTGAACGATGCAACCAAAAATGTTTTTTAGGGGCAAATGTTTGAGTAGGGCGTTTTGGATCTCGGCCTCCATGGAGGCTGAATTTTTGAAAAAAAAAAAAAAATTCAAAAATTTTCCATTTCAAAAAAATATGTACAAGTAAACAAGGATTTGAGGTGTATGTGAGTAAAATTTCAGGATGAAGAATAGTAACATGCGTTAAAAAGCCCCAAACTTGTTTTTTCTTTGCACAACCGTAATTTCAACGTATTTTGTCTTGAAAATTTCGCACTTGTGCTGCCTAAATCTATATCTATATTTTTTTCAGAATTTTTTGAAATGTAAAAATATGAATTTTCATGAATTTTGAGTTTTGCATTTGAAGGCCTCCATGGAGCTCGGCCTCCAAAAGCAATTTCCGCAAATGTTTTCTTTTTTTTAGGATAGCAGATGTTTTTTAGGGCTGTCAAATGCAAGAGAGCGGATATGCTGCCCGTTTCTCTACTTTTTTTAGGTGACCCCGTTTCTCTACTGAAAGCCCATGAAAGAATAGTAGCCACTCAAGGTGCTGTCAAAAAACCATTATTGGTAATGTTCGTGCGGGTTTAAAAGTGACAACATCGTTGCTCCAGTTCAATTGCAACCTCTTTACTGAAGTTTTTGAAGTATTTTTTCGAGCAGAGATTGACGCCATGAAGAAGGTATTTTCAAGAGAGTTCATTGTAATTCTTAGTCATATGAGTTACTTTGTATTTTCAGAATCTTGTGTTCAAATCAGTGTATCTGTAATTGTTATGAGTATAAATAAAGTTACATGTGTTTCTCAAAAAGAAATGTAACTTTTGGGCCCGGTGACAAACAAGAGAAATGGGACGGGCCTTTGCGAGAACGCAAGCGCGGAGAGAACAAAAGTTCCCAAACCGACCCACTTTTGCTTGTTTGGTAGGGTGCATGGGCTCACCTGGGCTATGCCCATCTGATGCATAAAAGGGCCCTCAACCATGCCCATCTCATGCACCCTAGACAGGGTGCACGGAGGCAGCTATGCTGGCCCTGACCCTCGTCCCCACCCACCAGACCACGTCTAGATATGTTTATATTTCCAAAAAAATATTCATAATTTCAAATTGTGTTTAAATTTCCAAAAAATATTCAGAATTTCAAATTTTTTTATTTTTTGAAGAAGTTCCGAATTTCAAAAATTGTTTATTTTTTTTAAATGTTTATAATTTCAAAATTGTTTAAATTTTCGAAAAAATGTTCAGAATTTCGAAATTTGTTTGAATTTTTATTAAATGTTCAGAATTCCATTTTTTAAATTTTAAAATGTTCAGAATAAAAAACACAATTTGTTTGAATTGAAGAAAAGTTCAAAATTTCAAATTTTGTTATATTTTCATAAAATATTCAAAATTTCAATTTTGTTTAAATTTTCAAATATGTTCATATTTTTAAAGAAGTTTGAGAATTTCAAAATTTATTTAAATTTTCAAAAAAAGTTTAGGATTTTAAATTTTCAAAAAAAGTTTAGGATTTTAAATTTTCAAAATATGTTTTAAATTTTTGTTCACGCTTTTCAATTTTGTTCACCATTCAAAAAAATATTCAGAATTCAAAATTGTTCAGCATGTCTAAACACATGCAGGCTGCCAAACAAAGTCTCAGCTCAACATGTCTCAGTGCATACATTGCTACCAAACAACAACAAATGCATGGACTCAGCATGTCTACACTCAACATGTATGAGAGAAAAACAACTAGGCTAGGTCCATACATGCTACCAAACACACCCGAAATGCACGACCGCACGAGACCACTTCCACCATCTAGTTCCAGTTCCGTGGTTATCGAACTCGCTGCCGCTTTCCTCGCTGTTGTCGGCACTCCCCATCTGCTGCCGAGGCTTCTCCTCTCCGCCATGCCGTCGTCACTGATATGCGTCTCCGCCTCCTCCCCATCTTCAGGCCTCGAGCCCCATTCAACATCGTCGGTGTTCGTTCCCACCGGAGATCTAAGGTCGAAAACCAAGTCAGTCCCCAATCCGGAGTGTTGCCGCTATGGAGCTCCACCCAATGATAACTTATTTCTTACCATACCACCTTTTGTTTTGTTGTACAGGAGTGAAGTGTGAACCCTTGTTTGTTTCTGTAGAACGCCGATCAAATCCAGCGAGATCCACCGAAGATACACCTTCACATGGCCTTTGACGACGCTAGATGCACTGTCAGGACAGGTGCTAGGCGAGAAGAGCCTTATTCCATCTCCGCCTTGTATATCTAAACAGGACACAAACCTTAAACATGCACAAAAAGACACCTAAAAGACGGAGCAGGACCCTCCATCGGCAAGGGCCGAGATCCACCGCGCCTCCATGACTTAAGGCCACAGGAGACGAGATGGACCTGCGGCGCCGCCAACAGGACCCTAGTCGCCCTTCAACTTGCGACAACACTGGCAAGTGGGTAACACATTTTTTTAGGAAAACAATCATATGATCATATTTAGGCACAACTATATTGTGCAGATACTACATTTTTTGACAGGACAATTTTTTCACTCAATAATTCGTGTCAACACGATACCACCTAACATAATGTATAGCGTGTTCAAGAAACAAAGAAATATGTATAGCAAGATGCACATAGCTCACAAGCATACTTATTTTTTAAACACATATTACAGTTTTTTTAGGGGTCTTACACTTTTTTCAGAAGTCCATATTATTTCCTTTTTATTTTTGAGAATCCATATTATTTCCCTTTTTTTTTGGAGGGGCCATATCATTTCCTTAAATGGTCTAAAAGGTGTGCAGCTTTTAGGCCCATGAAAAGATGAAGAAAAAAAAACTAGTTAGGGCTGGGGTAGAGAACCGGGGCGGGCCGAAAGCCCTGCGTTGAAGTAGCACGCGAGCAGAGGGGAAAAAACATCACGAGGCCGAGTCGGCCGCCGCCGCTGAGTGCCGACCCACTGCCGCCGGTGCCGCCGGCGCTGTCCCGCCAACCATGCCACCGCCACCAGCGTGCGTCTCCTCCTGCGCCTCATCTTCCGCCGCCCTCCTCTCCCAGGAGTCCGGCCGTAGCATGCTACGGGAACCTCATCACGTCACCCCGTTCACCCTGCCCAGTTCCCCCCCTTTCCCTACCAGGCTGCCACCTCCAGCTGCGACGGCCCGCGCCGCGTTCAACGTCCCCGGCATTCGCCGCGCCAGAGACCTGAGGTCGAAAACCGAGTCAACCCTCAACCCGGCGCGTCGCCGCGAGCTGCCCCGACCGAGCTCCACCTGATGGTAACTCATTTCTTGGCTCACTTTCTTTTGCGAGAATTTCCTAGCATACTTGCTGTTAACCCTTGCTTGTCGCCCCGACGGTGCTCCCCAATTTCAGTTTTTGTTGTACTGCCTCTGTTCATAAATACTTATATTTGTCTTTCTAGATATTTCAATAAATGAACTAACATAAGATTGTGTTGGATTGCCTCTGCCTCTGCTCATTGCCCACCTTGTTGCTTATATTCTGTGTTGGATTGCCTACTAAGTACTAACATAAGATTGTGTATGTGGCTAATAAAAGTAAACCACTAAGTTTACTAAGGTGGCTACTATACATTTAAAGCATGTGGTAATTACAGTTATTTTCAGTTCAGACTTTCTTCCGGATTTCTGTTCTCCTGTTACAGTGTGAGGTCGCATAACGAAATTTACCGTTGGATGAAGATCATAGGACTTAGAATAATATATTTTGTTCTTGCATATATTATCAGTCAAACTAATACCTGGTCTGTTCACTACTACCAGCTGTGTTCTTTCTACCTTGCATCAAAAGCAGTCATGTTTTTCAGATTCTACTTCTCTATAATCCTATCATTTAGCATCGCCTTCATCAGTGTTTCTTAATTTTATTAATGTTACCATTTCACCTGTAAACATTCACATGCTCGTGAGCCTTTTTCCGCGTGTTTGGTGGCAGCAGGCAATTTTGCACTAGATACAACTTGCCTCCCAGCACTTATTTTGCACTATATATGTTTTTTTTTCTTTTTTCTAAAGATATATATGTTTTTGCCCTGTCTCTTTTGTTCCCCTTTCTCTTCAATCTACCCTTTTAAAGTAAGTATAATATCTGTTGTCTTTGCAGTCAATAAGAAGACTGGTGCACTGAAGATTGCACTCCCAGTCATGGCAAGTCTACTGATAATTATGTGCATTTGTCTTGTCTGGATACGCAAGTCGAGAGGTTGAACAAGATTCGATTACATATCCAAGTTAATGCCATATTAATGCATTAGTGATTAACATACTGGTATTAATTCCTGGCAGGCAAGGACCAAACCAAGGCACCCATGAATTATGCGGTGCCAGAACAACTGGGCAATTCTGATGTACTATACGATCAAAATTCAGAATTTCTGTGGATTAGCTTCAATGACATCATTGCTGCTACAGATGGTTTCTCTGACTCCAATGTGCTTGGAAAAGGAGGCTTTGGCATAGTATACAAGGTAACATGAATTTCACTTGGACGATTATATTATTGAAAGGCATTCTTTCATTATTAATCTGAGTTATGCAACCACGTAGGGCACACTGGAAGGTGGCAAGGAAGTTGCTGTTAAAAGGCTTACCAAGTGTTCTGATCAAGGAATGGAGCATTTTAGAAACGAAGTAGTTCTTATTGCAAAACTGCAGCACAGAAACTTAGTTAGACTTCTTGGTTACTGCATCCATGGAGCTGAGAAGCTTCTTATTTACGAATACTTACCCAACAAAAGCTTAGACTACTCCCTATTTGGTATGTCCTAATCATGTATAATGATTCTTGCGTTGAGCAAAGGAGCATTCCTGATTTTGAGACTAATATGGCTTCACATGATTTATTGCCGGCATGCAGATGATGCTAAAAGATCTATGCTTGATTGGCCGACAAGGTTTAGCACAATCAAAGGGATAGCTAGAGGACTTGTGTACCTCCACCATGATTCGAGAATGACGATAATTCACAGAGATCTCAAAGCAAGCAACATCTTGTTGGATGTGGAGATGAGACCCAAAATATCAGATTTTGGCATGGCAAGGATCTTTGGTGACAACCAGCAACAAGCAGATACTAGACATGTTGTTGGAACATAGTGAGTAGTAACTCCTGCACTAGACTAACCATGTTTAAATAAACTACTTATGTGCTTCAACTAATTATGTTTGTTGCACTTCCTTGTGAAACTATTCAAACAGCGGCTACATGTCGCCCGAATATGCGATGGAAGGCATTTTCTCTGTCAAGTCCGACACATACAGCTATGGGGTCTTGCTACTGGAGATTGTAAGTGGGTTGAAGGTCAACTCACCTCCCCATCTTATGAGGGACTTCCCAAACCTCATAGATTACGTAAGTGCTACCAAACCAAATGCTTCGAGTTTGGCCAACTCAAGTACAGTACTGCAAATATATTTACTGATTATCCTCGACCATGTTTCAGGCATGGAACTTACTGGAAGAAGGAAAATCAGGGGATTTTGCTTCTGAAGAGTTGTTCACTGCATCAAGTGTCATTGTGCATCCACATAGCATTATTGTGTGTTCAGGACAGCCCGGGTGCCAGGCCACTAATGTCGCTAGTCGTGTCTATGCTGGACAACGAGGCCATGCCACTCACGACTCCAAAGTAACCTCTGTATTTCATTGGAAGGAGACATGAAGCGGAAGAAGCGACGGAGGACTCTGTTAACAGCGCGGGCCTGACAACGCTAGTAGGACGCTAGATGCCTAGCATCCCGCTATGCTTGTCTGCAATGTGGTGACCTGAGTGCCCTGGAACATCAAAGGAAGCAGATTACCATTGACTGCCAAGTGGATTTCAGTAACCAGCTGCAGGTGGCGCTCCAATGCAAGTCGGTTAAAATTACTGGTGTGCTGGCATTGAGTCTTTGACTGATAAACTTGTTAGGCGCTCAAATGCAACTGAGGCTGAACTGTCAGCTTGTTAAGAAGGACTCATCAGGCTTGGTGCTTCAGTGGCACACGCACCCAGCCTTTGCTGGAAACTGATCGCTCTGCTGATGTCCAACCCATTCTCTTGCATGCTGAAAATCCATCAGAAAAGGGTCAAAAGGGAGGGAAAGGAGGTTGCACATTCGTTAGCTATCCGAATATAAGCCGTATGAAAAATATTTCATGATGAATCTAATAGTATTGATTTGGTATTGTAAATGCTGATATTTTTTTCCTGTAAACTTGGTCAATTTTGACAAAGTTTGGCTTTGAAGAAAAAGCTCACATGCAACTATAATTTGGCAAGGAGGGAGTAGAGAAGAGTTGAGTAGGATGGTCATGCATAATTGTGCTCCATCCCGCGTGTCGGAAATAGTTGTGTGAGATTTGTAATAAGCTGATAACGTTGTTACCTGAGTGGTCTATAAATCCCCCGGTCAGATTGAAGATATCCATGCCTTCGGCTTATGTACCATGTGCAGATTGTAGTATATTTTATCTTTTGAAATTACAAATTTCAGTTTTTCGAGTAAAATGCATGAATCGTCCCTGAAGTTGCTGGCAAGGTCCAAGATGGTACTTAAACTCCGAAATTGCTCGAATACAGTCCCTAAACTCGTGAATACAATGTCAATACGGTCTTGGGCTACGTATAAACATACGGCTTGCGTACGCAGCGTCGTCCATGTACGCCACGTCACCATAGAGGGCCTGTGGTCAGAAAAAGTTAGTCGTCTCCCTGGTCAACATCCCCAAACACAGCCTGAATCCTTAACTTTCCAAATCGCTCTCCGCCAGACCACACTTCAGACAGTTCGGTTGACGGGGACAGCGATGGCGGCAGCCTCGGCGCCTCTCCCCCTCCCGTCGCCGGTGGCATCCTAGTCGCGCCTCCCCCTCCCGTTGCAGCCGTGGCATCCCAGTCGCGCCTCCCCTTCCCGTTGCCGTCGGTGGCTACAGTCGCAGCTTGCTTGACCGACGTTTGGCTGTTACTAGCAAAAGAGGCCGTGCGTTGCAACGGGAGAAAAAAAATACCGAACACACTAACCCAGTAAATTAAATTATTGAAGTTGCAATAATTTATATTTTAGAAAAGGTGTAATCAAAAGGATAATTTATAAATTACTATTGATCTCACAAAAAAAATTATAAGTCAGATGTGAAACATATTTTTTGAGTTCGCCCAGGCGTGCCCTGGTGGGTTGTGCCCTCCTCTTCTGGTATATAAGTCATTTTGACCTAGAAAAAAAAATAAGGAACGGACTTTCGAGACGAAGCGCCGCCGTCTCGAGGCGGAACTTGGGCAGGAGCACTTTTGCCCTCCGGCGGAGTGATTCCGCCAGGGGAACTTCCCTCCCGGAGGGAGAAATCATTGTCATCATCATCACCAACAACTCTCCCATCTTTGGGAGGGTCATCTCAATCAACATCTTCAAAAGCACCATCTCTTCTCAAACTCTAGTTCATCTCTTGTGTTCAATCTTTGTACCGGAACCTTAGATTGGTATTTATGGGTGACTAGTAGTGTTGATTACCCTCCAAAACCCCTAAACCCCACCTTCTAAATAAACAGCGCCTGGAAGCTGCTGACGCGTGGCTGCCTTTTAGTCCCGGTCGATGTTACCAACCGGGACTAAAGGTCCTTTTGCCTGGGCGCCCCACAACGGCCACGTGGAGCTCCTTTAGTCCCGGTTCGTAAGCCAACCAGGACTAAAGGTGAGGGGCTTTAGTTCCGATCGTTTTGTCCCGATTGCAGAACCGGGACAAGTGCCCTGTTTTCTACTAGTGCAAGTGAGAAAAAAATGAAATGAAATCCACTCCCATGCTATAGAGTCATCAACAGGAATAGAATAAAAATACATGTTATTTCAACTCAGCCAGATTAGCCTTTTTATTGAAATACATAGGGACAAAAAGAAATAAAACAACAGTTCTCTGCAAGTTTACGCTTATGACCCGGTGATGGGGCCTTATGGGGAAGGGCTGAGCCGCTGAGCCCCTTCGACTTAAAAATAAAATTTTCGTTCTTTGTTTTGCTTTTCCTTAAGAGGATCTATAATGCACTACACTGTAAAAAGGAGGTTATATATTTTTTTATGCAGTAACCTACATAAGAGTAGGCCTCAACCACCTATACGAGATTGAAAAGGCGTGAATACTTCCCTGCAAAATAATCATCAACGATGCTAACTTCGAAACACACATATCATGTAACTTGATCTCCAGATTTCATTGTACTCCCTCCATTTTTAACTATAAGTCTTTGTAGAAATTCCACTATGGACCATATACGAATGTATATAGATGCATTTTAGAGTGTAGATTCATTCATTTTACTCCATATGTAATTTATAATGAAATCTCTACAAAAACTTATATTTAGGAACGGAGGGAGTATTACCAATCTCCTTATCCTCAAACATTTTTAATCTTTAAAGAAATGTTAAACCAATACATTTGTCTCCTTATTGTTTAGAAACACAGATTGTTTTGGTTCCTATCAGTACAAACATGAATATCTTTTTATAATTGTTTCCTTCTCAAAGGTAGAGGCAGGATTAATGTAGTTTTCTTTTCTTTAATCCAACTATATTTTTTTTGTTTTGGGATTGCTCACCACGTGTGCCATGTGGTAATCTAGCTGTATTTCTGCGACGAGGAAAACATTATGATCGATTCGTTGCGCTCTCACTAATTTTTTTAACATAGTTAAACTTAGAATGTCTGGCCTTAAGACATGTATTGCATTGTATAGTTCAGAAATAGTTAAACTTTTTGGCATTTGGAATATCTTTCTGCCATAAGGTGTTAACAACTCATGATAATTCTAAAAAAAGTACTATGATTTATTATTATTTTCAAAATGAAAATTTGTACAAGTCATGAAGGGTTGTATGAGCATCAACTTTCATCTTATATATTGCATTATTCAGACGATATAAGCAGAATTGTTTTATGTTGCCACATATATATAGTATACAGGCCCTTCCCCATAAGTACGACGATACGACTGGGTAATTAATACGGATTGCATCCCATACTCTAGATTATTGTGCCAGATATGGGAACATCGATCAGTGCAATTTTAAATGTCTAAGTACGTACTACTCCCTCCGTCCCACTGGTGTCAAAATTGTTCTTATATTATGGGACGGAAGGAGTACATTTTAAAAAGAAGGGAGTATTAGCCAGGGTTAGCCTCCAAAATTTCATGCATGGAGTCTGTTGGGAATTTGAAAAATACTACTAGAAGAAAAAACAAAAAGAAGGGTAGGTTTTGCTCTGAATGGAGTGATGCTATGGCCTATGGCCAACGAGAGAAATGAACTCTCCGGGTAAGGGATCAGCACGCGCCAAGGTTTGCGGATTGGAGTCTTGGAGAAGTTTCATTTTGTTTGAATCTGCAACGGTGGTGGTAGTTGTTGGACCTGGACCTGTTGCCTTGTCGTTGGATGGTGGGGGGCAGAGGCGAACAAAGGTATGAAGCTGGAGATGAGGATGATTGATTGATGGCAGTAGGTAGGGTTAGCTAGCACATCCCTGTCCCCTGGCTTCGCTCACACTAGTAGAAAAGGGGGCAATGGTCTAGGCCGGGTCAGCCTATTAGCCCCGGTTCAGCCACGAACCGGGACCAGGTATTTGTCCCGGTTCGTGATCCCAGGGGGCCGGCCGAGGCCTCGTGGGCATTGGTCCCGGTTGGTGGGAGGAACCGGGACCAATGGGCCTCGAGAGCAGAGCACACTGCTTTGTTTTTTCTGGCTGCCGAGGGGGAGAGGGCTTGGTGGTGCTCTAGCTCACCTCCTATGCACACAAGGTGTACGATGGAATGCCCGAGCCACACTACTTAAGCTTTCTCCTCTCCAAGCTCGACCAACAAGCTCCATTTTCCTCAATATTTGTCTAGGTTTAGCGGTCCGTCATGCCCTGTCCCCGTCTTCACCGCCGTCGATCACCCGCGCCGATCTCATCGCCGGCACCACCGTGGTGAGCCTCTTGTTCTTATCTTCTTTCTGAAAGAAAAAATATTCTTACTTGTATGTTTAGATAGATACTTGTATTATTTTCTTACTTTTATTATTGCATCTTATATAGTGCGATGGTTTTGGTATCCGCCCCCGTCGGCCCTCGTCCTGTCTATGATTCGGATGTGGTATATATTATCTTTTCATAACTATTGGTTCATTTATTGTTTATGAAAATTATGCCGACCAACGTGACATAGATTTTATTTATCTAGGAGGTTGTTGAACCGGAAATTCCAACCGACCCTATTGTCGAGAGGTTAAATTTAGTTGAAGAAGAAAACAATGTTTTGAAGGAAAAAATAAAAAAAATTGAGGAGGAGAAGATGATATTGGAGTTGCATGTTGCGGATGTAGTCGATGATCACAAGATCAAGATGGATGCAATGCGCTTGAAGATTAGAAAGATTAGAAAATATGCCATTCATACCGAGGCTTGGTATCATTATGCCGTTGGATCAGTTGTTACCTTCGTTGCGATTATGATCGCATTTTTTTCGCATTGAAATGTTTTACATAGTTTCAATCACTACTAGGAAAAGGCCTACTAGTTGAAGAAGAAAACAATGTTTTGAAGGAAAAAATAAAAAAAATTAAGGAGGAGAAGATGATATTGGAGTTGCATGTTGCGGATGTAGTCGATGATCACAAGATCAAGATGGATGCAATGCGCTTGAAGATTAGAAAGATTAGAAAATATGCCATTCATACCGAGGCTTGGTATCATTATGCCGTTGGATCAGTTGTTACCTTCGTTGCGATTATGATCGCATTTGTTTTCGCATTGAAATGTTTTACATAGTTTCAATCACTACTAGGAAAAGGCCTACTAATGGCGCACCGGTTTTGCCTACTAATAGCGCACTACCGGTGCGCCATTAGTACCACGTCATTAGATTTTTTTTCTAATGGCGCACCTGTGGTGCGCCATTAGTATCTGGTATACTAATGGCGCACCCGCTGGTGCGTCATTAGAATAGCCCACGGTGTGCTATTAGTATCTGGTATTCTAATGGCGCACCACATAGAAGTGTGCCATTAGTAACAATATTTTTTCAAATATTTTTCAAATTTTTTTTCAAATTTTTTTCTTAATCTCAGGTCACTATGGCTTAATCTCGGGTCAAATCGCACTCCGGGGTCAAACTTCCCGAAAGGTCACCCATCCTCACACTACTCCAACCCAAGCACGCTTAACTTCAGAGTTCTATCCAACCCCAGCAACAGCTCACTTCACAGGCACTTTTTGATATATCTAGCATATCAATCCTATTATACCTTGTTGATGTCTAGGACTTTGTTCATGTTCATGACTATGATGAAATTTTAAAAAATATTTCAAACTTCCCGGTCATATTACGTATCATTTTTTGAAAAAAAATCAAAACTAATTTTTTTTCTGTTACTAGTGGCGCACCACATCCACGGTGCGCCACTAGTAAGTTCGAAATTTTTTGAATTTTTTTGCCTCTAGATCTTGAAAGGCCCGTAACTTTTTTTCTGTTAGGTTTTTGGGGATTTTGAAAATGTTTAACGGGATTCCCCCCTTAAATTTGGATTTAACTTTTCGAGTAGATGATTTTTCATATAAAAAACTTTTTCATCGAGTTCGTATGCAAAAGTTATGCCCATTTTACAAATTTCCAGAGAGATTTTGCAAATAAAGTCGAAATTCATATTTGTTAATTTTCCCAACAACTAGACCACATATCACATGAGAAACTTATTTTCTTTTATTTTTTGACATTTCCATCATTTTCTTTTATTTTTTTTAAAACTGAAAAAGCGATCCCGGGGGTGCATTCGGTGTTGGGGCAAGTTAACTAGTAATGGCGCACCACACCCACGGTGCGCCATTACTAGTTTTGAAAAAAATTAAAAATTTGATATTTTTTGATTTTTTGAAAAAACTTAGTAATGGCGCACGGTGGGCAAGTGCGCCATTACTAGTTAAAACTATAATGGCGCACCAAGACATGGTGCGCCATTAGTAACAAATATTTTTTTTCTTTTTTTTCAAAACTACTAATGGCGCACGGTGGGTGTGGTGCGCCATTACTATGTCAACATAGTAATGGCGCACCACTCCCACCGTGCGCCATTAGTAGTTTTGAAAAAAATTTAAATTTTTTTTTACTAATGGCGCAACGTGGGATGTGGTGCGCCATTAGTATTTGCACACTAATGGTGCACCAACACATGGTGCGCCATTAGTATTTAGTAATGGCGCACCACATGTACAGTGCGCCATTAGTGTCCATCCCATCTATAGCCCTTTTCCTAGTAGTGAATGTATGGTTTAATTAATTTAGATACTCTGCAGAGCTTTATGTTGTTAGATGAGAATTATGTATGTACCTTGGTTTTGATGTGATGATGAACTTCTGTTAATTTGGTCACTTAATTATCTATTCATGATGTTCTGTAATGATTTTTGACACACTTGATTATATATAATGCACGCAGATGAACCGACAATGGATGTACGGTGACAGACACACCTCCGAGTACATTAAGGGCGTGCATGATTTTCTCGAAGTGGCTGACGCAAACAAGCAGAATGGTTTTATGTGTTGTCCATGCCCTATATGTGGGAATGCGAAGTCTTACTCTGACCGGAAAATCCTTCACACCCACCTACTTTACAAGGGTTTCATGCCACACTATAATGTTTGGACGAGGCACGGAGAAATAGGGGTTATGATGGAAGACGGTGAAGAAGAAGAGTACGATGACAACTATGTGCCCCCTGAATACGGTGATGCTACTGAACATCAAGAGGAACTAGACGATGTGCACGATGATGCTGCAACGGGCGAAGCTGCTGAAGATCAAGAGGAACCAGACGATGTGCCCGATGATGATGATCTCCGCTGGGTCATTGTCGATGCAAGGAAGCAATGCGAAAGTCAAAAGGAGAAGCTGAAGTTCGATCGCATGTTAGAGGATCACAAAAAAGGGTTGTACCCCAATTGCGAAGATGGCAACACAAAGCTCGGTACCATACTGGAATTGCTGCAGTGGAAGGCAGAGAATGTTGTGCCTGATAAAGGATTTGAGAAGCTGCTGAAAATATTGAAGAAGAAGCTTCCAAAGGATAACGAATTGCTCGACAGTACATACGCAACAAAGAAGGTCGTATGCCCTCTAGGATTGGAGGTGTAGAAGATACATGCATGCCCTAATGACTGCATCCTCTACCGCGGTGCATACAAGGATCTAAACGCATGCCGGTATGCGGTGCATTGCGTATAAGATCGACGAGATGACCACGGTGATGTTGACGGCGAGCCTCCCGGAAGAGGGCTCTGCGAAGGTGATGTGGTATGCTCCTATAATACCACGGTTGAAACATCTATTCGAAACGGAGAGCATGCCAAGTTGATGCGATGGCACAGTGAGGACCGTAAGAAAGACGGAAGTTGAGAGCACCACGACGGGTCGCATGGAGAAAAATCGAGAGAAAGTCTTGGGATGAGTTTGCAAAGGACCCAAGGAACGTATGGTTTGCTTTAAGCGCGGATGGCATTAATCCTTTCGGGGAGCAGAGCAGCAATCACAGCACCTGGCCCATGACTCTATGTATGTATAACCTTCCTCCTAGGATGTGCATGAAGCGGAAGTTCATTATGATGCCAGTTCTCATCCAAGGCCCTAAGCAACCCGGCAACGACATTGATGTGTACCTAAGGCCATTAGTTGAAGAACTTTTACAGCTGTGGAATGGACACGGTGTACATACGTGGGATGAGCACAAACAGGAGGAATTTGACCTAAAGGCGTTGCTGTTCGTGACCATCAACGATTGGCCCGCTCTCAGTAACCTTTCAGGACAGACAAACAAGGGATACCATGCATGCACGCACTATTTACTTGACACCGATAGTATATACCTGGGAAGCTGCAGGAAGAATGTGTACCTGGGTCATCGTTGATTTCTTCCGACCAACCATCAATGTCAAAAGAAAGGCAAGCATTTCAAAGGCGAGGCAGATCACCGGAAGAAGCCCGCCATGCGTACCGGTGATCACGTACTTGCTATGGCCAATGATTTACACGTAATCTTTGGAAAGGGTCCCGACGGACTAGCTGTTCCGAATGACGCTGAGAAACACGCACCCATGTGGAAGAAGAAATCTATATTTTGGGACCTACCCTACTTGAAAGACCTAGAGGTCCGCTCTTCGATCGATGTGAACACATCAAGACTTTCAGCAGTTGGTTGGAAACACGTCTCAGAGGTGACAACACTGTTTGTGATGAGCTGTACTTGTTGTCCAGGGGACCCTCTTCGACTGTAATGATTTGAAAAGGATACGAGATAAATGGGAATACATTTTACATGATTGACCAAGATCAAAAGAGCACCAACCAAAACAGCGGTGTCCGCTTTGATGCGGCAACCGAGAGGGAAAAGGACACATATTATGGTTACATAGTGGACATATGGGAACTTGACTACAGACATGATTTTAATATCCCTTTGTTTAAGTGCAAACGGGTCAATCTGTCAGGAGACGGGGTACAGGTAGACCCACAGTACGGAATGACAACAGTGGATCTGAAAAATCTTGGGTACACTGACGAACCGTTCGTCCTAGCCAATGATGTGGCACAGGTTATCTATGTGAAGGACATGTCTACCAGACCGAGAAAAAGAAAAGATAAGGAAGCGAATACATCATACGATGAGCCAAAGCGCCACATAGTTCTTTCGGGAAAAGGGACATCACGGGAGTGGAGGGCAAGACAGACATGTCTCAAGAGTATGAAAAGTTTCATGAAATTCCTCCTTCAAAGTCAAGGCTGACCCAAGCATCCGATAAACGATGAAGATTATCCATGTTCTGGCGCAATAAGCATATGACACAAGCGAAGAAAAAGTGAAGACTTTCTCCGCAACTATTATGATGATACCATGCCAACTTTGTAATGCACGAGTATGATACCATTGTCCGTTTTGTACATGCACATGCTATGTGGGTGAAATTATGATACCATTCCAACTTTCAACTTTTCAGAGTTCATTTGAAATGCTTTAATGTCTTATGGTTCGCCCTCGTAATACCATTAATCCCGGTTCGCTCCTTGTCAACTATGTTCTCACCAAGAACACTCTCAAGAGGGCAGCCACGTGGGCCATTGGTCCCGGTTCGTCTGGACCTTTTGGTCCCGGTTCCACGCACGAACCGGGACCAATGCGCTTCGCCCCTAGCCCATGACCATTAGTCCCGGTTTGTGCCACAAACCGGGACTAAAGGGTTGGTCCTCGTTGCGCTCAGAGTTTAGTCCCACCTCGCCAACCGAAGCGCGCTCGCACCGGTTTATAAGCCCGTCCCTATCTGCCTTGCTGAGCTCCTCTCAAAGTGAAAATAAATGCCCCTATACAGGGAATTTGACCTAAATTCATAGTGAATTTCTCTGAAATTCATAGAAATTTATTATGAATTTAGGTTGAATTTTCTCTATAGGCGCATCTATGTTCATTTTTTAGTAAAGTTAATCACAAACTTGTGATTCAAACATATTTCAAAGAATTCAAATTTTAACTATTCAAATTTGAAAACTAATGGCACTAACAGAAAGTTTATAATTTTTCTAAAACTAATGGCACTAACCGAAAGTTTATAATTTTGCTGACCTAAAAGCAAAAAGAATTAAAAAATAAAGCAAAAAACAAAAGAAAATAAATAATGCAGAAAACAAAACAAAAACTGGAAAAAAATAAAAATAGCAACAATAAGTATTTTGTTGTAAGTAGAAACAAAATAAAATAAATAAAGCAACAAAGAAAAAAAAACAAAAAAAGTGTTTTCAGATTTGAAAACTAATGGCACTAACATAAAGTTTATAATTTTTCTAAAACTAAAAGCAAAAAAGAAGTAAAAATAAAGCAAAAAACAAAATAAAATAAATAATGCAGAAAACAAAACAAAAAATTGGAGAAAAATAAAAATAGCAACAATAAGTATGCTGTTGTAAGTAGAAACAAAATAAAATAAATAAAGCAAGAAAGAAAACAAAAAAGTGTTTTCAAATTTGAAAACTAATGGCACTAATTGAAAGTTTATAATTTATAAAACTAAAAGCAAAAAAGAATTAAAAAAATAAAGCAAAAACAAAATAAAATAAAATAATGCAGAAAACAAAGCAAAAAAATGGAAAAAAAATAAAAATAGCAACAGTAAGTAAAGAAAAAAAAGTGCCTCCTACTGGGCCCCCATGGCCTGAATACGACTAGAAACCCTACCATGGGCTAGGATTCAGGCCCACAGAAGACCCAGTAGGCCCATCAGGCATAGCAGTCACAATTAGGCCCGTAAGCCTGCAATGGAGAGGAGCTCGAGAGGGGTGCGGAAGTGGGGCTTATAAACCACTACGCGCCCCTCTCAACTAGCGAGGTGGGACCAAACTCCCACCACCACCCTGCTGTACAAGGCCTTTGGTCCCGGTTGGTGCCACCAACCGGGACCAAAGGTCGCCGCTTCCCGCCCTTTGGGATGCTGAAAAGAGGCCTTTGGTCCCGGCTGGTGGCAACAACCGGGACTAAAGGGGGCATTGGTCCCGGTTTGTGCCACGAACCGGGACGAATGCTCGGTCTATATATACAACACTTGTGAAAATTTTGGTTCAGTTTCTTCGATCCCGCCCCGACGCCGCCGCCAGGCTGCCCCTCTGCGCCTCGCCGTCGCCGTCGTTGCCCCTGCCCGCTTCGAGCCCACGCCGACGCCGTCCGCCGCCTCGCGCGCTGCCTCGCCGTCGTCGCCGGTCGCCCGTCCGCCGCTTCGAGCACCCTCGCCCTCGAGCCCGTCCGCTTCGAAGGCGCGCCTGCCTCGCCGTAAATGCCGCCGCCGCCCGTCCGCCGCCCGAGCACCCTGCGCCCCGAGCCCGTCCGCCGCCCAGCGCGCCCGCGTCGCCCTCGCCCTCGCCGACCCGATCCCGTCTTCGTCGCCGCCGCCCCAGCGCCGGCCGCCTGCCTCCTCCCGATCCCACGGGAGAGGTAGCTACGCCCATCCTCCCTTCCTTCCTTCCCTGCTCCTTTGCAAAATATGTGTATGTATGTATGAGTTGGGGAGAAAGTTTATAATTTTGTTCATATATACTGTAGATGCATGTATGATGAATTTTGATATATTTTTTGTTCATATATAATGTAGATGTCTATGTATGTATGAAATGATATCGATGAATGTATGTATATAGAACATTCGTACAAAATATGACGAATCCGATATGACCAATGTCCCCCTCCGGTTCACTCGGGAACACTAACTCTCTCGGAGAAAAAAATGTTATCGAGGAAAAAAATGTTATCGGGGTCGAGGGTCGTCGAACATGAGAGGAAGAAGAGGATAAAAAAAGAAGAGGAAGAAGAAAAAAAAGAGGAGAAGAAAGAATAGAGGAGTAAAAAAAAGAGGAGAAGAAAGAATAGAGGAGTTCTTCTCCTCTATTCTTTCTTCTCCTCTTTTTTTCTTCTTCTTCCTCTTTTTTTTTATCGGGAACGAGGGTCGTCGAGGGTCGCCGAGCGGTAGAGGAAACCCTAATTAAATAGCAAGTATCGTCGGTGTGAGATACATGTGGTCGTCGGTGTCGGACACTACATCCACGTCCCACAAGTGACGCGGGCGTCGATGCCCACGTCACTTGCGGGACATAGATGTAGTGTTCAACGCCGCCGCCGACGTCTCATTCTTTTTTTCTAAAATTTCTATTTGAACATTATTTAAAAAAACAAGCAATACTACTTCATGTATTTTTAAGAAGGAAAAAACAAGCATATTCTTTTCCCATGTACGCATGTCGTCATTGTCGATATACCCCCTCCCGATAGCTTCAACACGTGGGGGGGGGGGGTCGATATTACCCCCTCCTTGAAGCATTCTCGAGGCCACCCCTAACCCTTGAAGCGTTGTCGAGGCCACCCGAAACCCTAGAGAAGCAGCGTCGAGGCCACTAATTAATATGATTCCATATTGTGATTAGCTAGCTAGTTCTACGTTTGCCACTAATATATCCATCTGTCATGTTTGAATAATAATTGTCATGTTGTAAATATTTGTAGAAACTATGGACACCCCCCGAGACGAAGCACAAGAAGCGTTGTTAAGGGACATAATCGCAGAAGGAAGTGATGCCGTCTGCTCGTTGATGTTTCTCAACAACACCGATGGTCTGGAAGGAGAGGGTGAAAAAGCAGCTGGCTATGATTATGATGGCTCCGGTGACCCAATGTCGGTGCAAGAAGTAGACCGTGAGGACGGTTCCGGTGACCGAACCGAGTCCGGCCAGGTATATATATTTGTTAAGCCTGTGCTAACTAGCTAATTGACGCATTCATTGTTTTGGTATGTACACATATTAATTAACTCTCATCTTTGTTCTTTTTTCTAGCCCTCCGGATCGAGCACAACTTCGGTAAAGAGACGAGGCCCGAAGAAAAAGTTGAGCTCGGATGAAAGGTTTGAGATCATAGCAATCGCGCGCGGCGGCCAACCGATTGAACCCATCCGGACAAAGAACGCATTTGTTGCTCAGTGCAGGGTTCTGTTTAGGGAAAAGATCCCGATCAGCATCCACCAATGGTATAAGCCTAATAACGAAGACCCTGAGGTGTCTTATGTCAATGATATGCAGAAAAATGACCTTTGGACTGAGCTGAAGTCAAATTTCACCCTACCGCCAGAGGATGATCCGGAGAAGCCAGTTAAAGAGCAATTAATCAAGTCTTTTGCTCTTAAGAAGATGGCAGACCTATTCAGGAGGTGGAAGAAAGACCTAAATAAGTTTGTCGATAAAAAAGAGACACCAGAATTCAAGGGCAAATATGAGAAGATCAGAGATGACTGGCCCGCATTTGTGGCCCACAAGACATCGGAAAAGAGTAAAAAGATGTCGGCGACAAACAAGCAAAATGTTGCGAAGAAGAAGCTTCACCATCGCACGGGGTCAGGTGGCTACCTCGTAGCCCGGCCTAAGTGGACAAAGGCTGAGAATGATCTGCTTGATAAAGGGATCGAACCAGACACAATGAACTGGCCAGACCGTTGCCGGACTTGGTTCTTCGGGGCTGGCGGAACCTTGGACCCTGTATCAGGGAAGTGCATTTGGACGGACGATCAATTGGACATACCAGTCAAGAGGCTTCAGCAATATATCGAAGCAGCGCAGCAAAGGATGTTCGTTCCAGACAGAGAGAACGACGAGCTCACAATGGCCCTCGGGAATCCTGAGCACCCTGGACGGACACGAGGCACGCGAGGCTCCGTTTCGTGGAAGGCTGGGTTTCCGGACGCAGGCGGTTACAAATGCCAGGAGAGGAGGAAGAAAGTGCAGCAGACCGAACTGCAGGCGCTGCATGCAAGGGTACAAGCGATAGAGGAACGAGATGCAAATCGCAGCAAACGACCTGCCGAAGCTTCCCCCGAAGCTACCCCGCCATCTCAGCAGAGAAGCAGCGTGGCTTCCACCGAGCTGCTTCAGCCGGAGCATGCCTTGACAGCTCCTGCCTGCTATCCCGTGGATGCTATCACAGAGGCTCAAAATTGCCACCTTATGGCGCAATGGATGAATTTGAAGGTCAAGGCGGCTGTTGGCTCTGTTTATCCTACTGAATCCGGCGCAACTTTTCACTGCCGGCCGATTCCAGAAGGATATGCTAGGGTGATGGTGGATGAAATAACGGAGGGATTTGAGGACCTCCGGCTTGACCACCCTACCGGTGAAGGGGAGACTCGGCTGGGTTCTGCTCTGAAGACTCCATGCATATGGCGGAAGGATCTCATCAACCTTCCGAACTGGACGCCTCCGCCTCCTCCTCCTCCTCCGGCGAGTCAGGGCACTCCGCCTCCTCCACCGCCTCCTCCTCCGGCGAGTGACGATCAGGGCCCTCGGCCAACTCCTTCTCCGGCGCGTGGCGGCACTCCGCTTCCTTCTCCGCCTGCGCCGGCGCGCCCGAGCAGCTAGCCTCCTCCTTCTCCGCCTCGTCAGCAAGGGCGGAAGAGACCGCCGCTGCTCCGGCTTCTCCGGCGCGTCGTAAGCAAGGAAAGAAGACATCCGCTCCGTCTGCTCTGCCGGAGTCTAGCAGTACAGCCAAAGGCGGGAGGACATACAGATTCGGTCCTTCTTTGAAGACTCCAGAGAAGTTACCATACGAGATGACCCCGGAGGAGAACGCGAAGATCACGCGAACCAAAGTGAAGGACTGGTTTCAAGGGTTGAAAGCACAGAGACATCCACCTCCGGAGGAGAAGGTAGATCCGGTGAAAGCGAAGCGCACTCTGGCTGCCCTGAGAAAACCACCCAAGTCTCCGCCGAAAGGCAACTATGAGTGCATTATTGGAAAGGCATTTGCCGAAGCGGAGAGGTCGGGAAGTACTGTCAGTGATCAAAGGATGAAAGAACGACGAGCTGGGAAACAAATTGCCCAGCTCGGCGAACAAGCGAAGCAATCGTGCCCCCCGCTCAAGGTGTCTGCTAGCGACATCATCGATCCGAGGATGGTGCCCAGTTATAGCAATCTTGGAGATTACCTGTCCGACGATGTACATTATGATTTCTTGGAGGTGCAGATACAAAGATACGAGTACGGGAAGCCTCTCGTCAAAGATGAAAGATCTCTATCAACGATGATGCGAAGATTGCATGATTGGTACATGAAAACCTGCAGAGAGTCTGGGGGGAGGAGTACTTTGTATGTGAGAGTTAAAAAGGAGCATGACCTCGTTGGAATTGAACTGTTGCCTCTTCCATTTGAGGAGTTCTTTCAGTTTTACAATCAATTGGCCCTCGATAAAGCAACGGTCACCTGCTACTGCCTGTAAGTAGTAGTACTTCTGTCATTAAGTCTCTCTATATAACTCAGCTCTTTCATTGCAATGTATTTATAATTATCCTCACTATATTATGCAGATTGAAGATCGCCGAATTGAAGAAAAGACAAGTGGGTGATATTGGGTTCATTAACACATATCTCATAGATGCAACTGAGGTTAAATATCATGCCGAAGATACAGAGGCCAACTTGCTACGATCGTTGGTAATAAATGAACACAAAGATATAATACTCTTTCCTTGCAACTTCAAGTGAATGTTACTGTCTTGTGGCATATTCGGTTTCCCTTATTAGTCTAGGTTATAGTAATGTAATTGATGAGTTATACATGCGTGCGCAAGTTCCACTATATTCTCCTAGAGATTAAGCTTGAGAAGGGAGTAGTAACTGTCTTAGACTCGAGACGAAAAGATCCCAAGGAGTATGCGGACATGACTCAAATACTCGAGAAGTAAGTTAAATCGATCATTATCCACCATATCAGCAACTTTGTTCATTTCTGATATCAAGTAATTGTTTTCTTTGTATGGCAGGGTTTGTACAAAATTCACCAAAAAAGCTCCGGGACTGCCGAAGAAGCTGGAATTTAGACACCCGAAAGTAAGTAATATAGTAGCATGTTCCACATATCTCCTAATGATTCAAGTGCTAGTTTCATCAATACCATTTGGCATTCTTGCTTATCAGTTTGATTGACCTCTATTTTTTATAAAGTGGTTTTGGCAGGAACAAGGGAATGATTTCTGTGGATACTACGTTTGCGAGTCCATCCGCCACACGACCTGCGAGGAGGGCTACTCTGACGAACAATATGAAGTGCGTAAATAACAATATTCATAATTTTATTTTATTACCATTATTTGTGCTGAGTTTCATTCATTATATATATATATATATATATATATATATATATATATATATATATATATATATATATATATATATATATATCTGTGTGTGTGTGTGTGTGTGTGTGTGTGTGTGTGTGTGTGTGTGTGTGTGTGTGTGTATTGACCCCTTCTTAAAATTAGATGTTTGGATGCGGATGAACTCCTAGCACCAGATCGCATGCAGCAATTCAAGAGGAATTGGCGGCATTCTTTCTTGACCACGTGATCACTGAAGACGGAGAATACTATGTGGACCACGCGTCCGTATGTTAGGAGATTATATTTGTAAAAGATAATTATTGTATATATGTAGCCGCTAGTGTCGGATAGATATACGAGAACTTGTTGTTCGACCAATCTCTCGGAGAAGGAGAGGTGGTCGATATCACTTCTCTCTGTATGCATATATGTTCATGACGATCTTCTGTTTCCTTCATTTTCTTACTAGCTAGCTAGCGTGTCTACCTAGTCCTCTCTATACGTATGTATAGTACATAGCGTCGACCAAGCACGAACAAAAAAGAGGACACTTCTCTCTATTAATTAGCTAGCTAACACAATATATGAAACACCTAAATTAACCCCCCAAAACCCCCAACCCCCTTAAAAAACAAAACCCAAGCCACGAAATGTCGACGCGTGGATGCCTATTGGTCCCTGTTGGTGCCACCAACCGGGACCAAAGGCCCTCCTGCCTGGGCTCGGCGCACAGGCCACGTGGAGGCCCATCTGTCCCAGTTCTGAACTGAACCGGGACTAAAGGGCCAGGGCATTAGTACCGACCCTTTAGTCCCGGTTCAGGAACCGGGACTAAAGGCCCTTACCAACCGGGACAATAGGCCCTTTTTCATGGTGACCTCTAATCCTCTATATAACATCCCCAAATTCCTTAGCAAGGTCGACCCACACACTCTTCCACCTCTCACTCTCACTATGGAACAAGTTGAGTCTGAGATCAAAGAGAGCTCCATCAATGACCCAGCTGAAGCTCTCGTAGCTACACTTCCCACAAGGGAAGGTTGGTCGACGCCGCTCACCCTCTACAACAACTGCTGGCTGAGGTCACACATTCTCACAAGATTCATGCTCGTGAGAGACAACTACAAGCCCCGGCACGACGACATCATCCTCGCGACCCACCCCAAGAGCGGCACCACCTGGCTCAAGGCCCTCGCCTTCACCATCTCCACCCGCTCCCGCTGCGACTTCACCAACAGCCCTCTGCTCACAACCAACCCACAGCGGGTCGTGCCCTTCATCGGAGCCGTGGGCGGAGACCTCGACTTCCTCGAGACGCTCCCTTCGCCGAGGCTACTGGCCACCCACCTGCCTCTCTCGCTGCTCCCGCCCACCATCTCCACCGTCGGCTGCAGGGTCGTGTACCTCTGCCGCGAGCCCAAAGACGCCTTCGTGTCAAGGTGGCACTTCGACAACAAGATGGGAAAAGCCGGGGCTCCTATCACCCTGGACGATGCCTTCAACATGTTTTGCGAAGGGGTCTCCCCGTTCGGGCCCTTCTGGGACCATTATCTCCAGTACTGGAAAGAAAGCTTGGCGAGGCCACAAGAGGTAATGTTTCTCAGGTATGAAGAGATTGTGTCGGATCCGCTCACGGTCGTTAGAAAGCTCGCAAGCTTCCTCGATGTGCCCTTCACCGAAGAGGAGGAGAAGAGTGGGGTCGTCGATCAGGTTGTGAGCTTCTGCAGCTTCGAATAACTTCGCAATCTAGACGTTAACAAGACACGCGGTGCGGAGCGTGCAGGAGGTACGATTTTCATCCAGCACTCCTCGCTGTTTAGGAAAGGGAAGGTCGGGGACTGGGTGAACCATATGAGCAATGAAATGGGAGAGAAAATGGATCGCCTGGTGGAGGAAAAGCTCAAAGGAACTGGTTTAGAGTTCTGAGATGCATTCTTGTCTTGCATCTATCAGTGGGAGTACCTATAATATTGTATTGATGTATCATGAAGTCTATGTACACTGCAACAAAATTAAATAATCATGTTTATGGCGACATGACCATAGTGAAAGTTAGTTGCGATAAAGATCAGTTTGTGTTTTTTTAATAAAGAGCAATATTTAAGATTTATTTATTTTGCAAAAATATTGATATCAGGATGTTCTCGGTTGCACGCATACTCTGCACACCAATACAATGCAACAATGCTACATCTACGGACGGGCAGCTTACGGGCTTGTGTCGTGTGGCAATTTTTGTTGGAGGAAAATCAGGGAAGGGGCCCACAGTTAAATTCACGGGGTGGAGTGACTGGGTAGAGGCAGCCGTCCGTAACTCAAGTGCGTAGGTAGTCTGTAAGTATATCACTTCCGAATACAATGTCATGGCCTAGTCCAAGCATATACACAACCAAAAATAATGAAAAGAAGAGGAAGAGAAAACAAAGAAAGGCATTACTCCTACTACTTGCAACAAATCAGTACCGACTGTAAAAATTAGTGGGCTTCGCTCATGTGAATAACTCTCATATTCAAAATAAATCAAAACACTCACGTATGGCACCAAGGTGAAGGTGCAATATTTAGTCCCACATCAGAAGTGGAGGTGGAGTGTGACTAACATATACTCTACAGTAAAGTCTGCGCACTTCAATAATTTGGTGGGTAGAGGAGAGGAAGAGAACAACACACACCCACTCACCTGGCCGGGTTGGTGCCGGTGCGAAGGACGCGGGTCTGCAGCAAGCATGTGCGGTCTTCTGAAATTTGTTTTATGCCTTGCAAGAGCACAATTCTTTTTGTCATCTCATTTTTTGGTTTCTTGGCCAGTAAATTGTTTTTTTAACACAGTACAGACGAAAGCGCTCGTATACACGTGCATACACTCACCCCTATGAACGCACACACGCATGCCCTACCCCTATGAGCATCTCCGAAAGAATGAGCCAGTATATCATCGTGAAATTTACGAAGTCACTGTAGGCACCTCGTCGTCGATGGGGACGTCTCCTCCCACTGAATGCGCATCGCCGGAAATTCTAAAATAAATCTAGGAATAAATGCGAGCATCAGGATTTAAACCCTGGTGGGCTCGTGGACACGACACGACACGAAATCCTCCCACGGATTTTTTGGTTTCTTGGCCAGTAAATTGTTTTTTTTTTAAGTCACCGGAGGAGGGCGAAAGCCCTCCACCTGAATTTCCTTTTTCCTATATTGAATCACCCCCCCGGGGGGGAGGCAGGTTTTTACAGAGAGAGGGAGAGTAGAGACATCACCCCCAGACACACAACCCGCGCCATAGAGGGTGGGGGGAGCACAAGCCTTCCCCCACGGCAGGCAAGATGAACTAGCCGGAGTACGCGAATACCAGCAACCACTTGTCGATACACGGCCGGTCAGCCACCTTCAGGCGCCCCCTCCACAGGGCTGCATCTTCCCTGCAGCAGCCGAGAAGACGGACGAGGGAGGGCGGCTCGGCCCGGAAGTCCACCGCGTTCCTATGCTTCTAAAGCCGCCAGCAGCACAGCAGGACAAAGGACGCAGGAGCAGCTTCGCCGGCCACGTCACTGACGTCCAGGTCCTGTAGAGCCCCCACATTGTAGCCTCGTCCGGCCACCTCGATCCCAATGGTTCTCCAGAACGCACGCGTGAAAGGACAAGAAAAAATCATGTGATCAGCCGTCTCGAGCGCATCTCCGCAGATGGGGCACGCCGCCTCCTCCGCAGCGACGATGGTTTTCCGAAGAAGGACGTCCCGCGTGTGCACCCTTCGCTGGACCAGGAGCCAGCCGAAGAAGCGGACTCGAGAGGGAGCAGCGCACCCCAAATGAACTCGGCGAACACAGCTTGCACCCCACCTAACCTCTCCAGAGCGTAGACCGCAGCCGCCGCAATGCCCCCATGGGGACCCGGGCACAACACCGAGCTCCGCACGTCGTCCCCCGGGGTTGGGGCGACCCCATCCATGAGCGTCAGGAGGGAGTCCCGTTCCTCCGCACCGGCTGTGGTGAGCCTGGGCACAAGCACAGCCCAGCCCGTGGGAGCGCACCCACCACACCGTGACCTCCCGATCAGTCGCGTGTGAGAGGAGGGCGGGGAACGCCGCCGCAACAGCTCCACATGGGAGCCAATTATCGAACCGAAGGATGTTCGCTTCCGTCCACGGACCCCCACCGTCAGAAGACTGCGGTAGAGCGGAGGAGACCGCTGAGAGCCTTGCCGTGCTCCCGGTCGTCCGAGCTGCCGGCCGTAGAGGAGGGACCGCCCATGAAGCTCAGCCTGCACTCCACGCCGCCCACCGCGACGACGCGTTGCATGCATGGGTCGATGTAGCATCTTGATCAGGAGGCACCGGTTTTGCGTCGCGAGGTCGCGAACCCCCAGCCCGCCCTCCGCCTTTAATCGGCATACTCTCTCCCACGCCACCAAGCATTGGGCGCCAGACGCGCGCTCAGCCGCGTTCCAAAGGAAGGCACGGCGCAGCGAGTCAAGCTCCTTGATCACCGCCGGAGGGAGCAACATAGCCGCCATAGCGTACGTGGGAAGAGCGTCCAGGACGGCATTGATGAGGACGAGCCGCCCGACAGGGGAGAGAAGGCGCGCCCGCCACCCCCACAAGTACTTGTCGACTTTGGCGATCATGGGGAGGAAATCCGCGAGGCAGAGTTTCTCCCAGGAGAGAGGGAGCCCGAGGTAAGCCTGCGGGAATCCTTGAACATCGCAGCCGAGGGCGCCGACGGTTATGTCCAGCACGTCCGTCGGCACATGCATGGGAACGAGTGTGCTTTTGGAGAAGTTGATGGTGAGCCCCATGGCAGCCGCGAAGTCGTCGAGGATCCGTCGTAGACGGGCAGCCGCTCCGGCGTCCGCCTTGAGAATAACCAGCGTATCGTCTGCATACTGCAGCACGATAGGTGGTTCTCCGGCCACAAGAGGATGGAAGAGCCCGCCGTCTTGCCGGATCATCTGCTGCAGCACGTCGGCGACGATGAGGAAGAGGTAGGGCGATATCGGGTCCCCCTGACGCAGCCCCCTGCGCACCGTGAACCATTTCCCTGGCACGCCGTTCAGGAGCACCGCCGATCGGGAGGACCGGAAGATCAAGTCCAGCCAAGAGCACCATTGGTCAGGGAACCCTCGCACCTCAAGGATTCGGCGCAGCGCACTCCAGTCAACAGAATCGAATGCCTTGGCGAAGTCGAGCTTGAAGACGAGCTTTGGGGCGCGGCGCCTGTGGCAACACTGTATGACCTCGGCAGCGCAGACAAAGTTCTCTTTGTTTAAGTGCAAACGGGTCCGCTTTGATGCAGCAACCGAGAGGGAAAAGGACACATATTATGGTTACATAGTGGACATATGGGAACTTGACTACGGACATGATTTTAAGATCCTTTGTTTAAGTGCAAACGGGTCAATCTGTAAGGAGACGGGGTACAGGTAGACCCACAGTACGGAATGACAACAGTGGATCTGAAAAATCTTGGGTACACTGACGAACCGTTCGTCCTAGCCAATGATGTGGCACAGGTTATCTATGTGAAGGACATGTCTACCAGACCGAGAAAAAGAAAAGATAAGGAAGCGAATACATCATACGATGAGCCAAAGCGCCACATAGTTCTTTCGGGAAAAGGGACATCCACGGGAGTGGAGGGCAAGACAGACATGTCTCAAGAGTATGAAAAGTTTCATGAAATTCCTCCTTCAAAGTCAAGGCTGACCCAAGCATCCCGATAAACGATGAAGATTATCCATGTTACGCGCTAATAAGCATATGACACAAGCGAAGAAAAGTGAAGACTTTCTCCGCAACTATTATGATGATACCATGCCAACTTTGTAATGCATTTAGTATGATACCATTGTCCGTTTTGTACATGCACATGCTATGTGGGTGAAATTATGATACCATTCCAACTTTCAACTTTTTCAGAGTTCATTTGAAATGCTTTAATGTCTTATGGTTCGGCCCTCGTAATACCATTAATCCCGGTTCGCTCCTTGTCAACTATGTTCTCACCAAGAACACTCTCAAGAGGGCAGCCACGTGGGCCATTGGTCCCGGTTCGTCTGGACCTTTTGGTCCCGGTTCCACGCACGAACCGGGACCAATGCGCCTCGCCCCTAGCCCATGACCATTAGTCCCGGTTTGTGCCACAAACCGGAACTAAAGGGTTGGTCCTCGTTGCGCTCAGAGTTTAGTCCCACCTCGCCAACCGGAGGGCGCTCACACCGGTTTATAAACCCATCCCTATCTGCCTTGCTGAGCTCCTCTCAAAGTGAAAATAAATGCCCCTATACAGGGAATTTGACCTAAATTCATAGTGAATTTCTCTGAAATTCATAGAAATTTATCATGAATTTAGGTTGAATTTTCTCTATAGGCGCATCTATGTTCATTTTTTAGTAAAGTTAATCACAAACTTGTGATTCAAACATATTTCAAAGAATTCAAATTTTAACTATTCAAATTTGAAAACTAATGGCACTAACAAAAGTTTATAATTTTCTAAAACTAATGGCACTAACCGAAAGTTTATAATTTTGCTGACCTAAAAGCAAAAAGAATTTAAAAATAAAGCAAAAACAAAAGAAAATAAATAATGCAGAAAACAAAACAAAAAACTGGAAAAATAAAAATAGCAACAATAAGTATTTTGTTGTAAGTAGAAACAAAATAAAATAAATAAAGCAACAAAGAAAAAAAACAAAAAAGTGTTTTCAGATTTGAAAACTAATGGCACTAACATAAAGTTTTAATTTTTCTAAAACTAAAAGCAAAAAAGAAGTAAAAAATAAAGCAAAAAACAAAATAAAATAAATAATGCAGAAAACAAAACAAAAAACTGGAGAAAAATAAAAATAGCAACAATAAGTATGTTGTTGTAAGTAGAAACAAAATAAAATAAATAAAGCAAGAAAGAAAACAAAAAAGTGTTTTCAAATTTGAAAACTAATGGCACTAACAGAAAGTTTATAATTTATAAAACTAAAAGCAAAAAGAATTAAAAAAATAAAGCAAAAAACAAAATAAAATAAAATAATGCAGAAAACAAAGCAAAAAAACTGGAAAAAAAATAAACATAGCAACAGTAAGTAAAGAAAAAAAATGTGTCTCCTACTGGGCCCCCATGGCCTGAATACGACTAGAAACCCTACCATGGGCTAGGATTCAGGCCCGCAGAAGGCCCAGTAGGCCCATCAGGCATAGCAGTCACAATTAGGCCCGTAAGCCTGCAATGGAGAGGAGCTCGAGAGGGGTGCGGAAGTAGGGCTTATAAACCACTACGCGTCCCTCTCAACTAGCGAGGTGGGACTAAACTCCCACCACCACCCTGCTGTACAAGGCCTTTGGTCCCGGTTGGTGCCACCAACCGGGACCAAAGGTCGCCGCTTCCGCCCTTTGGGATGTTGAAAAGAGGTTTTGGTCCCGGCTGGTGGCAACAACGGGACTAAAGGGGCATTGGTCCCGTTTGTGCCACGAACCGGACGAATGCTCGGTCTATATATACAGACACTTGTGAAAATTTTGGTTCAGTTTAAATCGATCCCGCCTTCGACGCCGCCGCCAGTTGCCCTCTGCGCCTCGCCGCCGCCGCCTGTTCTTCCTCCCGAGCCCACGCCGACGCCGTCCGCCGCGCCGAAGCGCGCCCTGCCTCGCCGTCGCCGCTGCTGCCCGTCCGCCTTCGAAGCGCCTGCCTCGCCGTTGCCGCCATGGCCGCCCGTCCGCCGCCCCGAGCACCCTGCGCCCCGAGCCCGTCCGCCACCCCTGCGCGCGCCCGCCGTCGCCCTCGCCCTCGCCGACCCCGATCCCGTCTTCGTCGCCGTAGCCCCCGACGTCGGCCGCCCGCGTCTCCTCCCCGATCCCACCGGGAGAGGTAGCTACCGCCCCATCCTCCCCTTCCTTCCTTCCCCTGCTCCTTTGCAAAATATGTGTATGTATGTATGAGTTGGGGAGAAAGTTTATAATTTTTGTTCATATATACTGTAGATGTATGTATGATGAATTTTGATATATTTTTTGTTCATATATAATGTAGATGTCTATGTATGTATGAAATGATATCGATGAATGTATGTATATAGAACATTCATACAAAATATGACGAATCCGATATGACCAATGTCCCCCTCCGGTTCACTCGGGAACACTAACTCTCTCGGACAAAAAAATGTTATCGGGGAAAAAATGTTATCGGGTCGAGGGTCGTCGAACATGAGAGGAAGAAGAGGATAAAAAGAAGAGAAGAAGAAGAAAAAGAGGAGAAGAAAGAATAGAGGAGTAAAAAGAGGAGAAGAAAGAATAGAGGAGTTCTTCTCCTCTATTCTTTCTTCTCCTCTTTTTTCTTCTTCTTCCTCTTTTTTTATCGGGAACGAGGGTCGTCGAGGGTCGCCGAGCGGTAGAGGAAACCCTAATTAAATAGCAAGTATCGCCGGTGTGAGATACATGTGGTCGTCGGAAATGGACACTACATCCACGTCCCACAAGTGACGCAGGCGCCGATGCCCACGCCACTTGCGGGACATAGATGTAGTGTTCAACGCCGCCACGACGCCTCATTCTTTTTTCTAAAATTTCTATTTGAACATTATTTAAAAAACAAGCAATACTACTTCATGTATTTTTAAGAAGGAAAAACAAGCATATTCTTTTCCCATGTACGCATGTCGTCATTGTCGATATACCCCTCCCGATAGCTTCAACACGTGGGGGGTCGATATACCCCTCCTTGAAGCATTCTCGAGGCCACCCCTAACCCTTGAAGCGTTGTCGAGGCCACCCGAAACCCTAGAGAAGCAGCGTCGAGGCCACTAATTAATATGATTCCATATTGTGATTAGCTAGCTAGTTCTACGTTTGCCACTAATATATCCATCTGTCATGTTTGAATAATAATTGTCATGTTGTAAATATTTGTAGAAACTATGGACACCCCGAGACGAAGCACAAGAAGCGTTGTTAAGGGACATAATCGCAGAAGGAAGTGATGCCGTCGCTCGTTGATGTTTCTCAACAACACCGATGGTCTGGAAGGAGAGGGTGAAAAGCAGCTGGCTATGATTATGATGGCTCCGGTGACCCAATGTCGGTGCAAGAAGTAGACCGTGAGGACGGTTCCGGTGACCGAACCGAGTCCGGCCAGGTATATATATTTGTTAAGCCTGTGCTAACTAGCTAATTGACGCATTCATTGTTTTGGTATGTACACATATTAATTAACTCTCATCTTTGTTCTTTTTTCTAGCCCTCCGGATCGAGCACAACTTCGGTAAAGAGACGAGGCCCGAAGAAAAAGTTGAGCTCGGATGAAAGGTTTGAGATCATAGCAATCGCAAGCTGCCAACCGATTGAACCCATCCGGACAAAGAACGCATTTGTTGCTCAGTGCAGGGTTCTGTTTAGGGAAAAGATCCCGATCAGCATCCACCAATGGTATAAGCCTAATAACGAAGACCCTGAGGTGTCTCATGTCAATGATATGCAGAAAAATGACCTTTGGACTGAGCTGAAGTCAAATTTCACCCTACCGCCAGAGGATGATCCGGAGAAGCCAGTTAAAGAGCAATTAATCAAGTCTTTTGCTCTTAAGAAGATGGCAGACCTATTCAGGAGGTGGAAGAAAGACCTAAATAAGTTTCTCGATAAAAAAGAGACACCAGAATTCAAGGGCAAATATGAGAAGATCAGAGATGACAGGCCCGCATTTGTGGCCCACAAGACATCGGAAAAGAGTAAAAAGATGTCGGCGACAAACAAGCAAAATGCTGCGAATAAGAAGCTTCACGATCGACGGGTCGGTGGCTACTCTGAGTCCGGCCTAAGTGGGCAAAGGCTGAGAATGATCTGCTTGATAAAGGGATCGAACCAGAGACAATGAACTGGCCAGACCGTTGTCGGACTTGGTTCTTCGGGGCTGGCGGAACCTTGGACCCTGTATCGGGGAAGTGCATTTGGACGGACGATCAATTGGACATACCAGTCAAGAGGCTTCAGCAATATATCGAAGCAGCGCAGCAAAGGATGTTCGTTCCAGACAGAGAGAACGACGAGCTCACAATGGCCCTCGGGAATCCTGAGCACACTGGACGGACACGAGGCACACCAGGCTCCGTTTCGTGGAAGGATGGGTTTCCGGACGCAGGCGGTTACAAATGCCAGGAGAGGAGGAAGAAAGTGCAGCAGACCGAACTGCAGGCGCTGCATGCAAGGGTACAAGCGATAGAGGAACGAGAAGCAAATCGCAGCAAATGACCTGCTGAAGCTTCCCCCGAAGCTACCCCGCAATCTCAGCAGAGAAGCAGCGTGGCTTCCACCGAGCTGCTTCAGCCGGAGCATGCCTTGACAGCTCCTGCCATCTATCCCATGGATGCTATCACGGAGGCTCAAAATTGCCACCTTATGGCGCAATGGATGAATTTGAAGGTCAAGGCGGCTGTTGGCTCTGTTTATCCTACTGAATCCGGCGCAACTTTTCACTGCCGGCCGATTCCAGAAGGAGATGCTAGGGTGATGGTGGATGAAATAACAGAGGGATTTGAGGACCTCCGGCTTGACCACCCTACCGGTGAAGGGGAGACTCGGCTGGGTTCTGCTCTGAAGACTCCATGCATATGGCGGAAGGATCTCATCAACCTTCCGAACTGGACGCCCCCGCCTCCTCCTCCTCCTCCGGCGAGTCAGGGCACTCCGCCTCCTCCACCGCCTCCTCCTCCGGCGAGTGACGATCAGGGCACTCGGCCGGCTCCTTCTCCGGCGCGTGGCGGCACTCCGCCTCCTTCTCCGCCTGTGCCGGCGCGCCCGAGCAGCCAGCCTCCTCCTTCTCCGCCTCGTCAGCAAGGGCGGAAGAGACCGCCGCTGCTCCGGCTTCTCCGGGGCGTCGTAGTCCTTCTCCTCCGCCTCGTAAGAAAGGAAAGAAGACATCCGCTCCGTCTGCTCTCCCGGCGTCTAGCAGTACAGCCAAAGGCGGGAGGACATACAGATTCGGTCCTTCTGTGAAGACTCCAGAGAAGTTACCATACGAGATGATCCCGGAGGAGAACGCGAAGATCACGCGAACCAAAGTGAAGGACTGGTTTCAAGGGTTGAAAGCACAGAGACATCCACCTCCGGAGGAGAAGGTAGATCCGGTGAAAGCGAAGCGCACTCTGGCTGCCCTGAGAAAACCACCCAAGTCTCCGCCGAAAGGCAACTATGCGTGCATTATTGGAAAGGCATTTGCCGAAGCGGAGAGGTCGGGAAGTACTGTCAGTGATCAAAGGATGAAAGAACGACGAGCTGGGAAACAAATTGCCCAGCTCGGCGAACAAGCGAAGCAATCGTGCCCCCCGCTCAAGGTGTCTGCTAGCGACATCATCGATCCGAGGATGGTGCCCAGTTATAGCAATCTTGGAGATTACCTGTCCGACGATGTACATTATGATTTCTTGGAGGTGCAGATACAAAGATACGAGTACGGGAAGCCTCTCGTCAAAGATGAAAGATCTCTATCAACGATGATGCGAAGATTGCATGATTGGTACATGAAAACCTGCAGAGAGTCTGGGGGGAGGAGTACTTTGTATGTGAGAGTTAAAAAGGAGCATGACCTCGTTGGAATTGAACTGTTGCCTCTTCCATTTGAGGAGTTCTTTCAGTTTTTCAATCAATTGGCCCTCGATAAAGCAACGGTCACCTGCTACTGCCTGTAAGTAGTACTACTTCTATCATTAAGTCTCTCTATATAACTCAGCTCTTTCATTGCAATGTATTTATAATTATCCTCACTATATTATGCAGATTGAAGATCGCCGAATTGAAGAAAAGACAAGTGGGTGATATTGGGTTCATTAACACATATCTCATAGATGCAACTGAGGTTAAATATCATGCCGAAGATACAGAGGCCAACTTGCTACGATCGTTGGTAATAAATGAACACAAAGATATAATACTCTTTCCTTGCAACTTCAAGTGAATGTTACTGTCTTGTGGCATATTCGGTTTCCCTTATTAGTCTAGGTTATAGTAATGTAATTGATGAGTTATACATGCGTGCGCAGGTTCCACTATATTCTCCTAGAGATTAAGCTTGAGAAGGGAGTAGTAACTGTCTTAGACTCGAGACGAAAAGATCCCAAGGAGTATGCGGACATGACTCAAATACTCGAGAAGTAAGTTAAATCGATCATTATCCACCATATCAGCAACTTTGTTCATTTCTGATATCAAGTAATTGTTTTATTTGTATGGCAGGGTTTGTACAAAATTCACCAAAAAAGCTCCGGGACTGCCGAAGAAGCTGGAATTTAGACACCCGAAAGTAAGTACTATAGTAGCATGTTCCACGCATCTCCTAATGATTCAAGTGCTAGTTTCATCAATACCATTTGGCATTCTTGCTTATCAGTTTGATTGACCTCTATTTTTTGTAAAGTGGTTTTGGCAGGAACAAGGGAATGATTTCTGTGGATACTACGTTTGCGAGTCCATCCGCCACACGACCTGCGAGCAGGGCTACTCTGACGAACAATATGAAGTGCGCAAATAACAATATTCATAATTTTATTTTATTACCATTATTTGTGCTGAGTTTCATTCATTCATATATATATATATATATATATATATATATATATATATATATATATGTGTGTGTGTGTGTGTGTGTGTGTGTGTGTGTGTGTGTGTGTGTGTGTGTGTGTGTGTGTGTGTGTGTGTGTGTGTGTGTATTGACCCCCTTCTTAAAATTAGATGTTTCGGATGCGGGATGAACTCCTAGCACCAGATCGCATGCGAGCAATTCAAGAGGAATTGGCGGCATTCTTTCTTGACCACGTGATCGCTGAAGACGGAGAATACTATGTGGACCACGCGTCCGTATGTTAGGAGATTATATTTATAAAAGATAATTATTGTATATATGTAGCCGATAGTGTCGGATAGATATACGAGAACTTGTTGTTCGACCAATCTCTCGGAGAAGGAGAGGTGGTCGATATCACTTCTCTCTGTATGCATATATGTTCATGACGATCTTCTGTTTCCTTCATTTGCTTACTAGCTAGCTAGCGTGTCTAGCTAGTCCTCTCTATACGTATGTATAGTACGTAGCGTCGACCAAGCACGAACAAAAGAGAGGACACTTCTCTCTATTAATTAGCTAGCTAACACAATATATGAAACACCTAAATTAACCCCCCAAAACCCCCAACCCCCCTTAAAAAAAAACAAAACCCAAGCCACGAAATGTTGTGGCGTGGATGTTTATTGGTCCCGGTTGGTGCCACCAACCGGGACCAAAGGCCCTCCTGCTGGACTCGGCGACTGAGCCACGTGGAGGCCCATCTGTCCCATTCTGGACTGAACCGGGACTAAAGGGCAGGGCATTAGTACCGACCCTTTAGTCCCGGTTCAGGAACCGGGACTAAAGGCCCTTACCAACCGGGACAATAGGCCCTTTTTCATGGTGACCTCTAATCCTCTATATAACATCCCCAAATTCCTTAGCAAGGTCGACCCACACACTCTTCCACCTCTCACTCTCACTATGGAACAAGTTGAGTCTGAGATCAAAGAGAGCTCCATCAATGACCCAGCTGAAGCTCGAGCTACACTTCCCACAAGGGAAGGATGGTCGACGCCGCCACCCTCTACAACAACTGCTGGCTGAGGTCACACATGCTCACAAGATTCATGCTCGTGAGAGACAACTACAAGCCCCGCACGACGACATCATCCTCGCGACCCACCCCAAGAGCGGCACCACTGGCTCAAGGCCCTCGCTTCACCATCTCCACCCGCTCCCGCTGCGGCTTCACCAACAGCCCTCTGCTCACAACCAACCCACAGCTGGTCGTGCCCTTCATCGGAGCCGTGGGCGGAGACCTCGACTTCTCGAGACGCCCTTCGCCGAGGCTACTGGCCACCCACCTGCCTCTCTCGCTGCTCCCGCCCACCATCTCCACCGTCGGCTGCGTGGTCGTGTACCTCTGCCATGAGCCCAAAGACGCCGTGTCAAGGTGGCACCGACAACAAGATGGGAAAAGCCGGGCTCCTATCACCCGGACGATGCCTTCAACATGTTTTGCGAAGGGTCTCCCGTTCGGGCCCTTCGGGACCATTATCTCCAAGATCGAAAGAAAGCTTGGCGAGGCCACAAGAGGTAATGTTTCTCAGGTATGAAGAGATTGTGTCGGATCCGCTCACGGTCGTTAGAAAGCTCGCAAGCTTCCTCGATGTGCCCTTCACCAAGAGGAGGAGAAGAGTGGGGTCGTCGATCAGGTTGTGAGCTTCGCAGCTTCGAATCACTTCGCAATCTAGACGTTAACAAGACACGCGGTGCGGAGCGTGCAGGAGGTACGATTTTCATCCAGCACTCCTCGCTGTTTAGGAAAGGGAAGGTCGGGGACTGGGTGAACCATATGAGCAATGAAATGGGAGAGAAAATGGATCGCCTGGTGGAGGAAAAGTTCAAAGGAACTGGTTTAGAGTTCTGAGATGCATTCTTGTCTTGCATCTATCAGTGGGAGTACCTATAATATTGTATTGATGTATCATGAAGTCTATGTACACTGCAACAAAATTAAATAATCATGTTTATGGCGACATGACCATCGTGAAAAGTTAGTTGCGATAAAGATCAGTTTGTGTTTTTTTAATAAAGAGCAATATACTAGTATTAAGATTTATTTATTTTGCAAAAATATTGATATCAGGATGTTCCCAGTTGCACGCATACTCTGCACACCAATACAATGCAACAATGCTACATCTACGGACGGGCAGCTTACGGGCTTGTGTCGTGTGGCAATTTTTGTTGGAGGAAAATCAGGGAAGGGGCCCACAGTTAAATTCAGGGGGTGGAATGACTGGGTAGAGGCAGCCGTCCGTAACTCAAGTGCGTAGGTAGTCTGTAAGTATATCACTTTCGAATACAATGTCATGGCCTAGTCCAAGCATATACACAACCAAAAATAATGAAAAGAAGAGGAAGAGAAAACAAAGAAAGGCATTACTCCTACTACTTGCAACAAATCAGTACCGACTGTAAAAATTAGTGGGCTTCGCTCATGTGAATAACTCTCATATTCAAAATAAATCAAAACACTCACGTATGGCACCAAGGTGAAGGTGCAATATTTAGTCCCACATCAGAAGTGGAGGTGGAGTGTGACCAACATATACTCTACAGTAAAGTCTGCGCACTTCAATAATTTGGTGGGTAGAGGAGAGGAAGAGAACAACACACACCCACTCACCTGGCCGGGTTGGTGCCGGTGCGAAGGACGCGGGTCTGCAGCAAGCATGTGCGGTCTTCTGAAATTTGTTTTATGCCTTGCAAGAGCACAATTCTTTTTGTCATCTCATTTTTTGGTTTCTTGGCCAGTAAATTGTTTTTTTGACACAGTACAGACGAAAGCGCTCGTATACACGCGCATACACTCACCCCTATGAACGCACACACGCATGCCCTACCCCTATGAGCATCTCCGAAAGAATGAGCCAGTATATCATCTTGAAATTTACGAAGTCACTGTAGGCACCTCGTCGTCGACGGGGACGTCTCCTCCCACTGAATGCGCATCGCCGAAAATCCTAAAATAAATCTAGGAATAAATGCGAGCATCAGGATTTAAACCCTGGTGGGCTCGTGGACACGACACGACACGAAATCCTCCCACGGATTTTTTGGTTTCTTGGCCAGTAAATTGTTTTTTTTAAAGTCACCGGAGGAGGGCGAAAGCCCTCCACCTGAATTTTCTTTTTCCTATATTGAATCACCCCCCCGGGGGGGAGGCAGGTTTTTACAGAGAGAGGGAGAGTAGAGACATCACCCCCAGACACACAACCCGCGCCATAGAGGGTGGGGGGAGCACAAGCCTTCCCCCACGGCAGGCAAGATGAACTAGCCGGAGTACGCGAATACCAGCAACCACTTGTCGATACACGGCCGGTCAGCCACCTTCAGGCGCCCCCTCCACAGGGCTGCATCTTCCCTGCAGCAGCCGAGAAGACGGACGAGGGAGGGCGGCTCGGCCCGGAAGTCCACCGCGTTCCTATGCTTCTAAAGCTGCCAGCAGCACAGCAGGACAAAGGACGCAGGAGCAGCTTCGCCGGCCACGTCACTGACGTCCAGGTCCTGTAGAGCCCCCACATTGTAGCCTCGTCCGGCCACCTCGATCCCAATGGTTCTCCAGAACGCACGCGTGAAAGGACAAGAAAAAATCATGTGATCAGCCCTCTCGAGCGCATCTCCGCAGATGGGGCACGCCACCTCCTCCGCAGCGACGATGGTTTTCCGAAGAAGGACGTCCCGCGTGTGCATCCTTCGCTGGACCAGGAGCCAGCCGAAGAAGCGGACTCGAGAGGGAGCAGCGCACCCCCAAATGAACTCGGCGAACGCAGCTTGCACCCCACCTAACCTCTCCAGAGCGTAGACCGCAGCCGCCGCAATGCCCCCCTGGGGACCCGGGCACAACACCGAGCTCCGCACGTCGTCCCCCGGGGTTGGGGCGACCCCATCCATGAGCGTCAGGAGGGAGTCCCGTTCCGCCGCACCGGCTGTGGTGAGCCTGGGCACAAGCGCACAGCCCAGCCCGTGGGAGCGCACCCACCACACCGTGACCTCCCGATCAGTCGCGTGTGAGAGGAGGGCGGGGAACGCCGCCGCAACAGCTCCACATGGGAGCCAATTATCGAACCAGAAGGATGTTCGCTTCCCGTCACGGACCCCCACCATCGTAAGACTGCGGTAGAGCGGGAGGAGACCGCTGAGAGCCTTGTCGTGCTCCCCGGTTGTCCGAGCTGCCGACCCAGAGAGGAGGGACCGCCCAGCGAGCTCAGCCCAGACCCACGCCGCCCACCGCGACGACGCGTTGCAGGCATGGAGTCGATGTAGCATCTTGATCAGGAGGCACCGGTTTTGCGTCGCGAGGTCGCGAACCACCAGCCCGCCCTCCGCCTTTGATCGGCATACTCTCTCCCACGCCACCAAGCATTGGGCGCCAGACGCGCGCTCAGCTGCGTTCCAAAGGAAGGCACGGCGCAGCGAGTCAAGCTCCTTGATCACCGCCGGAGGGAGCAACATAGCCGCCATAGTGTACGTGGGAAGAGCGTCCAGGACGGCATTGATGAGGACGAGCCGCCCGACAGGGGAGAGAAGGCGCGCCCGCCACCCCGACAAGTACTTGTCGACTTTGGCGATCATGGGGAGGAAATCCGCGAGGCAGAGTTTCTCCCAGGAGAGAGGGAGCCCGAGGTCAGCCTGCGGGAATCCTTGAACATCGCAGCCGAGGGCGCCGACGGTTATGTCCAGCACGTCCGTCGGCACATGCATGGGAACGAGTGTGCTTTTGGAGAAGTTGATGGTGAGCCCCGTGGCAGCCGCGAAGTCGTCGAGGATCCGTCGTAGACGGGCAGCCGCTCCGGCGTCCGCCTTGAGAATAACCAGCGTATCGTCTGCATACTGCAGCACGAGAGGTGGTTCTCCGGCCACAAGAGGATGGAAGAGCCCGCCGTCTTGCCGGATCATCTGCTGCAGCACGTCGGCGACGATGAGGAAGAGGTAGGGCGAGACCGGGTCCCCCTGACGCAGCCCCCTGCGCACCGTGAACCATTTCCCTGGCACGCCGTTCAGGAGCACCGCCGATCGGGAGGACCGGACGATCAAGTCCAGCCAAGAGCACCATTGGTCAGGGAACCCTCGCACCTCAAGGATTCGCCGCAGCGCACTCCAGTCAACAGAATCGAATGCCTTGGCGAAGTCGAGCTTGAAGACGAGCGTTGGGGCGCGGCGCCTGTGGCAACACTGTATGACCTCGGCAGCGCAGACAAAGTTCTCAGAGATGCTCCGACCAGCCAGGAACCCGGACCGATCGCAGTCGATGATGCTGCCGATCTGTTGCTGCAGCTGCGAGGTGAGGCCGCGGCAGAGAATTTTCACATCCGCGTTCTGGAGAGAGACCGGGCGGAAAGCAGCCGGAGTTGGCACCCCCGCCTTTTTGGGCAGGCGGGCGATGTAGGCCCGGTTGATCGCGTTCGAGGTTCGCCGTCCCGTCGTGGACAACAGCGAATAGCCGCCGCAGGTCCTCGAAGACGACTCCCCAGGCCGCCTGGTAGAACGCCGGGCCGAGGCCGTCCGGCCCAGGCGCGCTGGAGCGGTCCAGCAAAGCAGCCGCCTCCTTGATCTCGTCGGCCGAAAACGGCCGAGTCAGGGCAGCCCCGTCCACCCGAGTAGCGTCTCGGTACAGGGCCGGCAGGTCGAAGCGCCAAACGGACGGACGCTCCCTGCCCAGGAGCTCAGAGTAGAAGGAGAGGAGGGCCGCCGCCTTCCCCGCGTGGTCGAGGATGTTAGCCCTGTCCACGTCCAAGGCCCGGACGGTGTTGGAGCGCCTTCGCTGGGAGGCGCTTGCGTGGAAGAAGCCCGTGTTCTCATCACCCTCGCAGACGGCTCGACATTTCCCGCGCTGTTTCCAGTACGCGCTCTGACGCTTGATGGAGGCCACCAGCGCCAGACGCGAGTCATGACGGAGCCGGATTTCATCAACAGATAAAGGACGGCATTCCTCCCAAAAATCAACCAAGTCAACCAAGTAAATTGTTTAGAAGTTGAAAATCTAGTCAGTTTAGACCGTGATCGCGACACGAGAACATTCGGTTCTCCTATATATATATGACCTATCAGCCACCGTCAAAAGTACAAAAAATTGAGTTAGGTAGTTTCTGGCGCCATCATGTCCCCATCCGCAACGGGAGAGTAATTATTTGGAACCTCTTGCCTTTGTGATCTTGCATAGAAAAGGGCGAATTAGGTTTCTGGAAAGCGGTACGTAACTGCTCACTTTCATCACCACAGGTTGTTTTCCTTCCAAGTCAGGTGGCATCGCGTACCGTTGTATCCGCCGTTGTTTCCTTCTACCGCTCTTTGCCAAAATCATCGTCAACAAACATCACTTCACCAAAGAAGAGGAGAAGAGTGGGGTCGTCAATCGGGTTGTAAACTTCTGCAGCTTTGAATCACTTCACAACCAAAGCTATGTTTGTCTAAAATGATCAACGTGCATGTGTTTGTATGAATTTGGTGTTTTGAAAATAGGGACCGTGGCCGTAAATGCCAAGTTTTGATATCCGTTCGGACACTGTCCAAGGGCACGTCCGGGGGCGTATAGAGACTCGAATTACTATACGTGGTTCTAGATGCTCTTAGGAGATGTGCTACAAGTTGTGCGATAATAGATATTAAGTTGCATGCACCAATTACTTCACCAAACTATGCTTTCCCTTTTTTTACTCCACATATTAGGTTGGTCTTAAGTCAAATTTAGTGAAGTTTGATCAAATTTATATTAAAACTAGCAAGATGCCCGTTCATTGCACGGAACATCAAGATGCATTTTTACAAAACACCTGTTGTGATTGACCATGCGGGAGTAATCCCACTTGTAAAGCCTAATTATATCTCGACAAAGAGGAGAGATAAGGTAAGGAGGAGTGGGGCGTGGTGGTGATTGGTAGTCGGATTGAGCGGAGGCATGCGATGGACGACGCCAGCAGCAGCCACCATGCCAGATTGTTCCAGAGGTTGTGGGAGATAAGGATGAACGAGGAAAGGCCTTATCTGCAAATGTGGAGAGAGATGCGAGTATATTTTTGCAAAATTACCATAGTTTGCTTTCTATCCGTCAGATATAGATTGAACGGTCTATATTACAAGGTGGCAGGCATACCATCATCACCAACCCAGTTTTCTATAAGAGTAGAAATGATCAACATCTAAACATAAAATAAATGCAATATGAAATTATATTTCATGACGGACATGGTATTGATTGGTACTGTGAATGCTCATATATTTTTTATAAACTTGTCAAACTTTGAAAGGTTTGACTAAAAACAAACCTAATACGCGGAGTAAAAAATTGGATGGACTACTGATACTGATTAAAAGAAAATGCTGGCAATACATTGCAGAGATTTATTGATTTATTGGATATATTGACGGAAAAACGACCAGAAAAGTATTGCGTGAATAGGTCAAAAGTCACTGAAAACTGAACCCTGTCCCGTGCATTTTGTCAGCTACGATCTCGCCCAGACGGCTCGCCATTTCCAGCGTCATGTGGTTCACCCAATCGCCGGACGCCCCATTCCTGAAGAGCGCATCACGCGGGACGGGCAGGAGTGGATCCAAGTGCCCGGTTTTGTTGGCGTCCAGGCCCTTGAGGTGCTCGAAGCTGCAGAGCTGGACGATGCTGTCGACGGTGCCGGCCTCGTCCTCCCCTATAGAGAATGGCATTCCGAGGAACCTCGTCAGCTTTCGGACGTTCTCGGCCGGGTTGCGGAGCAGCTGCTCGTACCGCAGGAAGAGCACCTTGTCCGGCATCGCCGTGCTCGCGCGCCAGTAGCCGAGAACGTGGTCCCAGACGGGGCCGAACGCCATCCTGCCGTCGCAGACGGACTCGAAGACGACGCTGAACGCCAGGTCCGGCTGCAGGCGGCGGAGGAAGTACCACGCTGAGACGGCCATGTCCTTGGGGTCCCTGCATACGTAGACGACCCGGCAGCCGGGCACGGCCGACGGCACCATTGGGAGCGGCATGTGCGTGTTCATGAGGCGCGGGGACGGGAGCGCATCGAGCTCCGCCTCCCGGCCGCCCTGGAACAGGCCCTCCAGGAAAGGCACGCACTGGTGCGGGTTCAGGCGGCGGAGCGGGTGCTCGGCGCCGGCGGGTGGGTATGCCCTGCGTGCCATCGTCGCGAAGGTCAAGGCGTTGAGCCACGTGGTGCCACACTTGGGCAAGCTGGCCACAATGACGTCGTCGGGGCGGGGCTCGAATTGCCGCTGGAGCGCGATGGCCGCCGGCACGTGGATATCCCGTAGCCAGAAGCCCTGGTAAAGACGGAGCTTCTTGACACCGTTGGCCTCCAGCGCGGTCGGCAGGGTGGAGACATGCTCTTCCTCAAGGGCCTCCTGCGGCGACGAGACGAAGTTTGTACCTGTAACAACAAGGGCGTCCTCGAAAGGAACCGGCCCTTCTTCTGGAATCGCCATGGGAGCCAAGGTCGGCATGCTCTTCTTCTTCTACTTATCTATATAAGGCACAAAATCACCCGTATGGCGTCAAAAAAGAGCCACCGCGGTGGAGTGGAGGGACGCAAGGAAGGAAGAGATGCAAGAAGCGATTGGAAGAAGACGAGAGCGGCGCCGGAATGCTGGCGTCTGGGAGAAAGATCTCAGAAAATAGGCAGATATAGAAACGTACATCCAGTACCATGCATGCACGCCCCTCCACTTGCAGCGCACTTGTGATAAATACAGTAGAAAATAGGGCAGACGACATACACCTGCATCCCACATATGTATATCCAAATGGATCCCACCCACATTCTCACCCATGATCTGTCCATCTCAGCATCTCTGTGTCAGCTCCCACTTCTCAGCATTTTCAATTCACTGCATGTTTGGCGAGGGGGATTTTTATTTTTGGTAAAGGACGTTTTTCATTAGGATTAATTAAGGTGAATAGGTGATATAACTACAATAAGCATACACCCGACTTCTATATGACTACGATGTGCACAGCCAACCAACACACACAAAGGATCACACCTGCAAAAAGTAAAGTCATGAATGGCCAAAGTAAAAAAATATGGAAAAGAGAAAAGAGCATCGGTGATCCATGCCGGAGCTGGTGAGGAAACAAAGATGATGCAAGCGAGCACGATCTGCACTTGGACATTGTCACCCAGAGTGAATACCCTGCACAAGCCACACGGAGTGAATGCCACCAAGAGCCGTCCGCGGTGCCAAGAGCCCAAGAGCATCCGTCGGTGCATGTGTGATGCTGGTCAAGAATACTGACAAGTGGAGACGGTACCTCCAAATCCCACGTTGAAGACGCTCCGACATCCCACGCCTCTAGCGCAAGTGCATGTTCCTGGTAAATCTTGGCATGCCCACGTCCCGAGACAATACACCATAGGCAAGGGCAGGAGTTCCCAAACGACACCTTTGACAAATGGAAGGATGTACGATAGAGTTTTCGAAGCTTATCCGCAGAATCACTTCCGAGGAGAGGTGCATCTCCGAGCCATGCCTCCATGGAGGTTTACGAGTTACGACTTGGGAGAGTGATGTCGTGGTCGCTCAAAAGGAGACCAGAGCGAGGATTTCTCCAGGAGCACGCACCTCAGCTCATCGAATCTAGCCAAGGGATTAGGGCTATAGCTCCACGGCCACGCCTCTAGAGAGGAACGCGTCACCGGAATTGCTTCACTATGTTCGGCCTGACACCCACAAATCGGGGATTTTTTCCAAAGCATGTAGCAGTCTCCAGCAGATACCATGGAACCAGAGGCGGAGCCAGGATTTGGTCGCTCCGCTCAGATCTGGCTCATGGGAAGGAAGTGCCTCCTGTGGCTACAACTGTATCCTTTTTGTGTAGCTACATGCAGTCCCTCGATCTGTCAAGGCGGTTTTCGACCGAGGATATTATCAAAGGAAAAATGCAGCTTCGGCGGGAGGCTCAAGCCACTGTGCGGACGGAGGCCATTGCTCAACCATGGCCGAAGCCACCACCGGGGAAGGTGGCCCTGTCGGTTGATGGTGCTTATTCACATACGGATGGTTCAGCGGCGGTAGGGATGGTGTTGAGGAATCATGATGGGAGCGTTATTTTCTCCGCTTACAGATACATATTTAACTGCAACGAAGCGTTGGAAGCGGAGCTGCATGCACTGGTGCAAGGCATGGCGCTAGCAGTCCAACACTGTGAGCTCCCGGTCATAGTCCAGTCGGACTCTTCTGTCGCCCTATCTGCCCTCTCGGGCGACAGCTTATCTAGATCTGCCTACGGGCACTTAGTTGCTGAAATTCGTCACCTAATGATAGATAGAGTTTTCATTCCGTTCAAGATTAGTCGTGTGCAGAACAGACGTAGCAGATCGTTTGGCTCGGTATAGTCGTACAGAGCGTACCACTGCTGTATGGCTTGGCCGAGGTCCACCATGTATCGAGGATCTCTTGCCTCGCGATTGTAACCCTATACCTTTGGAATAAAACTCTTCTATCAGCGCAAAAAAAAAGGAGGCGGAGCCAGGATTTCTTGACGCCTGGGGCTAAAGCTAAACAACTATAAATAATGCCAAATACCATCACCTCAAAAATACCTAAATACACTAAATTATCACACCTAGCAATGCATGTTAGCAGTACACCACAAATTCAAATTCAGCTCAAGAAAAAATATATATGTTATTCATTATTACCATGAGAGCGAATTCAATAAACATATGAGTTATCGCAAACGTTGGTACTAAATTAGTGAAGACTGGCTTCATTTGAGGCCATCATTTCTTCACCAAGAATAGTAGAAGGGCCACGAGATGTGAACATAAAATTGAGTATTTACTCAAGAACTAGATATACACCAAGTCAATTGCTCATATGAAATTGTGTAAAAAAACATATTATACCATTATCACAAAGTGCACGAGGTAGGAGTCCCATGTGTTTCCTTATTTTTTTTGTTAGCACTGTATAATCTTAATTGTCCAGCTCCTCTTCATCTTTGATCTGTTTAAATATCCCCAATTGTTTGATTTCCGCCGATAAAAAGAAACAAGAAAAAGTATTACTAGATGATACAACAAACGTAAAATTACCTCTCCAGCCGTTTGTGGAAATCATGAGATTGGTTGACGGAGCACAGGACGCATCGATGGGGCTTCTCCAATGATGCGATGTGAAAGATCTGAGTTCGAAGAGCCGGCCGCCGGGGCGCGCGTCAGGTGGAGTCAAGCAGTACAAGAGAGTCGGCGGCGCAGTTTTTCTATGGATCGATCTGGCAAGACGAGATCGTGCGTCCTGGCTTGGAGCGATTTGGGCGGGCTAGCGATTGTTTGGAGAGATCGTGTTAACTGGGCTTCTCGGGATGGAGAACTCTGTTAAAACTAGGTAGGAAGTGCGGCTTGCCGCACCCGACAGCGATGCTGTCGGGCATAAGTCATATCCAATCAGTAATATAGTCATTGAAGCATTTGCAAATATTTTTTTTTGCGTAATTTAGTTATGTTTATCAATCTAATATATCAAATTTCTATCAGAAGCATTGCATTGGTACATACACATTCAGTACATAGCAAATGGTCCAGGAACCAGATCCTGATTCCTCTAAAAATCCATTTTAGATGAGAAACTGTGGAAAGGAAAAAAGAACATGTCCTGATTCCTCTAAAATCAATTTTAGATGATAACCCATGGTGTAGAAAGTCAGGGAGGTGCTTTTTCACCAATACGCCGGCAGGGTCTCCACTTCCTCCTCTCTCACCCTCTCTTCTTCCCACTCCACCCCCCTCTATGCCTCCTCTTTCCACCATATAATCTGGAGCATTTGAACACATATTAGCTATGGAAAGAAATTAGTGAAATTCAAAACAATAAATTTAGTGATCACATCAGGGATGGATTTGGGAGCTCAAATATACCTCGAGATGATGCAGAGATGGGGAAATCATTGTTGGCGAAACCCTTCTGAACAACCACACATAGGGGCTACAGATATTTGACCGACTACCATCTTCTGCCGAGAAGGAAAAGCAGACGCAAAACCTCGGGATGGTGCAGAGATGGTGAAATCGCAGATGTCGATACCCTGCTGAACATCCACATGTGCGCTGCCAGTATCCACAAATAAATAAATTCAATCTTGCATTGACCATATATATCTTCTCAACCATAGAAAACGATCAAAATATATTATTGTTAGCATGAGAATCTATGAATAGTTACTTTCGCACTGCACTAATGCTAAGCCTGTCAAAATAATATCCTCGGCTCAAGAAATTTGACCAAAAAAATAGAAGAGATATCTCATGCATATAATCCAATTAACAATCTAAATTGCACGACGAACTTTACATATTTAATTTACCCCTGGACTGAACCAGAAGTGACAAATATTTTAGCATTACTCCTTGAGTTGTTTTCTGCAAGGCGTAGATCTGATGCTACACACCCTGATAAATGTATAGTAGCAATTTATGATTCTTTCCTAAAAAGGAGGTATACAACTACGCACACTGGATACTCTAGTTCATGGTAATAAAATTCATCGTAACTCATTTCATGAAGCAAAAATCGAAAAAAGGGGGGAGATGCTTTCATGGAAGAATCTAAAATCATTCACGGGAAAACTAATATTGTTTATCTGCTACCAATTATATATATCACAACTGATGTATGTACATTATCAAAACAGAGCAAGTAACAGGAAGGACATTATTATTTTGAGCTAAAGTGTATGCAGATGGTACAAACACTCCAGGTATATTCTGATTATTCTACTGCCCCTAAGCCCAAAAGAATGAGCAAGAAGAAATACATATATCTCAGAAAAATAGGATTACACATCTGAAGAAAATAAATTTGTCTGATAAAATTCCATGCATGACTTGCAAAAGTATATCTATTCCCTTTGATCACTATTGTGATATAACATGTTATTATCCACCTTGATTTATCATTTCTTCTGGTAGAAAGCAGAAGATATAACCTATTATTTCTACACAAAAGTAACCTCTAACCATGATCTCTATCATTTTTATTTAACTTTTGAGCCTCTGGGAAATTCAAGTTTCCTTCTTAAGCATGAGAATATGATATGCAGAAGATCTATGAAACACAATAAAACTAACTTGATCTTAAGTTCCCCTGTTCACCAATATGGGAAATACAGAGCTTTACCTTCATTGCATGATGCAGATCCTATGGATTGTTTACTTAGTAATTAGTAATTGACATTCTTCCCTTGGAATAGAGGTCCAAAACATGATGGTGAAACTCATGGTGTTATTTAAATAGTCCCTTCGACTGTAACGGGCTACCGGCAACCCAAGCTACTCTAAAAGGAGATCAAGCATCATTCGGCCTGGGATACTCACAACACAAGGCTCGGCCTACATCATAAAGAAGCTCAACGGGGTTAATTAAAATCAGGGAAGACAAAGATAAAGTACAGAACAATTTGGTGAATACTCAGGCTATCTAATGAACCAATTGCAGGAAAATTGGACGGACATGTAGTACTATCTATCATGTTAGCCAACATACTTGTAATCATGTGTAGGGTCATGAAAAGAACAATAGAACACCAGTATCTGATACTCTGCATTTGCAAAGCATTCCATTTCCATATTATAGCTTGTCCAATGAGCCAGACCTCGAAAGCATAGAGCATAAAATTACTTAGTAGAGGGAATAACCTCCCTAGATGGACTCCGCTCGGCAAGCGGGTCTCGTAGACACTCTTCTCTATACAGTAATCAAAGAAAGAAAATACTATTCTTCGAACTAAACCTACTGAATGAACCAGGGAGCAAAATCAAATGTTTGTAGCCCATGGATTCAGCTATCTGATCTAACATATATTGCACTGAATTAAATATATGTTGTAGCTACATAGTTCTAAACCAAATGACAACATAGAACCAAAGTTCTCATGACTATATTCCAAATTTATCTTGTTATCAAGAATATTCAAAGAAACCTATGTTATGGACTTATGGGCATGCAAGTTCTACCAACTTGCGAAATAATTTAGATAAAGAGAGTGAACAGTGACATCTCACCAGTTGAACGGGACACAGGGGTGTGGCAGGAAGGAGCAGCGTCCATTAGGTCGGGGCTTGATCCTCTTGTGTGTGTTCTGCTGCTCAATGGGTTTCAGGTGAATTACCCAGCAGAAGATTCATCTCACAAAAGACTCATCTCTATGTTGGCGTTTCAGGTGAATCACCCAATGTAAGCCTAAAATAAAATGGTATGGAGCAAAATAAGAAATACAATTACATCCAAGTTCATCGCATGATAGAAGACTTCACTCTAAATTATTAGGAGCTCTTAGTTGCAAAACGCCTATTTGAAGTATTATTTTAACATGATTCAAACTCTCTGAATACAAAAGGAATGTACAAAATTACAGTAACCCAATCTTGTACATGTCGGCAAAACTAAAAAGGTAACAAAATTAATAAGCTATATCAATTTAATAACCACACAGTATTCCTTTGTACACTATTGTTAAGAGAAAATTCTAGTCAAGACATGAATGTGACAGGAAAACAACAGAGTACAAATAGACTTCAGATCCTACCACAGTTGTAGTCCATCATCATGAGGAATGTCTTGGTGAGCACACCAGACAGCAGCTTCTCCCGCACAAAGCTTACCACGACAAGATCCCTCTCCTGAATGAACCCCGCCACGTACGACGGTGTGATCACCTGAGCGCTCCTCCACCTTGAGATGCCAGCGCACATGTGCATGCCCGCCTCAAGCCTCTCCTTCTCCTTCCTGACATCACTGATGTTGTCCTCGAGCATGGTGCACACACCTTACTCCAGGTTCAGCATCGTCGCGTGGACCAGGGCACCGACATCTGGTTATGAAGCAGTACTTTCATAAATAATGGAAATACAACATTTATGTAAATTGCAAATGACAAAGAAAACAATATATGAATATTCTGAATTAGTGTATCGCTAAACAAAGTATTTGTCACAAATAAAAATGGAAAAAAGTTATGTTGAGTGTGTTTATTGATTCACAGTATTTATGCCTAATTAGTTGCCACCAAGGCTAAATTACACAGTCCCAACCAAATCGTGCTCCCTCTGCCATCGGATCAAGCAACCTCTGACAAAGAAAGTATGCAGGCAGCAACACAACAGGAATCAATCAGAGTAATATTTCCAGGGGTGCCACAGTTGCTGCTCTGCCTCTGTTTCAGCACATAGAGCTTAGCTCTTTTTCTGTCCATGCCTGTCAACTTGGGATAATAGTCACTATGTGTTGGGGAACGTTGCAGAAAATTAAAATTTTTCCTACGGTTTCACCAAGATCCATCTATGAGTTCATCTAAGCAACGAGTCATGGGAGAGAGATTGCATCTACATACCACTTGTAGATCGCGTGCGGAAGCGTTCACTAGAACGTGGATGATGGAGTCGTACTCGCCGTGATCCAAATCACCGATGACCGAGTGCCGAACGGACGGCACCTCCGCGTTCAACACACGACGTGCACGGGAGACGTCTCCTCCTTCTTGATCCAGCAAGGGGTAAGGAGAGGTTGATGATGATGGCTCCAGCAGCAGCACAACGGCGTGGTGGTGGTGGAGCAGCAACATCTCGGCAGGCTTCGCCAAGCACGTGACGGAGGAGGAAGAAGTGTAGCAGGGGAGGAGGCGCCGGAGTTTCGGGTGTGGCTGCCTCCCCTCCTTTATATAGGCCCCAGGGGCCGCCCTGGGGATCCCATCTCCCAAGGGGCGGCGGCCAAGGGGTGGACTGCCCCCAAGGCAGTGGGCGCCCCCCCCTAGGGTTTCAACCCTAGGCGCGGGGTGGGCCAAGGGGCGCACCAGCCCACTATGGGCTGGTTCCTCCCACTTCAGCCCATGGGGCCCTCCGGGATGGGTGGCCCCACCGGTGGACCCCAGGACCCTTCCGGTGGTCCCAAGACAATACTGGGTGACCCGAAACTTTCCCGATGGCCGAAATACCACTTCCTATATATAATTCTTTACCTCCGGGACATTCCGAAACTCCTCGTGACGTCCGGGATCTCATCCGGGACTCCGAACAACATTCGGTATACTGCATACTCATATTCATACAACCCTAGCGTCATCGAACCTTAAGTGTGTAGACCCTACGGGTTCGGGAGACATGTAGACATGACCGAGACAGCTCTCGGGCAATAACCAACAGCGGGATCTGGATACCCATGTTGGCTCCCACATGCTCCTCGATGATCTCATCGGATGAACCACGATGTCGAGGATTCAAGCAATCCCGTATACAATTCCCTTTGTCAATCGGTATGTTACTTGCCCGAGATTCGATCGTCGGTATCCGAATACCTCGTTCAATCTCGTTACCGGCAAGTCACTTTACTCGTACCGTAATGCATGATCCCGTGACCAGACACTTGGTCACTTTGAGCTCATTATGATGATGCACTACCGAGTGGGCCCAGTGATACCTCTCCATCATACGGAGTGACAAATCCGATCTCGATCCGTGTCAACCCAATGACACTTTCGGAGATACCGTAATGCACCTTTATAGTCACCCGATTACGTTGTGACGTTTGGTACACCCAAAGCACTCCTACGGTATCCGGGAGTTACACGATCTCATGGTCTAAGGAAGAGATACTTGACATTGGAAAAGCTCTAGCAAAACGAACTACGATCTTGTGCTATGCTTAGGATTGGGTCTTGTCCATCACATCATTCTCCTAATGATGTGATCCGTTATCATTGACATCCAATATCCATAGTCAGAAACCATGACTATCTATTGATCAACGAGCTAGTCAACTAGAGGCTCACTAGGGACATATTGTGGTCTATTTATTCACACGTGTATTACGATTTCCGGATAATACAATTATAGCCTGAATAAAAGACAATTATCATGAACAAGTAAATATAATAATAATCCTTTTGTTATTGCCTCTAGGGCATATATCCAACAGTCTCCCACTTGCACTAGAGTCAATAATCTAGTTACATTGTGATGAATCGAACACCCATAGAGTTCTGGTGTTGATCATGTTTTGCCCGCGGAAGAGGTTTAGTTAACGGATCTGCGACATTCAGATCCGTATGCACTTTGCAAATTTCTATGTCTCCATCTTGAACATTTTCACGGATGGAGTTGAAGCGACGCTTGATGTGCCTGGTCTTCTTGTGAAACCTGGGCTCCTTGGCAAGTGCAATAGCTCCGGTGTTGTCACGAGAAGAGTTTGATCGGCCTCGGCGCATTGGGTATGACTCCTAGGTCGGTGATGAACTCCTTCACCCAAATTGCTTCATGCGCTGCCTCCGAGGCTGCCATGTACTCCGCTTCACATGTAGATCCCGCCACGACGCTTCGCTTGCAGCTGCACCAGCTTCTTGCTCCACCATTCAACATATACACGTATCCGGTTTGTGACTTAGAGTCATCAGATCGTGTCGAAGCTAGCATCGGCGTAACCCTTCTGACGAGCTCTTCGTCACCTCCATAAACGAAACATGTCCTTTGTCCTTTTCGGTACTTCAGGATATTCTTGACCGCTGTCCGGTGTTCCTTGCGGGATTACTTTGGTACCTTCCTACCAAACTTACGGCAAGGTTTACATCAGGTCCGGTACACAGCATGTCATACATAATAGATCCTATGGCGAGGCATGGGGATGACGCTCATCTCTTCTTTATCTTTTGTCGTGGTGGGACATTGAGCTGAGCTCAATCTCACACCTTGCAAGACAGGCAAGAACCCTTTCTTGGACTGATCCATTTTGAACTTCTTCAAAATCTTATCAAGGTATGTGCTTTGTGAAAGACCTATGAGGCGCCTCGATCTATCTCTATTGATCTTGATGCCTAATATATAAGCAGCTTCTCCAAGGTCCTTCATTGAAAAACTTTTATTCAAGTAGGCCTTAATGCTGTCCAAGAGTTCTATATCATTTCCCATCAAAAGTATGTCATCTACATATAATATGAGAAATGCTACAGAGCTCCCACTCACTTTCTTGTAAACGCAGGCTTCTCCATAAGTCTGCATAAACCCAAATGCTTTGATCATCTCATCAAAGCGAATGTTCCAACTCCGAGATGCTTGCACCAGCCCATAAATGGATCGCTGGAGCTTGCATACTTTGTTAGCATTCTTAGGATCGACAAAACCTTCCGGCTGCATCATATACAGCTCTTCCTTAAGATAACCATTAAGGAATGCTGTTTTGACGTCCATCTGCCATATCTCATAATCATAGTATGCAGCAATTGCTAACATGATTCGGACGGACTTAAGCTTCGTTACGGGAGAGAAAGTCTCATTGTAGTCAATCCCTTGAACTTGCCGATAACCCTTAGCGACAAGTCGAGCTTTATAAATGGTGACATTACCATCCGCGTCCGCCTTCTTCTTAAAGATCCATTTGTTTTCTATTGCTCGCCGATCATCGGGCAAATCTGTCAAAGTCCATACTTTGTTTTCATACATGGATCCTATCTCGGATTGCATGGCTTCAAGCCATTTGTTGGAATCCGGGCCCGCCATCGCTTCTTCATAGTTCGAAGGTTCACCGTTGTCTAACAACATGATTTCCAGGACAGGGTTGCCGTACCACTCTGGTGCGGAACGTGTCCTTGTGGACCTACGAAGTTCAGTAGCAACTTGATCCGAAGTACCTTGATCATCATCATTATTTTCCTCTTCAGTTGGTGTAGGCATCACAGGAACATTTTCCTGAGCTGCACTACTATCCCGTTCAAGAGGTAGTACTTCATCGAGTTCTACTTTCCTCCCACTTACTTCTTTCGAGAGAAACTCTTTTTCCAGAAAGGATCCGTTCTTGGCAACAAAGATCTTGCCCTCGGGTCTTAAGTAGAAGGTATACCCAATGGTTTCCTTAGGGTATCCTATGAAGACGCATTTTCCGACTTGGGTTCGAGCTTTTCAGGTTGAAGTTTCTTGACATAAGCATCGCATCCCCAAACTTTTAGAAACGACACTTAGGTTTCTTCCCAAACCATAATTCATACGGTGTCGTCTCAACGGACTTAGGCGGTGCCCTATTTAAAGTGAATGTAGCTGTCTCTAGAGCGTATCCCCAAAATGATAGCGGTAAATCGGTAAGAGACATCATAGACTGCACCATATCCAATAGAGTGCGATTCGACGTTCGGACACACCGTTCGCTTGAGGTGTTCCAGCGGCGTGAGTTGTGAAATGATTCCACATTTCCTTAAGTGTGTACCAAATTCGTGACTTAAGTATTCTCCTCCACGATCTGATCGTAGGATTTTTATCTTTCGGTCACGTTGATTCTCTACCTCATTCTGAAATTCCTTGAACTTTTCAAAGGTCTCAGACTTGTGTTTCATTAAGTAGACATACCCATATCTACTCAAGTCATCAGTGAGAGTGAGAACATAGCGATATCCTCCGCGAGCCTCAACGCTCATTGGACCGCACACATGGGTATGTATGATTTCCAATAAGTTGGTTGCTCGCTCCATTGTTCCGGAGAACGGAGTCTTGGTCATCTTGCCCATGAGGCATGGTTCGCATGTGTCAAATGATTCATAATCGAGAGACTCCAAAAGTCCATCAGCATGGAGCTTCTTCATGCGCTTGACACCAATGTGACCAAGGCGGCAGTGCCACAAGTATGTGGGACTATCGTTATCAACTTTACATCTTTTGGTATTCACACTATGAATATGTGTAACACTACGCTCGAGATTCATTAAGAATAAACCATTGACCATAGGGGCATGACCATAAAACATATCTCTCATATAAATAGAACAACCATTATTCTCGGATTTAAATGAGTAGCCATCTCGTATCAAGCGAGATCCAGATACAATGTTCATGCTCAAACTTGGCACCAAATAACAATTATTAAGGTTTATAACTAATCCCGTAGGTAAATGTAGAGGTAGCGTGCCGACGGCGATCACATCGACCTTGGAACCATTCCCGACGCGCATCGTCACCTCGTCCTTCGCCGATCTCCGCTTATTCCGCAGCTCCTGCTGTGAGTTACAAATATGAGCAACGGCACCGTATCAAATACCCGGAGTTACTACGAGTCTTGGTAAGGTACACATCAATTACATGTATATCAAATATACCTTTAGTGTTGCCGGCCTTCTTGTCCGCTAAGTATTTGGGGCAGTTCCGCTTCGGTGTCCCTTCCTTTGCAATAAAAGCACTCTGTCTCGTGCTTGGGCCCATTCTTTGACTTCTTCCGGCAACTTTCTTGCGGGTGCGGCAACCTCCTTGCCGTCCTTCTTGAAGTTCTTCTTGCCCTTGCCCTTCTTGAACTTAGTGGTTTTATTGACCATCAACACTTGATGTTCTTTCTTGATTTCAACCTCTGCTGACTTCAGATTGAGAATACTTCGGAATGGTCTTCACCATCCCCTGCATATTGTAGTTCATCACAAAGCTCTTGTAGCTTGGTGGGAGCGATGAAGGATTCTGTCAATGACCGCCTCGTCAGGAGGTTTATGTCCAGCTGGGACAGGCGGTTGTGCAACCTGACATTTTGAGTATGTGTTCACCTTGCAGAACTGTTTTCCTCCATCTTACAACTATAGAACTTGTCGGAGACTTCATATCTCTCGACTCGGGCATGAGCTTGGAAAACTAGTTTCAGCTCCTCGAACATCTCATATGCTCCGTGTTGCTCAAAACGCTTTTGGAGCCCGGTTCTAAGCTGTAAAGCATGCCGCCTTGAACGAGGGAGTAATCATCGACGAGACTGCCAAGCATTCATAATGTCTTGGTTCTCGGGACGGATGCATCACCTAGCGGTCCTTCTAGGACATATTGTTTCTGGCAGCTATGAGGATGATCCTCGGGTTCGGACCCAGTCCGTATAGTTGCTGCCATCATCTTTCAGCTTGGTTTTCTCTAGGAACGCGTTGAAGTTCAGGTTGACATGAGCGTTGGCCATTTGATCTACAAGACATATTTGCAAAGGTTTTAGACTAAGTTCATGATAATTAAGTTCATCTAATCAAATTATTTTAATGAACTCCCACTCAGATTAGACATCCTCTAGTCATCTAAGTGTTACACGATCCGAGTCGACTAGGCCGTGTCCGATCATCACGTGAGACGGACTAGTCATCGTCGGTGAACATCTTCATGTTGATCGTATCTTCCATACGACTCGTGTTCGACCTTTCGGTCACCGTGTTCCGAGGCCATGTCTGTACATGCTAGGCTCGTCAAGTTAACACTAAGTGTTTTGCATCTGTAAAACTGTCTTACACCCGTTGTATGTGAACGTAAGGATCTATCACACCCGATCATCACGTGGTGCTTCGAAACGACGAACTTTAGCAACGGCACACAGTTAGGGGAGAACACTTCTTGATATTATTGTAAGGGATCATCTTATTTACTACCGTTGTTCTAAGTAAACAAGATGCATAAACATAATAAACATCACATGCAATTATATAGTAGTGACATGATATGGCCAATATCATATAGCTCCATTGATCTCCATCTTCGGGGCTCCATGATCATCTTGTCACCGGCATGACACCATGATCTCCATCATCATGATCTCCATCATCGTGTCTTCATGAAGTTGTCACGCCAACGACTACTTCTACTTCTATGGCTAACGCGTTTAGCAATAAAGTAAAGTAATTTACATGGCGTTCTTCAATGACTCGCAGGTCATACAAAAATAAAGACAACTCCTATGGCTCCTGCAGGTTGTCATACTCATCGACATGCAAGTCGTGATTCCTATTACAAGAACATGATCTCATACATCACAATATGTCATTCATCATTCATCACAACTTCTGGCCATATCACATCACATGACAATTGCTGCAAAAACAAGTTAGACGTCCTCTAATTGTTGTTGCATCTTTTACGTGGCTGCAATTGGGTTCTAGCAAGAACGTTTTCTTACCTACGAATAACCACAACGTGATTTTGTCAACTTCTATTTACCCTTCATAAGGACCCTTTTCATCGAATCCGCTCCAACTAAAGTGGGAGAGATAGACACCCGCCAGGCACCTTATGCAACTAGTGCATGTTAGTCGGTGGAACCGGTCTCACGTAAGCCAAGGGGGTGGAGTGCCCCCCAAGGGAAGTGGGGCGCCCCCCCACCCTAGGGTTTCAACCCTAGGCGCAGGGGGTGGGCCAAGGGGGGCGCACCAGCCCACTATGGGCTGGTTCCCCTCCCCACTTCAGCCCATGGGGCCCTCCGGGATGGGTGGCCCCACCCGATGGACCCCCGGGACCCTTCCGGTGGTCCTGGTACAATACCGGGTGACCCCGAAACTTTCCCGATGGCCGAAATACCACTTCCTATATATAATTCTTTACCTCCGGGACATTCCGAAACTCCTCGTGACGTCCGGGATCTCATCCGGGACTCCGAACAACATTCGGTATACTGCATACTCATATTCATACAACCCTAGCGTCACCGAACCTTAAGTGTGTAGACCCTACGGGTTCGGGAGACATGTAGACATGACCGAGACAGCTCTCGGGCAATAACCAACAGCGGGATCTGGATACCCATGTTGGCTCCCACATGCTCCTCGATGATCTCATCGGATGAACCACGATGTCGAGGATTCAAGCAATCCCGTATACAATTCCCTTTGTCAATCGGTATGTTACTTGCCGAGATTCGATCGTCGGTATCCGAATACCTCGTTCAATCTCGTTACGGCAAGTCACTTTACTCGCATCGTAATACATGATCCCGTGACCGGACACTTGGTCACTTTGAGCTCATTATGATGATGCACTACCGAGTGGGCCCGGTGATACCTCTCCATCATACGGAGTGACAAATCCAGTCTCGATCCGTGTCAACCCAACAGACGCTTTCGGAGATACCTGTAATGCACCTTTGTAGTCACCCGATTCGTTGTGACGTTTGGTACACCCAAAGCACTCCTACGGTATCCGGAGTTATACGATCTCATGGTCTAAGGAAGAGATACTTGACATTGGAAAAGCTCTAGCAAAACGAACTACGATCTTGTGCTATGCTTAGGATTGGGTCTTGTCCATCACATCATTCTCCTAATGATGTGATCCGTTATCATTGACATCCAATGTCCATAGTCGAGGAAACTATGACTATCTATTGATCAACGAGCTAGTCAACTAGAGGCTCACTAGGGACATATTGTGGTCTATTTATTCACACGTGTATTACGATTTCCGGATAATACAATTATAGCATGAATAAAAGACAATTATCATGAACAAGGAAATATAATAATAATCCTTTTATTATTGCCTCTAGGGCATATTTCCAACACTATGTTCATATATGTAGATACTTAACCCAAATGGGAGCACTTCATGTAATAAGCTTAAAAGAGTTATTGTTGGCCAGGCACCCTTGGTATCCATGAAGAAGAATGCATAACAAGTCCAATTACTTACTGGAGAACATGTGAAGCCATGAATAGTTCAGGCTCACCACCACACACATGTCGGCGCCTAATCTGGAAATGTATGTATGAAATCGCCCTCAACAAACCTGTCAATCATGGATGCAAGGAAACACAACAGTTCAAAACATATCGATAATAATTATCCACGCCACATTTACATTTTAAAACCAGAAGAGCAAACATAACAACAACAATGTTCATCAACTTACCATTAAGTCTCTTCCCGTCTAGTGACAGATTCATCAGCGGCATGTACAATGATGGATTTGTATAGCTGCTTCCTGAATTCATCAGCTAGCTTTCATTTAAGATTTTCATTAGGTATAGGTTTACCTGAGAGGACACATCCTCTATGTACCACAGAGCAAAATAAGCAACTCCCATCTCCTGGGATGCCTGGCAAATCAAGGTAAAACAGTCACAGGCAGTAGTCTAATGCCATGCTGACATATCCGTAAATATAACTTCTTCACTTGTACTTGAGGCTCCACATCATCTTGTTTTCTTTTGTTGCACACCATCCTTTTCCTTTTGTTGCTGCCAATGAAAAGTATAGTAATTAGTTTGTAACTGAACAATACAACATATCATGTACCGTTACTATACAATGGAAAATCAAGGCATAAATTTTCTGAACAGTCACTATACATTTTCTGAACAGTCACTATACAATGGCAAATCAAGGCATAAATTTTCAGCACTAAAAAAAGTACTAAAACAAATTTAATATATTATATTTTTTTTACCATCTCCCTATAAGATCTTTTGGTTCACAAAAGGTAGGAGATTCAGAGAAAGTGAAAAGAATGATCAGCCATACATAAGCCCTCGGCATGAACAGGTTAGCTGACAGGAGCAGAAGAGATATATGTTGACTACATCACCATAGGTGAGCTCAAACATTATAGAAAAGTGGCTTGATCAATAATAGTAGTGCACATATTGTCCTCCACCAAGTGATCAGCTAGCTATGAAAAGAGTTCTGGAAACCATGTGAATCCATACAACCAGTTAGCTACGATTGATTGCTGTAGCTTCTCTTAAATTCAACAATATCTGATTTTCAGAACAATATCTAATTTCAGAACTGCTATATCTAAAGGTCAAACCATGGCATACATATTCAGAGAAAGAAGATAAGTTCAGTTTGGTTTGTACTGCAGGCTCACATATCAGTTCAGTTTGGTTTGTATTGCAGGTGGTCAGAACAACAAACTAATCGAGGACAAGATAAGGGACCTGTTAGCGGATGGCCTGATGTGCTGCAGGCGACCAGAATCGAGCGTCCTTGGTCGGTGGAGCAGGGAGCTTGGTCCAGGAGGCGACGACGCTCCTCCCCAATCTGCGGCATTGACCTACCCATTCCGCGTCGGCGCTCCTTCCTTGCCTGCTGTGCGGCCCGGTGGTGTGCTCTTCTATGTTCCTCACGGCTATGCGGCGCAGGCCCAACCCGATGCGCCCCTGCAACTGCAAGGCTGCACCCGGTGGCCAGCGAGAAGCGGAACCGCGCGTGGGGCGAGGGAGAAGATGGAGAGGAGCCCGCCAGAGTCCACTGGAGCCACGCCGGCGATGAAGGTGATGCCCAGCCCGAAACCAGGAGGGAGGAAGAGGCGGAGCACCTCCCGTGTGGACGCGAGGATGACGGAGGGGATCCGGCGGGCTGGGCGAAGGAGGAGGCGGTGGCGCGGGGAGCAGATAGGGTTAGGGGATGGGAGGAGGCGGCATAGAGGAGGATCTGGGCTTGGGGGAGGCGTGGGTGCGAGAGGGAGGAGGCGGCTAGGTCTCCAACACAGGAGCAGTCGGCTTTTATACTACTTTACGCGAAATGACGAGAATGCCCTCGGCGGGACTGTGTAATTACCCGCGGTGGCACGGCCGGGCGGGGCACGGCTCATAGCGAAAATATCGGACGGTTGAAGACGACCGGGTAAATATCCGACGGCCCACAGCCACTACAAGAAATATGTCCACTAGTGACCTTCTGTTAGTGACCCTGGAAGAATTGGTCATAGATCTATGACCATTTGAGACCAATTGGTCAAAAGCTGTTCAGGGGGCTCCAAACCCTAAACCATTGCGACCATTTTGGTCAGAAAGGTCGTAATTTCCTTATACAAAATGGTCACAAAGCAAACAGTGCAGGTGTGCTGCCTTATTTCTAGTTGTTAACGACCAATATAGATGGTCATAGCCTTGTAGATTGTGGTGGGTTGTGATGACTAGGCGCCACCTCATCAGTTTTGCCTATGTGTCATGTCCATGTGGCAGTTTTTGCCCTCGGTTGTGAAGCAACCTATATTTCTGTCATTCCCAAAATTCCCCAAAAAATCTCATAAATTCTTTGGGTCATATCTTCGTCAAATATGTAAAAACCTTCCTTGCCTAGTTCAAAAATAATTAAAAAATATTCATTTTCCTATTCTGTTCAAAATAACAGTTTGTGAAGGAAGTACCACTTTGGCATGTCCAAATATATCCATTTTCTACAGTGCTTTCCTATGCCCAAATAACCATCCTCCACCTAATGTCAGCTCAATCCATTCATTATTTTGAGCCGAGCTTCAACATTCGTATTTATGTCCAGTGTGGTAGTTTTCAAAGCAAGTAACACCTAGGCTCCTCCTTTTGAGGTGTAAATTTGTGAAGACGGTCTTCTTAGTAACTGATCATTCTCAGCCAAAACTCACGCCCATTAGCCATGTACATTTTCTGTACCGCTAATCAAAGACTTGGCTGCTAATTCATGTTTGAGCATCGATCGGTCTGCTCATGAGAATCTTATGTTGTGATTTTCTTCCTAGCACCTACCTGGTGAGTGCCCAACCCACTAGACATGCCTAGGCCGCCCAGAACACATGGCAACGCCACGGTCACGCGGTGACCACGCGGCGGGCATGCGAGCTTACGCGCTCTAGAGTTGGGGCCTCGGCCACCGTCCAAACCTCGATGTCTCGCCATAAAACCATGTATTTCTAATTAAATAGATACTTATTTACCTAGAAATTATTTTTGGAAAAAATAAAGAGCAAACTATGAGGCAGCTGCAGTTCAAATTTGACCCGCTTCCACCTGAATTGACGGCAATTTGTCTTTTTCACCAGAGGTGGATCAAAACTATTTTCACCCAACCATTTTGTCAATTGTGCATTATATATGGCCTAGTATTTTATAAAGTTGACTTGGTCCATTTTTGCAACAATTATTTGGTAGTTCCTTCACAAAAAACCTCCTTTTGGGCACTCGGAAAATGAAAAATGAATTTTCCGTGCAGAGAAAATGAAAACTTCCTTAGCCAACATTGTTTGGAATTCCAAGGTGAACCCTTATGCACAATATGAGATCATTTGAACAAACTATGCCATGAATGTGGCCATAAGATTGATCATTTGGCTTGAAAGCCATGAATCTTCACGCATGACAGCTCATTTCTGAGAACATTTTTTTAAAATAATTACCGTATTACAAGTTTATTATTTTTCCTGGAAACTTGGTCACATATAATGACACAATGTAAAGGTTTTCCAATTTTTTGATTTTTTTTGAATTTTTTATGCCCGTTTCAAAATGCGGTCAAAACGGCGGGCTTGACCGTTCCTAGCTAGTGGTTGAATCTTGGAATTTTTTTGGTGTTTCTATGATTAGATAGATACTTATTTACCTAGAAATGATTTTTGAAAAAAATAAAGAGCAAACTATGAGGCGGCTGCAGTTCAAATTTGACCCGCTTCCAACTGAATCGATGACAATTTGTCTTTTTTCACCAGAGGTGTATCAAAACTTTTTTCACCCAACCATTTTGCCAATTGTGCATTATATATGGCCTAGTATTTTATAAAATTGATTTGGTCCATTTTTGCAACAATTATTTGGTAGTTCCTTCACAAAAAAACCTCCTTTTGGGCACTCGGAAAATCAAAAATGAAATTTCCGTGCAAAGAATATGAAACTTCCTTAGGCAACATTGTTTGGAATTCCAAGATGCACCCTTGTGAACAATATGAGATCATTTGAACAAACTATGCCATGAATGTGGCCATAAGATTGATCATTTGGCTTGAAAGCCATGAATCTTCACACATGATAGCTCATTTCTGAGAACACTTTTTTAAAATAATTACCGTATTACAAGTTTATTATTTTTCCTGGAAACTTGGTCACATATAATGACACAATGCGAAGGTTTTCCAATTTTTTGATTTTTTTGAATTTTTTATGCCCGTTTCAAAATGCGGTCAAAACGGCGGGCTTGACCGTTCCTAGCTAGTGGTTGAATCTAGGAATTTTTTGGTGTTTCAATGATTAAATAGATACTTATTTACCCAGAAATGATTTTTGTAAAAAATAAAGAGCAAACTATGAGGCAGCTGCAATTCAAATTTGACCCGCTTCCAGCTGAATCGATGGCAATTTGTTTTTTTCACCAGAGGTGGATCAAAACTTTTTTCACCCAACCATTTTGTCAGTGCATTATATATGGCCTAGTATTTTATAAAATTGATTTGGTCAATTTTTGCAACAATTATTTGGTAGTTCCTTCACAAAAAACCTCCTTTTGGGCACTCGGAAAATGAAGAACGAAATTTCCGTGCAAAGAAAATGAGAACTTCCTTAGGAAACATTGTTTGGAATTCCAAGATGTACCCTTGTGCACAATAAGAGATCATTTGAACAAACTATGCCATGAATGTGGCCATAAGATTGATCATTTGGCTTGAAAGCCATGAATCTTCACGCATGATAGCTCATTTCTGAGAACACTTTTTTAAAATAATTACCGTATTACAAGTTTATTATTTTTCCTGGAAACTTGGTCACATATAATGACACAATGCGAAGGTTTTCCAATTTTTTGATTTTTTTTGAATTTTATTTGCCCGTTTCAAAATGCGGTCAAAACAGCGGGCTTGACCGTTCCTAGCTAGTGGTTGAATCTTGGAATTTTTTTGGTGTTTCTATGATTAAATAGATACTTATTTACCTAGAAATGATTTTTGGAAAAAATAAAGAGCAAACTATGAGGCAGCTGCAGTTCAAATTTGACCCGCTTCCAACTGAATCGATGGCAATTTGTCTTTTTCACCAGAGGTGGATCAAAACTTTGTTCACCCAACCATTTTGTAAATTGTGCATTATATATGGCCTAGTATTTTATAAAATTGATTTGGTACATTTTTGCAACAATTATTTGGTAGTTCCTTCACAAAAAAAACCAGCTTTTGGGCACTCAAAAAATGAAAAATGAAATTTCCATGCAAAGAAAATGAAAACTTCCTTAGGCAACATTATTTGGAATTCCAAGATGGACCCTTGTGCACAATATGAGATCATATGAACAAACTATGCCATGAATGTGGCCATAAGATTGATCATTTGGCTTGAAAGCCATGAATCTTCACGCATGATAGCTCATTTCTGAGAACACTTTTTTTAAATAATTACCGTATTACAAGTTTATTATTTTTCCTGAAAACTTGGTCACATATAATGACACAATGCGAAGGTTTTCCAATTTTTTGATTTTTTTTGAATTTTTTATGCCCGTTTCAAAACGCGGTCAAAACGGCGGGCTTTACCGTTCCTAGCTAGTGGTTGAATCTTTGAATTTTTTTGGTGTTTCTATGATTAAATAGATACTTATTTACCTAGAAATGATTTTTGGAAAAAAAATAAAGAGCAAACTATGAGGTAGCTGCAGTTCAAATTTGACCCGCTTCCAGCTGAATCGACGGGAATTTGTCTTTTTCACCAGAGGTGGATCAAAAAATTTGACACCCAACCATTTTGTCAATTGTGCATTAAATATGCCCTAGTATTTTATAAAATTGATTAGGTCCAATTTTGCAACAAATATATGGTAGGTCCTTCACAAAAAAAACTCATTCCGGGCACTCGGAAAATGGAAAATGAAATTTCGATAGTTAGGCATTGAATCTTACAAACATTTCAGAGTATCTCTGATGAAATATATACTTTAGTATCTATAAATTATTTTTAGAAAAATTAAATAGGTACTTTAGTACCTATTAATGTGAAAAAAGTAGAAGAAAATAAAAATGTAAACACAATTTGTTTTACTTTATTCTCATTGGTGGAACTAGCTCTCACCCGGATTGATGACGTGGCGGCCATCCATCCATCCATCCAACCCCTTGCCCTAAAAAAAATCTACCCATCCCCTGCCCTCGTCTCCCACCCACCCACCACACCGACCCCTTCCCTCCCCTCGCATCGCGCTGCCACCCATCTAGCCATCCCGCCCTCCCGCATCACGCCGCCATCCACATCCATGTTGGGGAACGTAGAAGAAATTCAAAATTTTCCTACGTGTCACCAAGATCTATCTAAGGAGAAACCAGCAACGAGGGGAAGGAGAGTGCATCTACATACCCTTGTAGATCGCTAAGCGGAAGCGTTCAAGAGAACCGGGTTGAAGGAGTCGTACTCGTCGTGATCCAAATCACCGGAGATCCTAGTGCCGAACGGACGGCACCTCCGCGTTCAACACACGTACAGCCCGGTGACGTCTCCCACGCCTTGATCCAGCAAGGAGAGAGGGAGAGGTTGGGGAAGACTCCGTCCAGTAGCAGCACAACGGCGTGGTGGTGATGGAGGAGCGTGACAATCCAGCAGGGCTTCGCCAAGCACCGCGGGAGAGGAGGAGTAAGAGAGGTAGGGCTGCGCCAAGAGAGAGAGGTTCTCTTGTTTTTGGGCAGCCCCCAGACCTCATGTATTTATAGGGGAAGGGGAGGGGGATGTGCCCCCTCTAGGTTTCCCTCCCCAAGGGTGGCGGTAGCCCCCAGATGCCATCTGGGTGGCGGCCAGAGGGGAAGAGAGGGGAGGCGCGCCTGGGGTGGGCCTTAGGGCCCATCTGCCCTAGGGTTTGCCCTCCCACTCTTCCCGCGCCTTGGGCCCCTTGTGGGGCGCACCAGCCCACTTGGGGCTGGTCCTCCCACACTTGGCCCACGAGCCCTCCGGGTTGGTGGCCCCACTTGGTGGACCCAGGACCCTCCGGTGGTCCCAGACGCTCTGAAAAAACCCAAACTTTTCCAAAGGACCAAAACAAGACTTCCCATATATAATTATTTACCTCCAGACCATTCCGAACTCCTCGTGACGTCCGGGATCTCATCCGGACTCGAACAACATTCGGTAACCACATACAAACTTCCTTTATAACCCTAGCGCCATCGAACCTTAATGTGTAGACCCTACGGGTTCGGGAACCATGCGAACATGACCGAGACGTTCTCGGTCAATAACCAACAGCGGATCTGGATACCCATGTTGGCTTCCACATGTTCCACGATGATCTCATCGGATGAACCACGATGTCAAGGACTCAATCGATCCCGTATACAATTCCCTTTGTCTAGCGGTATTGTACTTGCCCGAGATTCGATCGTCGGTATCCCGATACCTTGTTCAATCTCGTTACCGGCAAGTCTCTTTACTCGTTCCGTAACACATCATCCCGTGATCAACCCCTTGGTCACATTGTGCACATTATGATGATGTCCTACCGAGTGGGCCCAGAGATACCTCTCCGTTTACACGGAGTGACAAATCCCGGTCTCGATTCGTGCCAACCCAACAGACACTTTCGGAGATACCTGTAGTGCACCTTTATAGCCACCCGCCACGTTGTGGACGTTTGGTACATCCAAAGCATTCCTACGGTATCCGGGAGTTGCACAATCTCATGGTCTAAGGAAATGATACTTGACATTAGAAAAGCTTTATCATACGAACTACGATCTTTGTGCTAGGCTTAGGATTGGGTCTTGTCCATCACATCATTCTCCTAATGATGTGATCCCGTTATCAATGACATCCAATGTCCATGGTCAGGAAACCGTAACCATCTATTGATCGACGAGCTAGTCAACTAGAGGCTTACTAGGGACATGGTGTTGTCTATGTACCCACACATGTATCTGAGTTTCCTATCAATACAATTATAGCACGGATAATAAACGATTATCATGAACAAGGAAATATAATAATAACTAATTTGTTATTGCCTCTAGGGCATATTTCCAACAGTCTCCCAGTTGCACTAGAGTCAATAATCTAGTTCACATCGCCATGTGATTAACACTCACAGGTCACATCGCCATGTGACCAACATCCAAAGAGTTCTGGGTTTGATAATGTTTTGCTTGTGAGAGAAGTTTTAGTCAACGGGTCTGCAACATTCATATCCGTATGTACTTTGCAAATCTCTAGGTCATATTGTAAATGCTGCTTCTACGCTCCACTTGGAGCTATTCCAAATGGTCGCTCCACTATACTTATCCGGTTTGCTACTCAAAGTCATTCGGATAGGTGTTAAAGCTTGCATCATCGTAACCCTTTACGCCGAACTCTTTATCACCTCCATAATCAAGAAACAAATCCTTATTCCTCTAAGGATAATTTTGACCGCTATCTTGTGATCCACTCTTTGATCACCTTTGTACCCTCTTGCCAGACATGTGGCAAGGCACACATCAGGTGCGGTACTTAGCATAGCATACTGTAGAGCCTACGTCTAAAGCATAGGGGACGACCTTCATCCTTTCTCTCTTTTCTGCCGTGGTCGAGCTTTAAGTCTTAACTTCGTACCTTACAACTCAGGCAAGAACTCCTTCTTTGACTGATTCATCTTGAACACTTTCAAGATCATGTCAAGGTACGTGCTCATTTGAAAGTATTATTAAGCATTTTGATCTATCCTTATAGATCTCGATGCTCAATGTTCAAGTAGCTTAATCCAGGTTTTCTATTGAAAACATCTTTCAAATAACCCTATATGCTTTCCAGAAATTCTACATCATTTCGATCATCAATATGTCAACAACATATACTCATCAGAAATTCTATAGTGCTCCCACTCACTTCTTTGGAAATACAAGTTTCTCATAAACTTTGTATAAACCCAAAATCTTTGATCATCTCATCAAAGCGCACATTCCAACTCCGAGATGCTTACTCCAGTCCTTAGAAAGGATCGATGGAGCCAGCATACCTTTTAGCATCCTTAGGATCGACACAACTTTCTGATTGTATCACATTCAACCTTTCCTTACGAAAACTGGTAAGGAAACTCGTTTTGACATCCATCTGCCAGATTTCATAAATGCAGCTTATGATTCCGACGGACTTAAGCATCGCTACGGATGAGAAAATCTCATCGTAGTCAACTCCTTGAACTTGTGAAAAACTCTTCGTCACAAGTCGAGCTTCATAGACGGTGACATTACCATCCACGTCCGTCTTCTTCTTAAAGATCCATTCATCTCAATGGCTTGCCGATCATCGGGCAAGTCCTCCAAAGTCCATGCTTTGTTCTGATACATGGATCCTATCTCGGATTTCATGGCTTCTAACCATTTGTCAGAATTTGGGCCCACCATTGCTTCTCCATGGCTCGTAGGTTCATTGTTGTCTAGCAACATGACCTTCAAGACAGTATCACCGTACCACTCCGAAGCAGTACGCGTCCTTGTCGTCCTACGAGGTTCGGTAGTGACTTGATCTGAAACTTCATGATCACTATCATAAGCTTCTACTTCAATTGGTGTAGGCGCCATAGGAACAACTTTCTGTGCCCTATTACACACTTGTTGAAGTGACGGTTCAATAACCTCATCAAGTTTCCACCATCCTCCCACTCAATTCTTTCGAGAGAAACTTTTCCTCGGGAAAGGACCTTATTCTAGAAATAATCCTTTTTGCTTCCGGAACTGAGACTGGAGGTATACCCAACTGTTTTGGGTGTCCTATGAAAATGCATTTTATCCGCTTTGGGTTCGAGCTTATCAACCTGAAACTTTTTCACATAAGCGTCGCAGCCCCAAACTTTTAAGAAACGACAATTTAGGTTTCTCCAAACCATAGTTCAAACGGTGTCGTCTCAACGGAATTACGTGGTGCCCTATTAAAGTGAGTGCGGTTGTCTCTAATGCCTAACCCTTGAACGATAGTGGTAATTCGATAAGAGACATCATGGTACGCACCATATCCAATAGGGTGCAACTATGATGTTCGGACACACCATCACACTATGGTGTTCCAGGCAGTATTAATTGTGAAACATTTCCACAATGTCTTAATTGCGTGCCAAAGCTCGTAACTCAGATACTCATCTCTATGATCATATCATAGACATTTTATCCTCTTGTCACAATGATCTTCAACTTCACTCTGAAATTACTTGAACCATTCAATAATTCAGACTTGTGTTTCATCAAGGAAATATTCTCAGTATCTACTTAAATCATCTGTGAAGTAAGAACATAACGATATTCACTGCATGCCTCAACACTCATTGGGCTGCACACATCAAAATGTGTTACTTCCAACAAGTTGCTATCTTGTTCCATCTTACTGAAACGAGGCTTTTCAGTCATCTTGCCCATGTGGTATGATTTGCATATCTCAAGTGATTCAAAATCAAGTGAGTCCAAATGATCCATCTGCATGGAGTTTCATCATGCGTATACACCAATAGACATGGTTCGCATGTCTCAAACTTTTCAAAACGAGTGAGTCCAAAGATCCATCAACATGGAGCTTCTTCATGCGTTTTATACCAATATGACTTACATGGCAGTGCCACAAGTAAGTGGTACTATCATTACTATCTTATATCTTTTGGCATGAAAATGTGTATCACTACGATCGAGATTCAATAAACCATTCATTTAGGTGCAAGACCATTGAAGGTATTATTCAAATAAATAGAGTAACCATTATTCTCCTTAAATGAATAGCCGTATCACGATAGACATAATCCAATCATGTCTATGCTCAATGCAAACACAAAATGACAATTATTCTGGTTTAATACTAATCTTGATGGTAGAGGGAGCGTGCGATGCTTGATCACATCAACCTTGGAAACACTTCCAACACGTATCGTCAGCTCACCTTTAGCTAGTCTCCGTTTATTCCGTAGCTTTTATTTCGAGTTACTAACACTTAGCAACCGAACCGGTATCTAATACCCTGGTGCTACTAGGAGTACTAGTAAAGTACACATTAACATAATGTATATCCAATATACTTCTATCGACCTTGCCAGCCTTCTTATCTACCAAGTATCTAGGGTAATTCTGCTCCGATGGCTGTTCCCTTATTACGAAGCACTTAGTCTCGGGTTTGGGTTTAGCCTTGGGTTTCTTCACTGGAGCAGCAACTGATTTGCCGTTTCATGAAGTGTCCCTTCTTGCCCTTGCCCTTCTTGAAACTAGTGGTTTCACCAACCATCAACAATTGATTCTCCTTCTTGATTTCTACTTTCGCGGTGTCAAACATCGTGAATACCTCAAGGATCATCATATCTATCCCTGATATGTTATAGTTCATCACGAAGCTCTAGCAGCTTGGTGGCAATGACTTTGGAGAAACATCACTATCTCATCCGGAAGATCAACTCCCACTCGATTCAAGTGATTGTTGCACTCAGACAATCTGAGCACAAGCTCAATGATTGAGCTTTTCTCCCTTAGTTTGCAGGCTAAGAGAATTGTCGGAGGTCTTATACCTCTTGACGTGGGCACGAGCCTAAAATCCCAATTTCAGCCCTCGAAACATCTCATATGTTCCGCGACGTTTCGAAAAACGCCTTTGGTGCCTCTACTCTAAACCATTTAACTGAACTATCACGTAGTTATCAAAACGTGTATGTATGATGTTCGCAACATCCACAGACGATGTTTGGGGTTCAGCACACCGAGCGGTGCATTAAGGACATAAGCCTTCTACTGTCCGCATAATTGCTACTGTCAACTTTCAACTATATTTTCTCTAGGAACATATCTAAAACAGTAGAACTAAAGCGCGAACTTACAACATAATTTGCAAAGATCTTTTGACTATGTTCAGGATAATTAAGTTCATCTCATGAACTCCCACTCAGATAGACATCCCTCTAGTCATCTAAGTGATTACATGATCCGAGTCAACTAGGCCGTGTCCGATCATCACGTGAGACGGACTAGTCATCATCGGTGAACATCTTCATGTTGATCGTATCCTCCATACGACTCATGCTCGACCTTTCGGTCTCGTGTTCCGAGGCCATGTCTGTACATGCTAGGCTCGTCAAGTTAACCTAAGTGTTTCGCGTGTGTAAATCTGGCTTACACCCGTTGTATGTGAACGTAAGAATCTATCACACCCGATCATCACGTGGTGCTTCAAACGACGAACTTTATAGCGGTGCACAGTTAGGGGAACACTTTCTTGAAATTTTAATGAGGGATCATCTTATTTACTACCGTCGTTCTACACAAATAAGATGTATAATCATGATAAACATCACATGCAATCAAATAGTGACATGATATGGCCAATATCATATTGCTCCTTTTGATCTCCATCTTCGGGGCTCCATGATCATCGTCGTCACCGGTACGAAACCATGATCTCCATCATCATGATCTCCATCATCGTGTCTCCATGAAGTTGTCTCGCCAACTTATTACTTCTACTACTATGGATACCGGTTAGCAATAAAGTAAAGTAATTACATGGCGTTGTTCAATGACACACAGGTCATACAATAAATAAAGACAACTCCTATGGCTCCTGCCGGTTGTCATACTCATCGACATGCAAGTCGTGATTCCTATTACAAGAACATGATCAATCTCATACATCACATATCATTCATCACATTCTTCTTGGCCATATCACATCACATAGCATACCCTGCAAAAACAAGTTAGACGTCCTCTAATTGTTGTTTGCATGTTTTACGTGGCTGCTATGGGTTTCTAGCAAGAACGTTTCTTACCTACGCAAAAACCACAACGTGATATGCCAATTGCTATTTACCCTTCATAAGGACCCTTTTCATCGAATCCGTTCCGACTAAAGTGGGAGAGTCTGGCACCCGCTAGCCACCTTATGCACCAAGTGCATGTCAGTCGGTGGAACCTGTCTCACGTAAGTGTACGTGTAAGGTCGGTCCGGGCCGCTTCATCCCACAATTCCGTCGAAACAAGATTGGACTAGTAACGGTAAGAATATTGAACATCATCAACGCCCACAACTACTTTGTGTTCTACTCGTGCAAAGAATCTACGCAATAGACCTAGCTCATGATGCCACTGTTGGGGAACGTAGCAAAAATTCAAATTTTTCCTAGGTGTGAGCAAGATCTATCTAAGGAGAAACTAGCAACGAGGAGAAGGAGAGTGCATCTACATACCCTTGTAGACCGCTAAGCGGAAGCGTTCAAGAAAACGGGGTTGAAGGAGTCGTACTCGTCGTGATCCAAATCACCGGAGATCCTAGTGCCGAACGGACGGCACCTCCGCGTTCAACACACGTACAGCCCGGTGACGTCTCCCACGCCTTGATCCAGCAAGGAGAGAGGGAGAGGTTGAGGAAGACTCCGTCCAGCAGCAGCACAACGGCGTGGTGGTGATGGAGGAGTGTGGCAATCCAGCAGGGCTTCGCCAAGCACCGCGGGAGAGGAGGAGTAAGAGAGGTAGGGCTGCGCCAAGAGGGACAGGTTCTCGTGTTTTTGGGCAGCCCCCAGAACTCATGTATTTATAAGGGAAGGGGAGGGGGCTGCGCCCCCTCTAGGGTTCCCTCCCCACGGGTGGCGGCAGCCCCCAGATGCCATCTGGGTGGCGGCCAGAGGGGGAGAGAGGGGAGGCGCGCCTGGGGTGGGCCTTAGGGCCCATCTGCCCTAGGGTTTGCCCCCTCCCACTCTTCCCTGCGCCTTGGGCCCCTTGTGGGGGGCGCACCAGCCCACCTGGGGCTGGTCCCCTCCCACACTTGGCCCACGCAGCCCTCCGGGGTTGGTGGCCCCACTTGGTGGACCCCCGGGACCCTCCCGGTGGTCCCGGTACGTTACCGAAAAAACCCGAAACTTTTCCGGTGACCAAAACAGGACTTCCATATATAATTCTTTACCTCCGGACCATTCCGAACTCCTCGTGACGTCCGGGATCTCATCCGGACTCAACAACATTCGGTAACCACATACAAACTTCCTTTATAACCCTAGCGTCATTGAACCTTAAGTGTGTAGACCCTACGGGTTCGGGAACCATCTGAGACATGACCGAGGCGTTCTCGGTCAATAACCAACAGCGGGATCTGGATACCCATGTTGGCTCCCACATGTTCCATGATGATCTCATCAGATGAACCACGATGTCAAGGACTCAATCGATCCCGTATACAATTCCCTTTGTCTAGCGGTATTGTACTTGCCCGAGATTCGATTGTCGGTATCCTGATACCTTGTTCAATCTCGTTACCGGAAAGTCTCTTTACTCGTTCCGTAACACATCATCCCGTGATCAACCCCTTGGTCACATTGTGCACATTATGATGATGTCCTACCGAGTGGGCCCAGAGATACCTCTCCGTTTACGGAGTGACAAATCCGATCTCGATTTGTGCCAACCCAAGACACTTTCGGAGATACCTGTAGTGCACCTTTATAGCCACCCGATTCGTTGTGACGTTTGGTACACCCAAAGCATTCCTACGGTATCCGGAGTTGCACAATCTCATGGTCTAAGGAAATGATACTTGACATTAGAAAAGCTTTAGCATCTGAACTACGGTCTTTGTGCTAGGCTTAGGATTGGGTCTTGTCCATCACATCATTCTCCTAATGATGTGATCCCGTTATCAACGACATCCAATGTCCATGGTCAGGAAACCGTAACCATCTATTGATCAACGAGCTAGTCAACTAGAGGCTTACTAGGGACATGGTGTTGTCTATGTACCCACACATGTATCTGAGTTTCCTATCAATACAATTATAGCACGGATAATAAACGATTATCATGAACAAGGAAATATAATAATAACTAATTTATTATTGCCTCTAGGGCATATTTCCAACAATCCATCCCCTGGCCGCTCTCCCCCGTTCTGAGCACTTGACGGCGTCGGCCCGGCCCCCAAAACCCCCGCGGCGGCCACTGCATCGTTCGCCGTTGCCGCCGCCGTCGCGCGATGCACTTGGGGATATGGTTCATGCGACCCCAAGCGGCTCTTCTCCTCCTCTCCCTCCCCCGCCTCCCCACGCCGTTGCACATGAAGAAGGCCAAGCTCCCCACCGTCTCCTCCTCCTCCGCCGGTCACACCACTCGTCCCCTCCTCTCTCTCCCCCGCACACCCCAACGCTCCAGCAGCAAACCCCAGCGCTCCCCGATCCAGATCCCTCTCCTTCCCTCGCCGCCACCCACCCCTCCCCCGCCGCCACCCACCTCCAACACCCACCCCTCCCCTCGCTGCCACCCACCTCTGCCACACCTCCCCTCCCCACCTCAGATCCTCTCCCCACTCCCAGATCCAACTTGCCACCGGATAACGAGGAGGTCACGGCCAGGATCTTTGAGACGCGGTGGTCATCGACGCGGGGCCGGCCAGGGAGGCGGTGGTCGTCGATGCGGTGTCCAAGCTGCTGAAGGCCGGCATCGCGCTGTCTGAGATCTCCTCTGCTCCCTGGGCCGGTGAGTCGCCAGATCTCCTCTGCTCTTGTTTGATTCGCTTGAGATTTCACTGGGCGTTATGCATATGCGTGACCCTCCCTGTTCGATGTGTGTCTGCAGTCAGGTAATGCCCTCGAAGGTGAAGACGGGCTGAGATGGCAGGCTGCTAGTTGCCTCGGCCCCGAAGATGAAGATGAAGGTGGAGGAGAGCGAGCGTGGGTGAGATGGCCTCTTGCAGCATGTCCGACCGCCCCTACTCCCCTGACGAGCGCATGTTGCAGCTCCTAGGCGAGGTATGCATCTCCCTCTGTCCTTTCCCCTCCCCTTCCCCTACTGCTGCTGCTCTCCCCGGTCTCACTCCTTATCTTGTCTCTTGTGCAGGGTACACGAACTCCACTTCTTCCACCAGCCACCCTCCCCTCTGCGCCCAGCTTGTGGAACACCTCCACACCATCTTCGGAGCCGCCTGCCGGTGAGATTGGTGTTCATTTTGGCGCAATAGTGACTACACATGCCATCGAGTTAGTGATGTGGTCATGTAGGCAACGAAGCTTAAAGTGTTATGTTTACTTCACATAAACTGAAAAGGGTATCATTTCATACTTTTTGTTTGGTTTGTGAATCTGCTTCACTTAAATTTCAGCCTGAGATAGTAGTTGACTAAAGGAATGCTCGGTACATTTAGATATATTATATCACTATGCTAATGTGTTTCAACAAGGGAGTACCATCTACTAGTCTGTTAATCTGTGAGCGATGGATAGTTTAATCACGGCTTGTTTCCAGACTTGTATTAACACAGCATTCCCCTTTTAAAATTTCTACTACTAGTCTGTTAAAAGAGATCTCAACAATGCTGTTTTAGTGAGCTTATTTGTTGTCGGAGACTGGGTAATGATAAAAGACTGCCACGATTAAGTTCAGAAACGATAGTATGTGCTACATTCGATCCTGGGTTGTATAACATATTTGTTACTGCAGGTCACCCATCCTCGAGGAGCAGGAGGGACGCATCTAGTTGGCCATCAAGGGCCTGCTCTGCTCCTCTTGTTCATCTTATGGTATCTTGTTCTCTGTGATAACTGTTGACTTGCAAGATACAATGTTGATTTACTATATATGCTCTTGTCTCACCCATAACTTTGTTTATATGCCTGGTTTCAAGTGAACTTGTCATAGCTTATATTGTTGCTTTTGTGGATACTGCTACCCGTTGCTTCAATGCTGCCTTAACTTGTTAGCATGTTCATGTGAATTGGCTAACTGCTGCCTGTTAATTACTACTACTCACTGCTGCTGTATTCTATTGGCACCAACTCTGCTGCCCGTGTATTATATATATTCTACTTGCTCAAGCACAAGAGCACTAGTGCTATGTTGCTGCCTGTGACAGTCCATGGACAAACTCTGTTAATTTATTGACCCTGTCATTCTATGCTTAAATGATGAAAAAGTCGCATTTTGCTTGGTCTAACATGCTGTTAGGTTTGTTTTTATTTTGTTCCTAACCATTTTGTTTGATAACTTGCAGATGCTAGCCTTCCTTCGTGTTTTGTCGTGAGGTCCAGGATGAACAAGTCGGGCTCATTAGAGATAGCCTGATGTAAACCTGATATATTATTATTGTATATAGCATCGTGAGGTCCAGATGCTTGTATATATTATTGTAAACCTGATAGTTACCTTATGTAAACCTGATGGTTGATTGTAATAATGTGCCAAGTTTGGCTCTGTTTGATTGTATTCATGATGTGAACCATGTTTTTCCGGATTAGTTATGCTCTGTTTGAAGCATTTTATTTTCTGTCTGTTTTGATTTAATATTGTTATTTATTTACTGGAAAATTGAGATCTGAAGAATATAACCTACTTATTAGAACTGGTCCCATCTCACTAGTGGGCCCATCTTTTGAAAAAAAATCGTAAACTTTGTAGCCAAAAAGGCCACGACCCAGAAAATAAAAAGGCTGAATTGGTGGGCCTGGTCCATGGGAACTAACAATAAAAAAGGCTGCAATACTGGGCTTGGCCCATGAACCTGACCAAAAATTGGTAAAAATAAAAACAAAAGGTTGTATTGTTGGGCTAGGCCCATGTAGAAAACCGAATTGGACCGGGCTGAATCTTGTGCCACATCAACTTGCCACGCTGGATGCCTACGTGGCCTGGGGAGGTTGCTAGTGACCAAAACGCCACAGTAGGAATATTTTGGTCGTAAACGTCCACGACCTTCTCACAGAGAAGGTCGCTATAGTCAGTTAATGACCCTCAGCTTTTGACCTTCTATTTTTGGTCAAAAAAAGGTCGCAAATGAAAAACAATGACCTTTCAGTGCCAATAGTCAAGGTCACAAGTTGACATATTTCTTGTAGTGAGCGACCGAGCCCAATATCCAACGGACAGCAGCGACTGGTAAAACAGATCCGACGGCTGAAAATCCAAACGCACGGGGAGGCTCCATTTTGCTTCAGACTCTAACAAGGGGATTGGATGCTTGGATTGTTTATGGGCTGAGACCTGGGGCTATTGGGTTTGCTTGCCTGGGGCTGTAGGGTTTCCTTGCCTGGGGTTGGGCCTCTACAACTAGATATATAACCTACTATATGGGCCACGCCTGGGGCTACAGCCCCAGTTGCCCCAGGCCTGATTTTGCCCCAGCATGGAACAACCTATAGAGCACCCACAACAATGCCAAGTAATAGGAATGGAAATTTGAGGGCTAGGACATATATAATCCATTGTTTGATTCGGAGCAGTATAACCGAGGAATGAGAATTAAGGAGGGTGATTTCCATGTATATCTTCTCTAGGGGACCCTACTAATTTCAAGAGATCGAACAAGGGTCATCAAGTGCTGAATCGGAATAGGGCACGAGGGCCATTTGAACTATTTACTTTGAAAACTTAGTTGGATTGTAATACTTAGTTAAAAGTACTGTCACCTTTCAATATTTTCAATCATCGATGATTTGATATGTTGTTATTGAGAAAAAGGGTTTCTCCCCGCTTTATATTATAAAGCAAACACCCGATACATCCAGCTTGCTGGGGCCGCATCACAGAAAAGCCCAAAAGAAAAACAAGAAGAAAAAAGAGAAATAAATGCCGACACCGGCAGATCAACAAAGAAAGGAAGACCGGCAACCGCTGCACCCCTCGAAGAAGTACCACCACGCTTCCAGCATCCCGAAGCACCGCGCACCAAGAAACACCTTCAAGAAGGAATGCGACGATGCCGCCACTGTTTCCCGAACAAGTTATAGGGTTTCCCCGGTACGCGAGGGATAGTGGGGAAGGGATATACCCGATGCCCCTCAGGAGGGTCCGACGGCACCCGCGGGCGTCATCACATCGGTGTCGATAGGCCGACAGGGATATCTCCTGATCCGCAACCACCACCACCACTCCAGACACTTCGTAGTGCACTACCCACGCAGCCGCCCACCAGCATGTGCCACCACGGTTACCGGACCACCCTCGACGTCTCTCTGGAGCTGCCAACACGAGGCCTAGAGAGGGAAAGGGGATAACGGCCACGAGAGCGGGCACTACTCGACCGGTGGGAGGGAACAACCTCCATCGCAAGAGCGAAGCCGACCGGACGCGGCGACGAGGACTTACCGGCACTAGTAGAAAAAGGGCCTATAGTCCCGGTTGGTGAGGGCCTATAGTCCCGGTTCATGAACCGGGACTAAAGGGTCGGTACTAATACCCTCACCCTTTAGTCCGGTTCTATCCGAACCGGGACAGATGGGCCTCCACGTGGCCTGTCCGCTGAGCCCAGCAGGAGGGCCTTTGGTCCGGTTGGTGGCACCAACCGGGACCAATAGGCATCCACGTCAAGACATTTCTTTGGCTCTGGTTTTTTTTTTTTTCAAAAGGGGGGTTTGGGGGTTAATTTAGCTGTTTCATATATTGGGCTATAGCTAGCTAATTAATAGAGAAAAGTGTCCTTTCTTTTGTCCGTGCTTGGTCGACGCTACGTACTATACATACGTATAGAGAGGACTAACTAGACATGCTAGCTAGCTAGTAATTAAGCAAACAGAAGATCGTCATGAACATATATATGCATACAGAGAAGTGATATCGACCACCTCTCCTTCTCCGAGAGATTGGTCGAACAACAAGTTCTCGTATATCTATCCGACACTACCGGCTACATATATACAATAATTATCTTTTACAATACGGACGCGTGGTCCACATAGTATTCCCCGTCTTCAGCGATCACATAGTCAAGAAAGAATGCCGCCAATTCCTCTTGAATTGCTCGCATGCGATCTGGTGCTAGGAGTTCATCCGCTTCGAAACATCTAATTTTAAGAAAGGGTCAATACATATATATATATATATATATATATATATATATATATATATATATATATATATATATATATATATATATATATATATATATATATATATATATATATATGAATGAATGAAACTCAACACAAATGATGGTAATAAAATAAAATTGTGAATATTTTTATTTACGCACTTCAAATTGTTTGTCGGAGTAGCCCTCTCACAGGTCGTGTGGCGGATGGACTGCATAAGCGTAGTATCCACAGAAATCATTCCTTGTTCCTGCCACAACCACTTTACAAGAAACAGAGGTCAATCAAACTGATAATTAGCAAGCACATGCTAAATGGTATTGATGAAACTAGCGCTTTAATCACTAGGAGATCTTGGCGTGGAATATGCTACTATATAGTACTTACTTTGGTGTCTAAATTGCAGCTTCTTGGTAGTCCGGAGCTTTTTGGTGAATTTTCCCAAGCCCTGGCATACAAAGAAAACAATTACTTGATATCAGAAATGAACAAAGTTGCTGATATGGTGGATAATGATCGATTTAACTTACTTCTCGAGCATTTCAGTCATTTCCGCATACTCCTTGGGATCTTTTCTTCTCGAGTCTAAGACAGTTACTACTCCTGCTCAAGCTTAATCTCTAGGAGAATATAGTGGAACCTCTTGCGCATGCATAACTCATCAATATTACATTTCTATAACCTGGACTAAATAAGGAAATCGAATATGCCACAAGACAGTAACACTCACGTGTAGTTGTAGGGAAAGAGTATTGTATTTTGTGTTCATTTATTTCCAACGATCGTAGCAAGTTGGCCTCGGTTTCAATGACACGATATTTAATCTCATTTGCATCTATGAGATATGTGTTAATGAACCCAATATCACCCACTTGTTTTTCTTCATTTCTGCGATCTTCAATCTGCATAATATAGTGAGGATATTTATAAATACATGCAATGAAAGAGCTGAGTTATATAGAGATACTTAATGACAGAAGTAGTACTACTTACAGACAGTAGCAGGTGACCGTTGCTTTATCGAGGGCCAATTGATTGAAAAATTGATAGAACTCCTCAAATGGAATAGGCAACAGTTCAATTCCAAGGAGGTCATGCTCCTTTTTAACTCTCACATACAAAGTATTCCTCCCCTCAGACTCTTTGCAGGTTTTCATGTACCAATCATGCAATCTTCGCATCATCGTTGTTAGAGAGCTTTCATCTTTGACGAGAGGCTTCCCGTACTCGTATCTTTGTATCTGCACCTCCAAGAAATCAAATTGTACATCGTCGGGCAGGTAATCTTCAGATTGCCATAACCGGGCACCATCCTCGGATCGACGATGTCGCTAGCGAGCACCTTGAGCGGGGGCACGATTGCTTGCTTGTTCGCCGAGCTGGGCAATTTATTTCCCAGCTCGTCGTTCTTTCATCCTTTGATCACCGACAGTACTTCCGATCTCTCCGCCGGCAAATGCCTTTCCAATAATGCGCTCATAGTTGCCTTTCGGCGGAGACTTGGGTGGTTTTGTCGGGGCAGCGAGTGCGCTTTGACGGATCTACCTTCTCCTCCGGAGGTGGATGTCTCTTTGCTTTCAACCCTTGAAACCAGTCATCCACTTGGTCTGCGCGATCTTCGCGTTTTCCTCCTCGCTCCTCTCAGACGGTAACTTCTCCGAGTCTTCAGAGAAGGACCGAATCATATCTCCTCCGCCTTTGGCTGTACTGCTAGACGCCGTCAGAGCAGACGGAGCGGATGTCTTCTTTCCTTGCTTACGAGGCGGAGGAGAAGGACTACGACGCACCGGAGCAGCCGGAGCAGCGGCGGGTCTCTTCCGCCCTTGCTGACGGGGCGGAGAAGGAGGAGGCTGGCTGCCCGGACGCGCCGGTGCAGGCGGAGAAGGAGACGGAGTGCCTCCACGCCGGAGAAGGAGCCGGCCGAGTGCCCTGATCGTCACTCACGGAGGAGGAGGGTGGAGGAGGCGGAGTGCCCTGACTCGCCGGAGGAGGAGGAGGAGGCGGAGGCGCCCAGTTCGGAAGGTTGATGAGATCCTTCCGCCATAGGCATGGAGTCTTGAGCAGAACCGGCCGATACTCCCTTCACCGGTAGGGTTGTCAAGCCGAGGTCCTCAAATCCCTCCGTTATTTCATCGACCATCACCTTAGCATATCCTTCTGGAATCGGCCGGCAGTGAAAAGTTGAGTCGGGTTTAGTAGGATAAACAGAGCCAACAGCCGCCTTGACCTTCAAATTGCTCCATTGCGCCATAAGGTGGCAACTTTCAGCATCCGTGATAGCATCCACGGGATAGCTGGCAGGAGCCGTCAAGGCATGCTGCTCTGGCTGAAGCAGCTCGGTGGAAGCCACGCTGCTTCTCAGCTGAGATGGCGGGTAGCCGGGGAAGCTTCGGCAGGTCGTTTGTTGTGATCTGCTGCTTCTCGTTCCTCTTCTCGTTCCTCTAGCCCCATTACCCTTTCGTGCAGCGCCTGCATTAGGCTCTGCTCTAGTTTCTTCCTCCTCTCATGGGTTTTGTAACCCCCTGCGTCGAAATCCAGCCTTCCACGAAACGGAACTGGCGTGCCTCGTGTTCGCCCAGGTGCTCGAGATTCCCGAGGGCCATTGTGAGCTCGTCCTTCTCCCTGCTCGAGCGAACTTCCCTTGCTGCGCTGCTTCGATATAATGCTGAAGCCTCTTGACTGGTATGTCCAATTGTTCGTCCGTCCAAATGCACTTCCCCGTTATAGGGTCCAAGGATCCGCCGGCCCCGAAGAACCAAGTCCGGCAACGGTCTGGCCAGTTCATTGTCTCGGGTTCGATCCCTTTATCAAGCAGATCATTCTCAGCCTTGGCCCACTTAGGCTGGGCTATGAGGTAGCCACCTGACCCCGTGCGATGGTGAGGCTTCTTCTTCGCAACATTTCTCTTGTTTGTCGCTGACATCTTTTTACTCTTTTCCGATGTCTTGTAGGCCACAAATGCGGGCCAGTCATCTCTGATCTTCTCATATTTGCCCGTGAATTCTGGTGTCTCATTTTTTTCGACATACGTATTGAGTTCTTTCTTCCAATTCCTGAATAGTTCTGCCATCTTCTTAAGAGAAAAAGACTTGATTAATGGCTCTATTACTGGCTTCTCCGGATCATCCTCTAGCGGTAGGGTAAAATTTGACTTCAGCTCAGTCCAAAGATCATTTTTCTGCATATCATTGACACAAGACACCTCAAGGTCTTCGTTCTTAGGCTTATACCATTGGTGGATGCTGATTGGGATCTTGTCCCTAACCAGAACCCCATGACCGAGCAACAAATGCCTTCTTTGTCGGTGAGGGTTCAATCGGTTGGCCGTCGAGCGCGATTTGTATGATCTCAAACTTTTCATCCGAGCTCAGCTTTTTCTTCGGGCCTCGTCTCTTTACCGAAGTTGTGCTCAATCTGGAGGGCTAGAAAAAAGAACAAAGACGAGAGTTAATTAATATGTGTACATATATACCAAAACAAAGACGAGAGCTAGTCAGCACAGGCTTAACTAATATATATACCTGGCCGGACTCGGTTTGGTGATCACCGGAGCCATCATCACGGTCTACTTCTTCACCCTCTCCTTCTTGCACCGGCATTGGGTTATCGGAGCCATGTAAATCATAGCCAGCTGCTTCTTCACCCTCTCCTTCCAGACCATCGTTGTCGTTGAGAAACATCATCGAGGAGACGACATCACTTCCGTGTGCGATTATGTCCCTCAACAACGCTTCTTGTGCTTCGTCTCGGGGGGTGTCCATAGTTAGTACAAATATTTACAACATGGCAATTATTATTCAAACATGACAGATATGGATATATTAGTGCCAACGTAGAACTAGCTAGCTAATCACAATAAGGAATCATATTAGTGGCCTCGACGCTGCTTCTCTAGGGTTTGGGGTGGCCTCGACAACGCTTCAAGGGTTAGGGGTGGCCTCGAGAACGCTTCAAGCTAGGAGGGGTAGGTAATATCGACCCCCACGTGTTGAAGCTATCGGGAGGGGTCGGCGTTGAACAGTACATCTATGTCCCACAAGTGGCGTGGGCATCGACGCCATGTAGGGTAGAGGGTCGTGGATCGCTGGCGGTCGAGGTCAAGGGTCGAAGATCGCCGAGGGTCGGAGGTTGCCTAGTGTCAAAGGATTCAACAAAACCATGTCTTCATCATTAGGCGAAAGTAACAGGTGCATGATGGTACGAAGCTCTCCAAAGTTGTTTTGGAACGGAGTCCCAGATAGGATAATTCGCTTTTTGGTACAAAGTTCAGCAAAAAGGCAAATTATCCTATCCGGGACTCCATTCCAGAACAACTTTGGAGGACTTCATACCATCATGCCATGGTTACTTCCGGCTAATGATGAAGCCATGGATTTCTTCAATACTTTGACACTATAGGAACCTCAATTCTGAAACCTCGACCCTTGACCCTTAACGACCCTCGACCCTCTACCCTAGTTCCCGACCCTCGACCCTCGGCGATCCTCGACACCCTCGTTATATCGACAACGACGCAACATACATATACATGGGAAAATAATGTTATCGGGGAGGGGGTATCGGTACCCCCCCTCGTGTCAAAGTTTCTTCTTTCTCCTCTATTCCTTTCTTTCTTCTTCTCCTCTTCTTTTCTTCTTATCCCTTGAGAAAGGAAAATAAGGAAAAGGAATAAAAGAGGAAGAAGGAAGAAGGAAGAAGAAGAAAAAAGAAGAAGGAAAAAGAAAGAAGAAGAAGAAAGAAAAGAATAGAGAAGAAAAATAGAATTTTTTCTATTTTTCTTCTTCTCTCTATTCCTTTCTTCTTCTCCTCTTTTTTCTTCTTTTCCTCTCATTTCTTCTTCTTCTTCTTCTTCTTTCTTCTTTCTTTTCTTCCTTTTCCTTATTTTACTTCTTCCTCTACACTAACCTAATTAAAATGCCCGTTACTTCCGGCTAATGATGAAGCCATGGGTTTCTTCAATACTTTGACAATAGGCAACCTCTCGACCCTTGGTGATCCTCGACCCCCGACGACCCTCGACCCTCGAATCCTCGGCCCTCGGCGACCCTTGAACACTCGAACCATCGACCCTAGAACCCTCGAATCCTCGACCCTCGACCCTCGACCCTAGAACCTCGAACCTTCGACCCTCAACCCTCGACCCCTCGACCCTCGAACCTCGGCCCCTCGATGACCCTCGACCCTCGAACCCTAGAACCTCGAACCCTCAAACCCTTGTGCCTCGAAACCTCGACCGGCCTCGGCGACCCTCGACCCTCAAAACATTGACCCTCGACCGGCCTCGGCGACCCTCGACCCCTCTGTGACCCTCGCGACCCTCTAGCCTAGTTCCCGACTGTCGACCCTCAGCGATCCTCGACACCCTCGTTCCCGATAAAAAGAAGAAGAAGAAGAAGAAGAAGAAGAAGAAGAAGAAGAAGAAGAAGAAGAAGAAGAAGAAGAAGAAGAAGAAGAAGAAGAGAAGAAGAAGAAGAAGAAGAAGAAGAAGAAAAAAAGAAGAAAAAAAGAGAGAAGAAGAAGGAATAGGAGAAGAAGAAAAATAGAATTTTTTCTTCTTATCCTCTATTCCTTCTTCTTCTCCTTTTTTCTTCTACTTCCTCTTCTTATTTTTTTCTCCTCTTCTTCTCCTTCTTCTTCTCCTTCTTCCTTCTTCCTATTTTATTCTTTTTCCTTATTTTCCTTCTTCCTCGACGACCCTAACTCTAAACAGTACAACTTCCTCGACGTCCCCGCCTCTCTCATGAACAAAATAAAATCTATGAATAAAAAAAACATCATATTCTATGAACAAAAAACATCATATTCCATCCACATCGATCCATGCATACATCATATATATGATCATATCTATGAACAAAAAAATTCATATGATCATCTATGAACAAAAAACATCCTATATATATGCAGAAAAAAACATTAGATCAACACATATGCAAAAAGCATCATACATATATCCATACATCAATATATATACATGAACATCTATGAACAAAAAAACATCATGGCGGCGGCGGGAGGGGGCAGGTGTGCGGGGCTCCTTGTGGGGCGGCGGCGGCAACGGCGATGTCGGGGCCGGCCTGATCTGAGGTGTGAGCCAGGCAGGGCAGGGGAGGCGGAGGCGACGGCGAGGTCGGGAGGCGGAGGCGACGGCGAGGTCGGGAGGCGTTGGACGACGGCGAGGTCGCGGAGGCAGGGCGGCGACGGCGAGGGCGGCGGCGACGGGCGGGACGGCGGACGACGAGGCGGCGACAGCGTTAGGGCGAATGCGGTGCGGCGGCGACGGCGGGGCAGTGGCGGCACGCAAGCGCGGCGACGGCGATGGTGACGACGGCGGCGATAACGGGCGCGAAGCGACGGCGATGGTGACGACAGGCGTGGCGACGGCGGCGGCGGCGGGCGGCGTTGGGCAGCTCTGGCGGCGTCGGGAGGTTGGGGGCAAATGCGCGATGAATCTGAAGTTTCCCAAGTGTTTTCTTATATAGCAAGGGCATTAGTCCCGGTTGGTGCCACGACCGGGACTAATGCTACTTTAGTCCGGTTGGTGCCACCAACGGGACCAAAGGCCAAATTTCAGCAGCCCAAAGGGCGGAAGCGGCGACCTTTGGTCGGTTGGTGGCACCAACCGGGACTAAAGGGGGCATTAGTCCCGGGTCGTGGCACCAACCGGGACTAAACCCCCCTTTAGTCCCGGTTGGTGCCACCAACCGGGACCAAAGGCCATGTGCTGCCCTGCGCCAAATGTTTAGTCCCACCTCGCTAGTTGAGAGGAGCCGCACCAGTTTATAAGGTGCGGTGCGGTTCCCTCTCGAGCTCCTCTCTAAAGCAGGCTTTGGGCCTAACTCTGCCATCTCTGCTCAGGCCTCTGGGCCTTCATGGCCTGAATCTGGCCCATAGGGTTTCTAGTCGTATTCAGGCCGTGGGGCCCAATGGGTGGCACTTTTTTTGCTTTATATTTTATTTCTTTTTGCTTTTAGTTTTAGAAAAATATAAACTTTCTATTAGTGCCATTAGTTTTAAAATTTGAAAACACTTTTTTGTTTTCTTTGTTGCTTTATTTATTTTATTTTGTTTCTACTTACAACAAAATACTTATTGTTGCTATTTTTATTTTTTCAAGTTTTTTGTTTTGTTTTCTGCATTATTTATTTTCTTTTGGTTTTTGCTTTATTTTTAATTATTTTTGCTTTTAGGTCAGCAAAATTATAAACTTTCTGTTAGTGCTTTTAGTTTTAGAAAAATATAAACTTTCTGTTTGTGCCATTAGTTTTAAAATTGAAAACACTTTTTTGTTTTCTTTGTTGCTTTATTTATTTTATTTTGTTTCTACTTACAACAAAATGCTTATTGTTGCTATTATTATTTTTTTCAAGTTTTTTGTTTTGTTTTCTGCATTATTTATTTTCTTTTGGTTTTTGCTTTATTTTTAATTCTTTTTGCTTTTAGGTCAGCAAGATTATAAACTTTCTGTTAGTGCCATTTGTTTTAGAACAATTATAAACTTTCTGTTTGTGCCATTAGTTTTATAAAATTTGAATTCTTTGAAATTTGTGTGAATCACAAGTTTGTGAGCTCAACAAAGGCGTAGAGGGACGGGCTTATAAACCGGTGTGGCGCCCTTGGTTGGCGAGGTTTTCAAATTCATAGTTTTCAAATGAACTCTGAAAAAGTTGGCATAGCATGTTCATGAACAAAACAGACAATGGTATCATACTCGTGTGTTAGAAAGTTGGCATGGTATCATCATAATAGTTATGGAGAAAGTCTTCACTTTTTCTTCGCTTGTGTCGTTTGCTTATTGCGCCGTAACCATGGATAATCTTCATCGTTTATCGGGATGCTTGGGTCAGCCTTGACTTTGAAGGGGGAATTTCATGAAAGTTTTCATACTCTTGAGACATGTCATCTTGCCCTCCACTCCCTGGGATGTCCCTTTTCTGAAAGAACTATGTGGCGCTTTGGCTCATTGTATGATGTATTCGCTTCCTTATCTTTTCTTTTCCTCGGTCTGGTAGACATGTCCTTCACATAGATAACCTGTGACACATCATTGGCTAGGACGAACGGTTCGTCGATGTACCCAAGATTTTTCAGATCCTTGTTGTCATTCCGTCTTGTGGGTCTACCTGCACCCGCCCTCGACAGATTGACCCACTTGCACTTAAACAAAGGGACCTTAAAATCTACTCCGTAGTCAAGTTCCCATATGTCTACTATGTAACCATAATATGTGTCATTTCCTTGTCGGTTGCTCCATCAAAGCGGACACCGCTGTTTTGGTTGGTGCTCTTTTCATCTTGGTCAATCGTGTAAAATGTATTAACATTTATCTCGTATCCTTTCCAAATCATTACAGTCGAAGATGGTCCCTGGACAACAAGTACAACTCATCACAAACAGTGCTGTCACCTCACGAGGCGTGTTTCCAACCAACTGCTGAAAGTCTGATGTGTTCACATGTAATCCATCGTCGCCTTTGCTCCGGGTGTTTGAGCGCAGACTGTTCTTGTGTTCATCGACATACGGGTCACCAAGGTAGAGTTCAGTAGAACTGTGTATTGTGCTTGAGACCAAGAATATCCGTCCCTGCATATTATTGAGTCTCTTCCAAGCGTGTTTTTCGGTCAGTCTCCCCTCATACCGCGATTTAGGGAGACCTATCTTATTAAGGCCAGGAATGAAGTCAACACAAAACCCGATGACATCCTCTGTTTGATGGCCCATGGAGATGCTTCCTTCGGCCTAGCACGATTCTGAACATATTTCTTTAGGACTCCCATGAACCTCTCAAAGGGGTATATATTGTGTAGAAATACGGGCCCCGAATGACAAGTCTCGTCGACTAGATGAACTAGGGCGTGCGTCATGATATTGAAGAAGGATGGTGGGAACACCAGCTCAAACTGACAAGACATTGCGCCACATCACTCCTTAGCGTTGGTACGATTTCTGGATCGATCACCTTCGAGATATTGCATTGAGGAATGCACATAGCTTCACAATGGCTAATCGGACGTTTTCGGTAGAAGCCCCTCAATGCAACCGGAAGCAGATTGCGTCATAATCACGTGGCAGTCATGAGACTTTAGGTTCGGAACTTTTTCTCGGCATATTTATTATTCCCTTTATATTCGACGAGAAGCCAGTCGGGACCTTCATCTTGAGCAGGCATTGAAAGAATATTTCTTTCTCTTCTTTCGAAGAGCGTAGCTGGCAGGACCTTCATCTTTGCTTCGGAGGCATGCCCTCTTTTTTCGTAAGCGTTGCAGGTCCTCTCGTGCCTCAGGTGTATCTTTTGTCTTCCCATACACGCCCAAGAAGCCTAGCAGGTTCACGCAAAGGTTCTTCGTCACGTGCATCACGTCGATCGAAGAGCGGACCTCTAGGTCTTTCCAGTAGGGTAGGTCCCAAAATATAGATTTCTTCTTCCACATGGGTGCGTGATTCTCAGCGTCATTCGGAACAGCTAGTCCGTCGGGACCCTTTCCAAAGATTACGTGTAAATCATTGACCATAGCAAGTACGTGATCACCGGTACGCATGGCGGGCTTCTTCCGGTGATCTGCCTCGCCTTTGAAATGCTTGCCTTTCTTTCGACATTGATGGTTGGTCGGAAGAAATCGACGATGGCCCAGGTACACATTCTTCCTGCAGCTTCCCAGGTATATACTATCGGTGTCAAGTAAACAATGCGTGCATCGTGGTATCCCTTGTTTGTCTGTCCGAAAGGTTCGAGAGCGGGCCAATCGTTGATGGTCACGAACAGCAACGCCTTTAGGTCAAATTCCTCCTTTTTGTGCTCATCCCACGTACGTACGCCGTTTCCATTCCACAGCTGTAAAAGTTCTTCAACTAATGGCCTTAGGTACACATCAATGTCGTTGCCGGGTTGCTTAGGGCCTTGGATGAGAACGGCATCATAATGAACTTCCGCTTCATGCACATCCAAGGAGGAAGGTTATACATACATAGAGTCACGGGCCAGGTGCCGTGATTGCTGCTCTGCTCCCGAAAGGATTAATGCCATCCGCGCTTAAAGCAAACCATATGTTCCTTGGGTCCTTTGCAAACTCATCCCATACTTTCTCTCGATTTTTCTCCATGCGACCCGTCGGTGGTGCTCTCAACTTCCGTCTTTCTTACGGTCCTCACTGTGCCATCGCATCAACTTGGCATGCTCTCCGTTTCTGAGCAGACGTTTCAACCGTGGTATTATAGGAGCATACCACATCACCTTCGCAGAACCCTCTTCCGGAGGCTCGCCGTCAACATCACCGGGGTCATCTCGTCGATCTTATACGCAATGCACCGCATACCGGCATGCGTTCAGATCCTTGTAGGCACCACGGTAGAGGATGCAGTCATTAGGGCATGCATGTATCTTCTCCACCTCCAATCCTAGAGGGCATCGACCTTCTTTGCTGCGTATGTCTTGTCGGGCAATTCGTTATCCTTTGGAAGCTTCTTCTTCATTATTTTCAGTAGCTTCTCAAATCCTTTATCGAGCATAGCATTCTCTGCCTTCCCTTTGCAGCAATTCGAGTACGGTACCGAGCTTTGTGTTGCCATCTTCGCAATTGGGGTACAACCCTTTTTGTGATCCTCTAACATGCGATCGAACTTCAGCTTCTCCTTTTGACTTTCGCATTGTGTCCTTGCATCGACAATGACCCGGCGGAGATCTTCATCATGGGGCACATCGTCTGGTTCCTCTTGATCTTCAGCAGCTTAGCCCGTTGCAGCACCATCGTGCACATCGTGCAGTGCATCTTGATGTTCGATAGCATCACCGTATTCAGGGGCACATAGTTGTCATCGTACTCTTCTTCCTCGCCGTCTTCCATCATAACCCCTATTTCTCCGTGCCTCGTCCAAACATTATAGTGTGGCATGAAACCCTTGTAAAGCAGGTGGGTGTGAAGGATTTTCCGGTCGAGTAAGACTTCGTATTCCACATATAGGGCATGGACAACACATAAAACCATTCTGCTTGTTTGCCTCAGCCACTTGAGAAAAGCATGCACGCCCTTAATGTACTCGGAGGTGTGTCATCACCGTACATCCATTGCGGTTCATCTGCGTGCATTATATATAATTAAGTGTGTCAAAAATCATTACGAGAACATCATGAATAGATAATTAAGTGACCAAATTAATAGAAGTTCATCATCACATAAAACCAAAGTACATACATAGTTCTCATCTAACAACATAAAGCTCTGCAGAGCATCTAAATTAATTAAACCATACATTGAAACTATGTAAAACATTTCAATGTGAAACAAATACGATCATAATCGCAACCAAGGTAACAACTGATCCAACGGCATAATGATACCAAGCCTCGGTATGAATGACATATTTTCTAATCTTTCTCATCTTCAAGCGCATTGCATCCATCTTGATCTTGTGATCATCGGCGACATCCGCAACATGCAACTCCAATATCATCTTCTCCTCCTCAAGTTTTTTATTTTTCCTTCAAGAAATTGTTTTCTTCTTCAACTAAATTTAACCTCTCGACAATAGGGTCGGTTGGAATTTCGGTTCAACAACCTCCTAGATAAATAAAATCTATGTCACGTTGGTGGCATAATTTTCATAAACAATAAATGAACCAATAGTTATGAAAAGATAATATATACCACATCCGAATCATAGACGGGCCGAAGGCCGGCGAGGCGGATACAAAACCATCGCACTATATAAGATGCAATAATAAAAGTAAGAAAATAATACAAGTAAGAATATTTTTCCTTTCGGAAAGAAGATAAGAACAAGAGGCTCACCACGGTGGTCTTGGCGATGAGATCGGCGCTGGTGATCGGACGGCGGTGAAGACGGGACGGGCTTGACGGACCGCTAAACCTAGACAAATATTGAGGAAAATGGAGGTTGGAGGTCGAGCTTGGAGAGGAGAAAGCTTAAGTAGTGTGGCTCGGGCATTTCATCGAACACCTCATGTGCATAGGAGGTGAGCTAGAGCACCACAATGCCCCCCGCCGGCGGAGAGAAAAGCAGAGCAATGGAGTGCTCTGCTTTCATGAGCGAGGGGTATATATAAACAGCACTATTGGTCCCGGTTCGTGGCATGAGCCGGGACTAAAAGCCATTGGTCCCGGTTCATGCCACGAACCGGGACCAATAGTGGTGGGCCAGAGCGGGACCATTGGTCGGTTCGTCCCACCAACCGGGACAAAAGGTCCGGACGAACCGGGACCAATGGCCCACGTGGCCCGGCCGGCCCCCTGGGCTCACGAACCGAGACTAATGGGCTAAACTGCCCTGGACGATAGCCCCTTTTTCTACTAGTGCGGGCCCTACGGCCCGGCCGGGCCCACGTGGGCCCGGACAGTCCCTGTCACCGCTCTGCAACACGCCGACCAACGAAGTACTCGCCGCCCATAGACCGCCGCCGCCTCGCCACTGCCCGCAGGAAGCGACGCCACCGAGCGCCGTGCCACCGGCCCGACCCAACCCAGACGGGGCCCAAATGGGTCCATATCTAGGCTCGGTGGGCGCCGCTGCATCGAGGGCCGCCGCGGGCCGCCTTGCCACACCGCCGCCGGCCGAAGGGCACCGCCGCCGGCCACCACCGCCGAGGAGGAGGGACAGCGGGGAAGGACAGGCCCGCCGCCCGGCAGTACCACGCGGGCAAGGCCAGCGGCGCCCGGCAGCGGCGGGGAAGGGAGGAGCGAGGAAGCGGAGGAGAGAGGTCGAGGCCCAGTCGCCCTTCGGGGAGGCGGCGCGGGGTTACAGGGAGGAGGGAGGAGGTGGGGATGGGAGGGCGGGGAAGGGCAAACTGTGGCGGGGGCCGGCCGCGGCGGCGGCGACGCGTGGCTACGGAGCCGCCGGCGGCGCGGGAAACCCTAGGGGGGCCGCTCCTCTCGCCCCGCGGTGAGCGTTGTTACGCTTGTGCTGCTGCTCGCGATATGTTGTTATTTGGAGCTCACGAATTTTACAAAAAGTTAGCTGAAAGATTTAGAAGTCAGAATTGGCTGGTCAGCTCCTGCATTACTCTTCACAGACTGGTCTGAACTAACGCACGGATAAAAAGAGTGTCGGTTATGAGGCTGGCGTCGCAGATGCCCTAACGTCTGGCAAAAGATCGCTAATAATTAAGCGTGATGCCCTTTGTGCAAGTGACATCCAGCGCGTTCGCTAGGAGCATGCAAAGGACGCGGCACTTATCCTGTCGAATTTGGTACTTTCTCCGTCTGAAAATACTTGTCATCAAAATAGATAAAGAGAGATGTATTAGTTCTGGATACACCTCTTTATCCATTTTAATGACAAGTATTTTCGAACGGAGGGAGTAGGAGTTAGGGTATGTACTCCCTCCATTTTTTTTAGTCCGTATATAAAATTTAATGAAAATCAAACTGTGTTAATTTTGACTAAGTTTATATAAAAAAAATATCAAGATCATAATATAAAATCAATATTGTTAGATGCATCATGAAATTAATTTGCATACCATAAGCTTTAGTATTGTAGATGTTAATATTTTTTTCTACAAAGTTGATCTAACTTTACAAAGTTTTACTTTGACCAAATTTTATATGAGGACTAAAAAGAAACGAAGGGAGTACAATGCATAGCTCTAGGGTGATTCCTCGCATTTCATGTTGGATCGGATATCACGTAAAACAGATTCGAATAGGGAAGCGGGATCCTCTGTAGGAGGCGGGTGCTTGAAAAGAAAAAAAATGTGGTCCAGTGTCAAAAGCTGAAAAGGTTTGAGTGAAAAGTAGAGATGCATGTGTAATAGAGTCTTTATTTTCTATTTTTTAATAAGGTCCATTAGTAATAGCTTGCATTGAGGAGAAAAAATAAATGTAGATATCTTAAACTATTTTTTGTCACGCGGCATCTGTATCCATGTGTCATAGTTGTACATGCCCTAAGACCATCGGTATATTGGTTGCAATATAATATTATATACAGTAGAACCTAGAGAGTATTAATCTCGGCTCAGGTTTGCTTGCATTGCATGATGGGTGACGATGCCGGAGCGAAGCTATTAATTAACTCAGTGCACGTAAAACTAGCCGGCGCGGGGCAAGGATAAGGATTCTTCCATGGTTGACGCTGCGTCCATTCCTGTTTTCGCTGCATCATCGTCTCCTAGATAAAAAGGTTGTAGTAATCAGCAAAGCATATGCACTTTGCCGTGACGGTTGGTTGGTTGTGATTACGCCGGCCGGCCGGACGGCAGGCACGATACGATCGGTTCATCATCGTCGTCTTTTTTCCCTTTCTTTCGTGCCTACCTTTCTAGCCTCATTGTTATTTGTGGTATTCCGTAACAGAACCTACCGATGAGGAAGGAAGGAATGAAGGAATAATGAATGGTCTCTGCGTCCACGTTTAGCATCCATACAGAGGAATGCCAACCATACACAGGAGTGGTAGTATTTAACACTTTTTTTTGCGAATAGAGTAGTATTTAGCACTTTTTTTTTCAAAAATGTTAACACTCACACGTGTGGGCGTTAGCCAACTCATCCACACGCCCCCATCACCGGCCAGTAACTTTTGCACGAATCTTGACATGAAGTAGTTGATTTTGTATGCCACGTAGGACAACTTGTGTGTGTGGTGTGTGAGAGAGTTCGTCCACACATCCATTTTACCACACAGATGGGCCGGTGTGTGGGCGTTTAGCAGTTCGCCCACACACCAGTTTCAGTCACGCGCAAGGGCTGGTGCGTGGGCAGTTCGCCATCTCGCCCACACGCCCGCTTCCTCTCCCACACCCTAGCTGCCAGTTGCCATGCGTTTTGCAGTGTACATGGCAACTGCCCTAGTGTGATTGCAAGTAGATGGCAACTCTCTTTTTTTTACCCAAACATGTCAGTTGACATATGTTTGGCATGGTACATGGCAAACTGCCCTAGCGTGCACGTAAGCAGATGGTAACTCTTTCTTTTTTAAATGGCAACTGCCCTAGCGTGCTTGTGAGCACATGTCAACTCTCTCTTTTACCCGAACATGTTTTTTGCCATGCCTTTTTTTGTAGCACTACATGGCAACTGCCTAGTGTTAGTAGATGGCAACTCCTAAATTTTTGAAATCATGGCAACTGCAGTAGACCAGACCACACATGGCAACAGCTGTAGTTGTCCAAAAAATGGCAATCTGAAACTTTGACCTGAGATGGCAACTGCAGTTGAGCAAACATGGCAACTGTAATTGTCCGACATGACAACCGTAGTTCAGCGACATGGCAACTGCACTTAAACGAACATGGAAAGGGGTCCGGGCCATGGCAACTGTGAGGCGCGCGGTAAAGTGTCACGTGGCGCGTGCGGGACCACGAGGTACGAGGCCTGACGTACCGGGCGTATGGGCGTTATCTATTTCGCCCACACGCACACGTGTAAGAGGGACCGGAAGGGAAAAAAAAGGCGTGTGGGCGCTAGTTGTTTTACCCACACACAGACGTGTGCAGTGGCGGAGCTTGACAAGAATATCTGGGGGGGCCAATGACGAAAAAAAAATTAACCAACGGCAACAGACAAGAACTTGGAGCCTCCAGGCAAATTTATACTAATATATACTCCATTTCTCCATAAGAGAACTAATTACACCAAAATATACAACTTAGTCTACTTGTACCACTCTGTCTTCAAACCCAGAGACATTCTGTGAGCCAACTAAGAACTACAAAAGGAGTGGTACTCACTACTGGTGGTATTACAGATCAGCTTTTCGATCACTTATGCTCTTGAATTCCGCTAAAATGTCCTCAAAGGTGTACTTCTCTGCGATTTCACGCTCTATGTGAACAACCAAGTTATTGGCAAGATTCTCATCTTCCATCGTATTACGCAGCCTTGTTTTGATGATCTTCAAACTGGAAAATGCACGTTCAGCACTAGCTGTAGAAACTGGAAGAGTAACAAGTAGACGAAGTAGCCTGTCAATTAGATGGTAGATTCTATCTCTTCCAGTCTCAACAAGGAGTTGGCAAGGTCAGTCAATGTTGATATATTTTTCAACTCTACATCCTTTGGAAGCATCAGGAACAAAGAGTTTTAGTTGGTTTTCCAAGCCATACACATCTTGTTGACTAAAATCTGCTGGGTAATACTTCTTCACCAACTCACATATATCACTACCTTTAAAAGATTTAAATTTATTTCTAGGAATTAATGTGGCACTGGTGGATAGAAGATCCATCATCTTCTCATTGAACCTGCGATCCAATTCATGTAGTTGGCTATCAAGAGTTGCACGAAATATCTCCACTCGAAAATATTGCTCCTTAGTGAAATGATCAGGCTGATGCCGTGCACGGCCACCACGCATGATATAAGTTTCCTTCATGTCTGGAATTTCAGTGCCATGATTCACACAAAATTCAACCACTGTGCAAAAGAATTCCTCCCAGCCATTGTCCGATCTCAAGAGGCGAAGACACTCTTTTGTTGCAAATACTAAGCGAACAGCATTTACAATGTCTTGTGACCTCTTTTGTAAAGCCTGACCAAGTCCTTCAGTTATCCCTAATATCTCCTTCATCATACATAAGATAAAGACAAACTCGAACGAGGACAAATAGCTGAAAGAAGTGTCAGCATCAGCACGTATTGATCCCACCACTGATCTATCTGAAGCCATATCTTGGATAACAAAATTTACTGCATTAAACAACTTCATAAGGCTATGAATAGAACCAAAGTGAGAACCCCACCTAGTGTCCCCAGGTCTTTTAAGTGATCGAATCTGATTTGCCCCTTGACCAGTCTGAATGCTTCCATTTTCTATCATGCGTGCTAGTTCTACCAGCTGGGCATCATGGAGCTCATCATGGCGTTTTGATGAGGAGTCAACAGTGTTAATAATGAAGATCAATTTCTGAAAAAACTGGGCAACAGGAACCACCTCTTTGGATGCATCTACTAGTGCTAGTTGCAATCTGTGAGCATAACAATGAACATAGTATGCATATGGGCATACCTTGAGAAAAAGAGACTGCAATCCATTTAGCTCTCCTCTCATGTTACTAGCCCCATCGTATCCTTGTCCACGAAGATTTTGAATATCAAAACCATTTAATGATAATGCAGAGCACAATTTCTCTTTCAGTGTCATGGCCTTAGTGTTGGCCACATGTATCAAATCAAAGAACCGCTCTTGTGAAAAGCCAGCTTTATCAACAAATCTGAAAACCAATGCCATTTGTTCTCTTTTAGCCACATCACATGTCTCATCCACCAGAATAGAGAATTTGGAATCCCCAATTTCTTCACGGATATGTCTCCTAACTTTAGATGCATATATGGACAAGATTTCCTTTTGAATATCTGGAGATGTGTACTTTGAGTTGTATGGAGAATTCCCCAAAATGACTTTGGCAAGATCAGGATTGAACTCTGCGAGAAGCTCTAGCAATTCGAGAAAATTTCCTTTATTCTTTGACTCAGCTTTCTCATTATGTCCTCTAAAAGCGCAAGACTGAAATGTGAGCCACCTAACAACCGCAACAGATGCTTTTAGCCTTAAACGGTTTCTTTCTACCTTTTCATCATCCTTTGCTGCTACAACATTTTCTAAATGGCCTGCCTGGTTCAACAATGCTTGACGTTCTACGACTGCATTGTTGTGTGGTGAGCATGGTGTAGAACCTTCATGGCCTAAGAGTGCACAATATTTTCCATCATTCACTTTCTTCCAATTATCAAATCCATGTACTGTGAATACATCAGAGCCTCCTTTTGTTAAGATATTTCTGCTGGAAACAAAGCAGAGTAAACAGTATGCACGATGACTGTCCTCTGAGTACTCTAGCCATGATGGGAAACTATCAAACCACTTGTATTGGAAGCGACGCTGATGGCCCTTTTTACCAGAAGCTCTATAGTGTTTCAGTTTTGGTTGCATGGGGCCTAACGACAAATATGCTCTTCGCACACTATCTCTCTGATTTGGTGGGTATTGCCAAATTTGCGGTCATGATCTGAGGGTCTCGCTCAAGAATTCCTTGCCTCGGAATACAACAGGAAGAGGAACGTAATTATTTGTCTGAGGCTCTTCATCTTGATTTTCTTCTTGTTGTTCCCATTCAAGAAGCAGAGGTAAAGATTGTGCAGCTGGAGGATCTTCTGTTGCTCTCTCTGTTCTTTGTCTTTTGAAGTATGACTGAATATTGCTGCTGCTGCCTTTGACCATGGTCACTTGATCTGTTGATTAATCTAGCCTTTTGAGTCCCAATTCCAAGTCAAGCAACCCGTAGTAATTACTCACAAGAACAAATCTGTGGTGCATTGTGCAAGCAACAAGTTATCTGCAATTAGATCAAATAAATAGCATACTAAATTACTAACTACTAAGGTGTGCTGCCCCCAATTTACTCGTACAAGCAGTCTTGCGTACAAGCAAGGCAACACTACAAAAGGGGATCCAATCCCAATGGTTTCAGGTTGTAATTTGAGCTGGGTAGATGCAGTCGTTGGGTAGATGGTACTTACAGAAATTTTTATAGGGGGGCGGCCAGCGACCAGTCGATGGCCAGCCGGCCGGCGGACATCGACGACCACCGGCGACCGGCCAGTGGCGAGGAGACGAAACGAACTTTCAGATGCGCCCTGGTTCCCCCTCGCAACCTCCGTCCTCGCCGCGCGTGGATCAGTGGCGAGCTTCTCCTCGAATCCTCGGCGTCGGCGTCGGCGCGGGGCAGAGCGGCGGCGTGGATGGAGAGGGGAGCCGCAGACCCGCAGTGCCTAAGCGGCGAGCGTGGGGAAAGAGACGTGAAGCAGCCGAGCCCCGAGCAGGTGGCCGTGTTCATGATGATGCCGAAGATGCGTTTGTGGCCTTTTGCTCGTACATGGGCCAGACCGGCCAGTTGACATGGACTATTACTAACTAGTAAAAAAAATTTGCATTTGGGCTGGGGGGGCCACGGCCCCCTCAGAGCTGTACATAGCTCCGCCGTTGGACGTGTGGGCTGGTCCTCTTAGGCACCAGACAGAATGTGTGGGCAGATTCTTTAACGCCTACACGTATGACAGTTAGTGGCGTCCTTTTTTTTTGCGAAAGAGTAGTATTTAGCACTTGACGTACTGGGCAATCGGTGGCATCAGAGAATAAGCGCAACCATATTAAAGTTACACGGATCAGATACACCTATATATTTAATTTGTAAGGATCAGATCAATTTATATTTTAAATTATACGGATCACAATTACCTATATTTATAATTTATACAGATCAGATCTACATATATTTTATACTCATAAAACAAATGATCTACAATACCTATATTTTAGCTATAATATGGATCAGATTTACCAATATATAATCCACGTCATTAATTGATCAAAAGAGATTCCCTTCAGGTATTGAAGCTTGATTGAGCAAATGAACTCGTATAATAACAATGACATTATCCAGTCTTTATCTAACCAACTCGATTATACTATCCATGGTAATCAAACACTGTTATTGAGCTTTCGTCAGGTTTTGGCCTGAACTTCTTCCCAGATTGGCATAGTGAAAACTTTCTACACAAACAGGAAACCTTGAACTCTTTTTCCAAGAGAGAGAAAAACAGAAAAAGAAATCCACTCCCATGCTATAGAGTCATCAAGAAAACTAGAATAAAAATACATACTATTTCCCCATCTGATCATGCATGGAGTGCAAACTCCTTAACATTGTACATATATAATATATACAACAGCATAATTTCTAACATACGCATGGAGCAAAAATGAGGCACATACTACTTTTTTCTAATACCAGTGAACTCCACGAAACTTTGGGGGTTAACTTCGGCCCATACACCCTCTTTGTAAAATGTAGCACATTCTAGACTTTTGTTGTAGAAATTATCAATTCGAAAAGGAAAATATTTTACGCCGGCTGACCGGCTTAACTTTGAGCCGGTCGCTCGCGCACATGGCCCTGGGCGCACGTGTGCTGCACGCTCGCCACATATACGCCTCACGTGTCACCGCTTCTTTCCTTATTCATTTGTCGTTGACTAGGCCACTACGCCCATACCTTACTTTTATCTCCTCATCTCCTCCACAAAGCAAGGTACGTCCATGGCCACCGCTGGACACAGTAGAACGCCCTGGACACACCCGCCAGTGGTCATTACTCCTGGCGAGATCTAAACTGGCTCATAGATCAATGCTAGTCTTTTCTGCGCATTTTATCCTCACTCGTGCACACCCGGAAGCAACTTTCCGGTCGGTCATCCATTCTGAAATTACTCCAAGCTGAGCACGCTTAACTTTGAAGTTCTATACGAATGGGCTTCCGAAAAAGAAAGAATTCCTTATTGATATGGGTAGTCTATCATCCCTATTAAGGCAGGCTATCACGTACACCCCCACTCAGAGGAACCGACGTCCTCGTCGGGCCACAGGAACATTCTCTCTTGGCACATATGTCTGTGCATCCAATCCAGTACATGTGCCATGGCGTGTGCCACGACGGGTCAAAAACGTTATGAACAACATGACCGGCACCTGTCCGCAAACATCCGTGTAACCGCGAGGGTCGGCTCTGATACCAACTTGTAACGACCCGGACACACCCGCCGGTGGTCGTTACTCCTGACGGGATCTAGAGTGGCCCCACAGATTAATACTAGTCTTTTCTGCGCACTTTGTCCTCACTCGTGCGCACCCAGGAGCAACTTCTCGGTCGGTCACCCATTCTGAAATTACTCCAAGCTGAGCACGCTTAACTTTAGAGTTCTGTTCGAATGGGCTTCTGAAGAAGAAGGAATTACTTATCAATATGAATAGTCTATCATCCCTATTAAGCCAGGCAATCGCACACAGCTACCCACCACCGCTGGACACATATACGCCTCGCGTTTTTCATTGTGAATCTGGTGTTGCGTAGTGCGGGGGCCGCTGACGGCAGCTGGCCGGAGCCGGGGGAGCTTCGAGCGTGAGGCTACAGTGATGCAATCGGTGAGATGCGGGGCGACCAGCTACGCGGCGAGGTGCCGGGTGCTGCAACCACCCATGCGTGGAGCTCGGACCGGCACGCGGCCGTGCTTCGACCAGCACATAAAGTGCTGGTACCGACGCGGCGTGGTGCTACGACCAGCGTGGCGGCGACGTCCACAGTTGGCCAAAAAGCAACAACCATCTATGTCGATGGATGCAACCAGTGGTTACCAATGCTACAACCCCGTCGTCGGCACTGTGGTGACACGCACACCGGCGATGCTACAACGGCAAGACTAGGTGCTACTACCGAGAAGTTTTTTTGCTGGAACCGACTTCATTTTTTGCTGGAATCGACTAATTTTTTGATCCAACTGATTATTGGACTTTTTGTTGCTGAAATTCGTTTTGCTGAACCAATGTTAATTTTTGCTGCAACCGGCTTCGTTTTTTGCTGAAATCGGCTAATTTTTTGCATCAACATATTACTTGATTTTTTGATCCTAAATTTTGTTTGCTGGAACCGATGTTAATTTTTGCTGGAACCGGCTTTGTTTTTTCTTCAACCTTGTATTGGAGATTTTGCTAGAGCACTGTGGTGCAAGTCGATGACGGCGGCGAGACGGAGGCGGCAAACAACGGGAGCGGAGTTGCAATCAAACTTGTTTATTTTGTCTCCGCCGGCTGATGTGTAGAATTGTTGTAAATCGGCATCCAGCAGGGAGTGGATCGGAGCTGGAACCGGTGAGTGTGTGGAGGCGGAGCTGCATCAGGAAAAGCAGCAACGGGAGATGGGATGGTGACTGCCGGCGCGTCGCAACGAGCTCGGGCGTCGTCTTCGCTAAGACCGCGGGGGAGGAGGTAGCGCTGCATGGGGGTGAGGTGCTCTTACACGCGCTGGGATGAGGGCAGCGCTCTGGGGGACGAATCCATGGCGTTTCTATGGGGGATTGTAGCGTTGACTAGAGAAGGGAAGAGAGCGTGAGATCTGACAGTCACGTGGTCTCCAATCGAACGGTCGGCAGCAGACTAGCCAAAAGTTGGGCTAGCAGTCCGGCGCCTAGCACTGGCCATTCGAAAAGCCATGAACATAATCATAATCCTTTGAAAATCCAACTTCAACAAAATTCCTTTCACTGGTAAAAAATATTCCTTTAGAGTGAGAGATTTTCAACTTATGCAAAACACCTATGCTTTAGCCTTTCAACTCAACCAGATTTGCCTTTTTATTGAACTACATAAAGGGACATAAAGAAATAGTACATCAATTCTTTGCAATTTTATGCCCTGGTGATGGGGCCTTAAAGTATCTCTAGCAGATCCCGTAAAAGAGCCGAACTCGTATAATTCTGCGAGTTTTCCAGGCCAGAACAGAAACTGCATCTGCGGCCCGGCACGTAAATATTTTACCGCGGCCTACAAAAACTCTCACCGCACCGGTATATACTCAGGTTCACCGTTCGGATACGGGTCAAACCCTATCCGCCCCCGCCGCGATTCCCCTCCTCCTCCGCTCGATTTCTCACAGACGGTGAGCCTGAAAAAGGCATGGAAGACTAAGATAGCTTTGGGGATGAGGCGGAGCGCCGCCGCCGCGCCCGATCCGACGTCGTGCGCAAGCGGGGTGCGCGGAGGTTGCTGATGTCGACTAACCAACTTTATTCTTGAAGACTCGTGTTGGGCCTGCAAACGCAGAGTTTTGTAGGATAGTAACAATTTTTCCTCAAGTGGATGACCTAAGGTTTATCAATCTGTGGGAGGCGTAAGATGAAGATGATCTCTTGATGACCCACAAGTATAGGGGATCTATCATAGTCCTTTCAATAAGTAAGAGTGTCGAATCCAACGAGAGGAGCAGAAGGAAATGACAACCAGTTTTCAGTAAGATATTCTCTGCAAAGACTGAAATTATCGGTAACAGATAGTTTTGTGATAAGGTAATTTGTAACGGGTAACGAGTAACAAGTGTAAATAAAGTGCAGCAAGATGGCCCAATCCTTTTTGTAGCAAAGGACAAGCCTGGACAAACTCTTCTATGAAGGAAAATGCTCCCGAGGACACATGGGAATTATCGTCAAGCTAGTTTTCATCACGCTCATATGATTCGCGTTCGGTACTTTGATAATTTTACATGTGGGTGGACCGGTGCTTGGGTGCTGACCTTCCTTGGACAAGCATCCCACTTATGATTAACCCCTATTGCAAGCATCCGCAACTACAAAATAAGTATTAAGGTAAACCTAACCATAGCATGAAACATATGGATCTAAATCAACCCCTTACGAAGCAACACATAAACTAGGGTTTAAGCTTCTGTCACTCTAGCAACCCATCAATGGTGAAGTGTCATGTAGTTGACATTCAGATGACACAACTAGAAGAAAGACAACATACATCTCATCAAAATATCGAACGAATACCAAATTGACATGACTACTTATAGCAAGACTTCTCCCATGTCCCCAAGAACAAACGTAACTACTCACAAATCATATTCATGTTCATAATAAGAGGGGTATTAATATGCATAAAGGATCTGAACATATGAGCTTCCACCGAATAAACCAACTAGCATCAACTACAAGGAGTAATCAACACTACTAGCAACCCACAGGTACCAATCTGAGGTTTTGGTACAAAGATTGGATACAAGAGATGAACTAGGGTTTGAGAGGAGATGGTGCTGGTGAAGATGTTGATGAAGATTGACCCCCTCCCGATGAGAGGTTTGATGGTGATGACGATGGTGATGATTTCCCCCTCCCAGAGGGATGTTTCCCCAGCTCCGCCGGAGCCCTAGATTCGTTCCGCCAAGGTTCCGCCTCGTGGCGGCTGTGTTTCGTCCCGCAAGCTTCCTTCTGATTTTTTCCACGGTAAAATACACCATATAGCAAAAGATGGGCACCGGACACCTGCCCTGGGGGGTAGGGCGCGCCCCTCACCCTCATGGATGGTGGGTTGCCCCCCTCTGGTACTTTCTTCGCTCAATATTACTTATTAATTCCAAAAATAACTTCCGTGGAGTTTCAGGACTTTTTGAGTTGTGCAGAATAGGTCTCTAATATTTGCTCCTTTTCCAGCCTAGAATTCCAGCTACCGGCATTCTCCCTCTTCATGTAAACATTGTAAAATAAGAGAGAATAGGCATAAGTATTGTGACATAATGTGCAATGACAACCCATAATGCAATAAATATGATATAAAAGCATGATGCTAAATGGACGTATCATCTCTCTCAAACAACCCTGCAACCAAATAACAAACTTGTGTCCCCAAAACACCAAATACAATGGTAATTTGTATAGGTGCACTAGTTCGACGAAGAGATGGTGATACAAGTGTAGTAATGATAGTAAATCACTATGAGGGAAAACCTTATACACAGAAGCTTACCAGTAGCGATGGACAAAAGCATGTGCCACTGCTATTTACCAGTAGCGCGTTCACTACTAGGGAAAAGCCTAGCAGCAGCGCGGGTTTTGGGCCTATTAGTAGCGCGGGGGCCGGAGCTACTAATAAGGCGCTACACCCGCGCTACTACTACGTCCTTTAGTAGTAGCGTGGGTAAAAACCCACGCTACTACTAATCTCTAATCTCTGATTTTTTTTTCGAATTTTTTTTGATTATTCCCCTAATTTTCAAATTTGTGAATTACTTTAACCTCAAATCTCTAATCACCCCTCATCGCTGCTCAATTTAATCTCTAATCACCCCTCATCATTCCAAATCATCTAACTTCCCGAACGGTCACCCATCCTCTCACTACTCCAGCCTAAGCACGCTTAACTTCCGGTTCTATTCTCCTCGCTTCCAAGTCTCGCACTTGTTGTTTTCCTGACAATAGTAAGATGTCAATCCTATTAACCTCAGGAATTTAGCTTGAGCATGAAGTCACACATTTCACTGTTTGAGTTTGAAACTATTGTTCTAAAAAATTAGTAACCACAGTTTGAAACTATTGAGCAAGTCTTGAATAATTAGTTTGACCACAGTTTGACCAGATTTGACCACAGTTTGACCATAGTTTGACCAGATTTGACCAAAATTCAAAAAAACTAAAATAATTATTTAGTAACACTAATTAATTTGACCATAGTTTGAACAGATTTAACAAAAATTAAAAAAAAACTGAAATTTGATGATTTTTTTGCCTCCAGATCTTAAAAGCCCCGTAACTTTTTTCTGTTAGGTTTTTGAGGATTTTGAAAATGTTTAACGGGGTTCCCCCCGATTAAATTTGGATGTAACTTTTCGAGTAGATGATTTTTCATATAAAAAACTTTTTCATCCGAGTTAGTATGCAAAAGTTATGCCCATTTTTACAAATTCTTGAGAGATTTTGCAAATAAAGTCGAAATTCATATTTGCAAATTTTCCCAACAACTAGACCACATATCACATGGGAAACTTATTTTCTTTTATTTTGTTGACATTTTCATCATTTTCTTTTATTTTTTTAAAACTGAAAAGGCGATCCACGGGGTAGAGTTTGAAAATGGGACCTTTAGTAGTAGCGGGTTTTACCCTCGCTACTACTATGGCACCACTTAGTAGTAGCGAGGGCTAAAACCAGCGCCATCTGCTATCAACTTAGTAGTAGCGAGGTTAAAACCCGCTACTACTATGGCATGTCCCGGGGCACAGTAGAGATCTTAGTAGAGAGGTTAAAACCCGCGCTACTGCTATAAACTTAGTAGTAGCGAGGTTAAAAACCTGCGCTACTAGTAAGTAGCAGTAGCACGGGTTTTTAACCCTCGCTACTAGTAAGATTCTGTGTATAGGCTTTTCCCTAGTAGTGGTTGTGTGCAAGCCCGCCACTACTATATAAGTAGCAGTAGCGCGTCCCTGGTAAAAAGCGCTACTACTATAATTGCCACACCGTTGCCGGCAGGCTAGGTATAGTAGTAGCGCTATTCTACAGTCACCGCTACTGCTGTTGGTCTTAGCAGTAGTGCTCTTCCTGGGACGCGCTACTACTATGGGTGACTTACCCTAAATTATCCTTCCTTGTGCCCCAACCATCTTCTTCCTCCCCTCACTCCCCACTGCCTCACTCCTCCTCCGCTGCCACATTGCCGTCGCCTCCTCATTGCCACTGCCGTCCTCCCTACTCCTTCCTCGGTACGCCCTCCTCCCTCCTCCTCCCACCGCGCCCTCTTCCACCTCCTCCGACCGCCCCTCCTCCCTCCTCCTCTCTCCTCCCTCCTCCTCTGGCCGCCCCCTCCTCCCACCGACCTCCTCCACCTCTTCCTCTCTCCTCCCTCCTCCTCCTCCCTCCCCCCTCCTCCTCTCTCCTCCCACCTCCGATCCTCCTCCCTCCCCCCACCCCCTGCTCCCTCCTCCCTCCCTCATCTCTCCCCACTCTGTTCTTGCATAGAGTAGATTTTTTTAGTAAATTAGTAAAAATTCAGACTAGCTATGTTAACTAATTTAATTAGGTTAATTATCTATGTTAACTAGGTTAACTAGCTAGATTAACTAACTAGGTAATTTATAGTAAGTGCTTAAAATAGTTTATTTATAGCAAGTGCTTCATAGAACTAGTTTATTTATAGTAAGTTCTCAATAGAATTAGTTTATTTATAGTAAGTGCTTAATAGAATTAGTTTATTC